>OX104066.1:88171191-88238383 GCA_944474145.2 Dicrocoelium dendriticum | reverse complement strand
AGAATATTGCAGCTACAAACATTGTGATGTGCCCCGCACAGCGCTTATTAAGTCGCACAGCGAGAATTTGTTACCCGAAGCTGAAATCCAGTTTTAATCGGAAGGCTGCTGCCTAACTGTCTGGGGAAAAGCGCAGCGAGAAAAACGGTACTGTGATAGTAGGGCGAAACAGCTGCCGCCTCAGAGGACAGGCAATGTGCGCCAAAACTATGTGGAAGGAGTAATGTGGAGAAAAAAGGAGGTGGTAAGCCGTGAAGTTAGAGTGAGACACCGAAACCGGAGTCATAGGAGAATGCATTGGAAAAGAGGTGAAACGACAGGCAAAGGACTATAACAGGCGATAGAGAAGTTAACGGAAAGATGATACGCAGTTGCAGTGTGTACAGAGTACGCAATCTTAACTAACCAGATGAAGTATGTGGCAGCAGTCCAAGGAAGCCAAAGGAAAGTTAAGTGAGGACACCCAATCAGATACCCACAGCACGTTTGTCAGCTGCGCCAAGAGCGGACGAAAGAGAAAACGGTTGGCCGCATCCGGTTTCAGATTCGCCTGTCAATGTGGGCAGCCACAGGACGCCTGCGCCTAGAAATCGATTATGGGTAGCTTGCGCCGCACCACCCACATCTCCAACCACACACCCCATATCCAGTGTAAACCCGAAGGAATAAGACCGGGTGGCATGTGAATGGGAGCCACGTTTCAACAACGGAGCCGGTCCACTCTCCTTCACAGGCAAACACAAGCAAGCTGTACTGAGGACACAATCATACACAAGGCGGTGGCTGGACCCTAGTCCGCTCCACACTGAGTGCATGGAACCGCTCTTCGAGCCTAGCACGGCCACAAGGACCGTGCACCCCGTCCCTTCCAGCAACGACCAACTGTCTCCTGGAGCCATTATGAACGAGGTAGTGGGTAATAGACAGGTAGGCACCTTGTCAACATGCACATCAAGCGTAGTCACATCGGGGATATCAAGCAACAGTCAAACACATGTAATAACCAAGTAAAATAAATCCGTCAAAGCATACCGTTATGCAGACATAACTCCTCGCTAAATTAGCATATGAAGTAAGTTGGTTAGCGATGAATCCGCGAAAAGTACAAAATGTCCAGAAGTTGTTCAAAAAACGCTAGCAACCCAACAAAGTTACCCATGATAAGCACAATTTGCGTGTGTAATGTGTGCAAGTTAATAGAATATTATTCAGGTAGGCAGAACAAACCATTAACAAGGAATGAAATTTAACCAGTTTAAAAAGACCTAGATTAAGTGTAAGCCGGTTTAGCCCCATCGCGGTTAAGAATCATCATGATTATATATATATATATATATATATATATACCACTAACGCTCGAAAGGGTACAGTCTACAATGTTGGCCTAGGTTAAAGGTACTCTATCAAAACAACAGATAAAGAGGTGAGCTATATTCGACCATCGCTGCCTCCGCAGTACAGCTCGTGTCCGATGGAAACATCGCGCGAGTAATGAAGGCATTTGGAGACATGTATTTGGTGCAGGAAGAGCGAGTGAACCGTTCAGTAGCGTCATACCAAGCACCAGGCTCCTATACCTGGTCCACGTGTCGCGAATGCTTGCATACCGACTCCCTTGAAGTGCTTTCTTTACGCGATACGGGTCTGGATGTAAGAAAAAAAGGTGGAGAGTAAAAGACGAATTGTACAACAGAGATGAAAACCCTCACCTCTGGCTCATTTCAAGCTAGGAAGTCGCGCGAGGACTAACGGTGCCCTTTTTTCATTGCTGCATACGCGCCCACTAACTGTAGAACTGACTAGGTGGAAGATGATTTCTATCAGCAAATGAACGAGCACCTTCGTTATAAAATGTATTGGTACTGTAGTGCTTGCTGTTGATCTGAAAGCCCAAATTGGAAAACTGTCCACTGATGAGCTGCATCTGGGTAACCAAAATACTGTAGGCTCCAGCAATGATAACGGTGGGTGGTTGCTACACCTGTGTGAAGAGGCTCGTCTCTTTCTCGCGAGCAGAAACTTTCGACACAGCACCTACAGTGGAGTGGCATAGCGCCCACCAGCGTCGGATCAGCCATGGATACAAATCGATCACATCGCGATCTGTTACCGCTGGAGAGGCTGATGCAAACTATCGCTCGATTTGGGCCATCAGCGTGGACTAAAACCACGCTCTTGTAAGCGCCGCTCTGTGGGTGCCTCTCTGCGGATCTGTGCAACGGCACTGTGAGTGCAGACACCAGCCAACTGGCGAAGCCAGGTGTTCTGAATGCGTATCGAAATACGGTGGTATCCGGGCTCAGCAAACGCCCACTGAACACCGTCGAAGATCACTAATTGTATATTCGTGTTACTAGAAGTAGGCATATTTTCATGAGGCAAATCAAATTGCTAACCTGAACATTGCGTTCCTAAGCAGTCGCTGGGACTTATGGATGCTCACCGACGTGTTCCGGCTGGAAATGAACACCATAAGACTCGCAAAGATCTCAGGGTAAAAGTGCGTGCTAGTCTGATGAGAGACTGCGAATCCTATTCGTCTCCTCGGGCGTGTGAGATGGAAGCAGCCGCTGCCGTTGGTCACCGTGGGGAGTTATTCCGTCTGATACAGGAAACAAATAGTCGGAGATTCAATATTAACAAGTCGTACGCGACAACAAGTTATAACCAATCCATAGCGTCCGGACTGAGTACTCTGAAATTCAAGTTAATCCACAGAGTTATCATCGTCCTTTTCAAGCGTTGATTGAACTTCTACTTGGGCCATCCCCTTGGATCCGCCCTCACGCGTAAAAGTTGAACATGAGATCAGAATGGAAATTGTGTAAGACTGCGGGATCATGCAGACTTCTGTCAGCCTTTGTCAAATTCGGAGAGACCTGCTCTCATGGATGATTTCCACAACCTACCAGTGAAGTCTTGGGAGCAAAAGAGCGCCCGAACAGGCTAGTCCCAAGTGAAGCTCAAATTTGTAATGCGGCAATCATAAAGAAATCAGTCTGATCTCAATTGCCTCTAAGTCACTTGCCTCTGTCGTGAAAACCAGATACGCGAGGAGCAGGCCGGGTTTTGTAGAAATCGAGGCTGCATTTATCACATCTTCACTTTACGACAGTTGTGGGACACCACGCTTTCAATTGGTGACCCACCGTAGTCGTGTTCCACAACTTCGATTCGCTGAATCAATGTGCCCTATAGGACTGCCCACTCAGGAAATGTGCGCCGGAAAATGTGTAAACGTCTGAAGTGCGCTGTACGCGCATAATTCAGGCATACTAAGAGCTAATAGCAAACTCATGGTGTGAGACACGGTTGCCCGCTGTCACCTTTCTCCTTTAACTACAACATTGACGAAGTCATGGAAACTGCATTCATCATGCACAAAATAGAAGGTGTGGAGCTGCACTTAGGTGATGCACCTCTTGACTTAGATTATACCGATCACACTGCCCTAATCTATGACAGCTTTCAAATATGCAAAGCAGCATTGGATAGGTCTGCTTTGCAACCCCCCCCCATAATGCAAAGTCCTTCCCTAAGATTGGCAGGTACCCATCTATGCGCTGACATTTGGTGGGTATCAACTAGAAGTCGTTCAGATAATCAAGTACCTAGGCAGCCACATTAGTACCCGTGGGATCGAAGATGAGGTCATGAACCGTATAGCAAAGGCTCGACGCACTTTTATCAATCTCTGCCACCCGCTGCAACCCACGCGACATCACCCTGGTCATGCGTTCCACCTCATTGTACGACTGCGAAACCCTGCGTATCAGATCGACAAATATAAAAAGTCCGGTTTAAGCTCGATTATGGTTACTTCCGCAGTTCAGCTCATTTCCGGTGGGAACACCGCGTGAGCAACGAGCGTGTTCTGCGTCGTATACTTGGTGCAGGAAGAGCAAGTGAATTGCTCTGCACCATTATATCACGCAGCAGACCCCAATGACTAAATCACGAGTTGCGTATGGCAGCACCTCGACTCTCGCGACGAGCGTTGTTTGCGCAACCACCGTTTGGATGGAAAGAGGAAACACCAAGTGATGACTTGGTCAAGGGGAATAAAAACCCTGACTTGGAAATTGCAGTCGGTTAGTGTCACCCGACTGCCGAGGTACAGTCCGAAGGACGATGAACACGCTTGTTTGGATCCAGTTGTTGACATATATATATATATATATATATATATATAATACACAAGCTGCGGTACAGATATTGTGCCATCGGAATCATGGCTGAATAGGAAAACAATATGAATAATAAGAAAAGAGCAACAACAAATGCTTCTGTCTCTTTTACCACTCACAGTTTCCGAAATTTTTTCAGTTTGTTCTTTTCTAAAGGGAGGAAGAAGGGACACCGCAACACACCGATGCACATGTCCGCCACTGACATCGATCTTGAGCCATGGGTTCTAAGGTCTTCAACCAGCAAGTATCCGCATCTGTCGAACCCCAACCAGGTAGTCGACAACAACCGGCCGAGGCCAAGTGTTTCGTCAGCTTTTCCATGCGGCTTCTCCATGTTGTAGGCTGTCCACCAGACCGTTTCTCCCAGCCCTGTCCAGCAGCCGAAAACAACGCACGACGGGGGTAACGCTGGACAGGCATGCGCAATACGTGTCCCAACCACCGCAGTTGATGCAGTGAGACGAGCTCCCCGAGCGAGTGGCTTCCACGTCCCAAGACACGCTGTCAAACTTCCACATTTTTTACGTGGTGCTGCCACCACACACGGGTAATGGACCGCAGACAGCGGTGCTCGAAGACGGATAGTCTGCGCAAGTCATCTTTACGAATGGGCTAGGTCTCGCATCCGTACAACAGTACAGCATGAACAGTTGCACAACAGACCCGACCTTTGATGGAAAGACGAATGTCGTGGCGACGCCACAAGTGCCTCAGCCTAGAAAAGTGAGGTCTGCTCTCGACATGCGCATCGAAATCTCGTCTCCAACGGCTCCGCCAGCAGTGATGCAACTTCCCAAGTAGATAAAGCTCTCCACAACCTCTAGTGTCTCACCAGCAAGCAAGAGTGCAGGCAGAGGCACCTGCCAGTCTTGGAAGAGAGCCTTGCATTTGGATGGCGAAAAGTACATACCGTACTTTGATGCTTCAATCGCCAAACGGTTTAATGCAAGTTGGACGATGTGTGGATCGTCATCCAGCAAGACGATATCATCAGCAAAATCCAAATCTACAACTCGACTACCTGGGAGGAGCCCAACACCAGCATACAACGAATCGCCTAGAGCGTTCTTCAGGACATCCTCAATGGCAAAGTTGAATAGGAACGGAGAGATAGGGCATCTTTGTCGAACTCCACTGGAGACCATAAAGGTAGACGAAATCTTGCCATCAGCCCTAACCCTGCCCCAGTTCAGACTATAGGAAGCGCGCAGTATAGAGACGAACTTCTCGGGGACACTATTCCTCAGTAGACAGTGCCACAGTACTGTACGATCGACAGAATAGTTGTTGACATGGTGAGGAGTCGGCCTCAATGGTGCTTGTGTTGTGAGATACCTTGTCCCTCCCACAGCAGCATATGTTCCCCTTCTAACCACGTTCACAAACCAGATGCGTAATATAATACTAAGCAACATCTCACTTTGACGGGTTTTATTTTGTATTCTGAGGTGTTTCGTATCTCGCCAGTTTCTTATACCCTTTTTTACTGCTGTAGATAAGCTGAAGTGAGTATCGCGCATTCAGTTAACGTGTAATGTGATGTAATACCACGACAAAACGCCCATCAGTTGTCTCAGATGAAGGAGATAAGAAAGACAGACCACGATAGGAACTGTTTTCAACGAGCCGTGAAGAAAATTTTGTTGCAGTTTACTATCCACATTACTCGAGACGTCTGATTTGCGAAGGAATTTCAAAAGGTTCGCTAGTTGGATTAGGACGTTTTCGGCATTCTGAAACGACAGCTGACCAGTATTTTTGTCATCAAAGAAAATATAGTTGAGTGGTGAGGGATGATGAGCAGGAAAAAAGCACCGCAAATAGAAATAGCCGAATGCAACCACAATGCACCGGAGAAGCAGTAAGATGAATGAGTCAGCATTGCAACGCACGTCGCACTCTCTCTTCACTGTCCCACGACCAACACAGGCCGCGCGAGGGCTAAAAATACTGCAAGGACGCCAAACACACATCCATGGTTGGCGACATCCGGTTCCGGATTTGCCTGTCATTGTGGCCTTCACAGGCACAGCCACAACCCGCCAACGCTTGCAGAGCGACCATAGGTGGCTTGCGCTTCATCACACACAGCTACATTCACACTCCGTATCCAGTGTAAACCCGAAAGAATAAGATCGGGAGGCATGTGGATCGGAGCCACGTTTCATCAACGGAGCCGGCTAACACTCCTTCCACATGCACAGCAGCAGCATTCCTGTCTATCTATATAGGAAATCATGCGTAACTGACGTACACAAGGCGGTGCTTGGGCTGTAATCCGCTCCACGTTGGACTGAACCACTCATCCAGCCTAGCACGGAAATGACAATTGTGCAGCCTGTTCCCCAGCAACGATTCAGTCTCCTAAAGCCAGTAATCGAGGTGGAGGGAGTTAGACAGGTAGGCACCTTGTCAACATTCACCATAAACGCAATCATAGATTGAAATTCAAACAACCAACACATAAATAGGGAAAAAATAAATACGAGAGATCCGTAGGGAATACATAGCAAAATAGAAAAACTGAGAAAAACGAAAAAGCAGAATAATCTTTCCCAGAATAAGATCTAGTTTGTGCAAATCGATGGAGAAGCACGATGCACGCAACATGAACCACAGCATAAGGTACAAGCCTCACGTTTTCACCAGATTATATATATATATACATATATATATATATATATATATATATATATATATATATATATATATATATATATATGGTTGGCGGCATCCGGTTTCGGATTTGCCTGTCACTGTGGCCAGCCACAGGACGCCTGCGCCTACAGAGGGACCACGGGTGGCTTGCGCTGCACCACCCACAGCTCCAACCACACACCCATACCCAGTGTAAACCCGAAGGAATAAGACCGGGAGGCATGTGGATGGGAGCCACGTTTCATCAACGGAGCCGGCCCACACTCCTTCACAGGCAAACACAAGCACGCTGTATTTGGGGAATCAAGCGCACACAAGGCGGTGGCTGGACCGTAGTCCGCTCCACACTGAGTGCATGGAACCGCTCTTCGAGCCTAGCACGGCCACAAGGACCGTGCACCCCGTCCCCTCCAGCAACGACCAACTGTCTCCTGGAGCCAGTATGGACGAGGTAGTGGGTAATAGACAGGTAGGCACCTTGTCAACATGCACATCAAGCGCAGCCACATCGGGGATATCAAGCAACAGCCAATCACCTGGAACGACAAGATGAAATAAAACAAATCCAATAATGCATACAGATACGGTGGCATAACTCTTCGCTAAATTACCATATGAAGTAAGTTGGTTAGCAACGAATCCGCGATAAGCAAAAAATGTCCACAAGTTAGTTAAAAATGCTACAAAACGCAACAAAATTACCGAAGATAAGCGCAATTAGTGTAAGCAACGTGGCCAGTTAATAGAACATTATTCAGGGAGGCAGAACAAACCAAATAAAGCGGAATGAAATTTATCCAGCTTAAAAAGACCTAGTTTAAGTGTAAGTTGGTTTAGCCCAACTGCGGTGAAGAAGCATCAAGAATGCGACATCAGTCTCAGCATGGGGCACGGCACACACATATATATATATATATATATATATATCGTGTAGTATGCTCAATTTGATTCTATATTCTAAGATGAAACGCAAGCGGTACGCTCAAAGCGAGCAATTGTATTCGATCTATTCATCATCAGGCTTGGTACAGCAACATACGTTGAGAAGGTGAGTTCATTCGGGAAACAGGGAGTAACTATTGATTGAATAAACATTTTTCAAATGGTTAACGTAACGTGTCATGTGGTCAAGTTACTGAAGGCATATGATACCCCTGAGTGAGGTCCCATCCATCTTTATTACTAGCTGGCCAGGGTAGTTGTAATGCTTGTACATGCTGCTTCTGAATGTAGATTTGGTTTTGTCAACCTGAAGCATACTGCTTCAGTGATAGCAAGTAGCCGAGCCCCTGCCCGATGGTGTAGCTGTGATGGCACTCGATACAGGATCTCAAATGACTTGCGCTTATAAATCAGATGACTGGTGCAGATCAGATGGTTGGTTATGGCACTCAGTTTAGTTTTGTCCCGTTGGGTGACGACCGAGGTTGGTAAATGTTCCTTGATTCGCTTTTCCAAGTGCCTGGTCGTGCACCCAATGTACCTAGCAGCACAGGAGCAGGTGAACCAGCGGACTACCATTGGTTGGCGTTGATCAGACATCCTATCTTTGAATCTAGGAACAAAAAGCGAACTGCTTGTAAAAACGACCCTTAGTTGAGCTGCATTAAAGGTCTTTCGGCAAGCCTGTATCGGTCGTCGTGTGCATATCTCAGCTGGTATGTCACCTTTAAAGGGAAGTTAGAGAAATAGCTGCTTTTTCTCCACCGTTTGTACTGTTGGTCTTGGGCTACTAGACTTTATATGAATGCCAATGAATGGTTCTGGATAACCGTTTTCGAGAAGTGTTTGCCTGATTCGCTTCATTTCATCTTCAGTAGTGTCCTTACTGCAGATCTTCCTTGCACGCTTTGCCAGAGTATGTGCTAGTGTTTTACGACTAATTGACACAAAACTTCGGAAGTGTGTGTATCAGCCTGTCCAATACGGTTTTCCATATACTCCTATTTAAATTGATCCGTCTTCTCATCGCTTTAAGTTTGCATCCAAGAAGCACATTTGGTTGTCAATTTCTTCTTCAACTGTAAATGTGGCGTTGGGATGTGACTTGTTAAAACACCTGGTGAGTTTACGCCTGGGAAGCGTTCTCCCTATAAAAGCCATACGTGTCTGTTTAACAATAGTGCGACGTGGCGGATGTGACTCGCCACCAAATAAAGTCACTGCTTCTTTTCTTCCTCGGAGGCATTGTACGCCCACAAGCAACCCGAGAATCTGACTCTGCCTTTGATTTGGGATGTGTTGGGCGTCTGGTAAGGCTTTTCGCCATCCGGAAGGCGTATGAACTGAATCTTCAGCCAGCGGCTCCCAATGCGTGTGAAACCCTTATCTCGCCCTGCTGGCTTGTAGGTTAGGCTCTTTAGCCAAAGACTCGGGGTCGTAGTCACCTAAGGCTACTCACCTACTTCGGCCTAGGCAACAGCGTAGTATCTCGCCTATGAAGAATCATGGAACCCCACAACTACATTCACTCTACTAAGCTCTAATGATGATGCACTACCATGCTACTACGACAGCTTTATGAACACACGCCACCATGTTACCTACCCTATTCTTGTACCATTTCCCCCATTGTTACTTGGTTTTTCAACGGTGAACAACTCTACCTCCGCCGATGAAGTTGTTCTCTTATCAATAGTCACCTCAGCCACACCGTCCTCGACAGAGAGCTGCCAGCCCCGAGGTCTGCCATCTTCGCTACTGTGAGCTGAAACGCAGTTCAAACTAGCGACCGTTAACGTGCGCACATTACTTCAGATTGGACAGCAAGCGAAACTTGCACGCTCGCTGAAAAACCTTGAAATTGATGTTTGTTGCATGATCCCAAACAGTCTACCAGCTGTCGTCTGCAGTCCAATCATACACCCACTTTTATCGTCGCCTTTCCGGTGACACTGAGTCCGCCGCAGCAGAGCAAGCTGGTGTTGGGATCGTCCTCAGTGCCAGAGCTAAAGTCGCCTTTCTTGATTGGATACCAACCAACAGTCGCCTTTGGCTAAGAGGCTCCGTGGCTCTTGCAAGATTAGCAGACATCGAGCAGACAAGCGTGCTCTTTTTGTGATTTCCGCCTACGCGTCTATTGAATGCAGCTCGGATACAATCAAGGACCCGATCTACCAACATCTTCATAAGCTGCTCCTAAGGGCGCTTAAAACAGACATCATTATGGCAAGAGAGTTAAACGCATGTATCGGTCGGCTGCTACCATGTGAACACCACATGGGTGGACCGCATGGGCATGATGATATTCTCTCTGACAAAGGAGAGAGACTACTCGGTCTGTGTGCTGACCAACAACTTTTCCTCTCCAATAGGATCTTTCGTCACTCTGAACGCCACTATGCCACCTGGCGTCCTCTATCGTTAACCCAGCGCTGGTCACAGATTGACCACATAGCCATAAGTCGCAGATGGCGCGGAAGCGTACGCGACTGCAGATCATTTTGGTCAACGTGCGTTGAAACCGATCATACTTTGGTGGGTGAGACAGTTTGTATGCGTTCCGGTGGCTGACCTAGGGCCAAAGAAACCCGACTGAACACACAAGTTGGAGGACCCAACGTTGGAGAAGTAGTATCAACAGCGATTTTGTAAAATTCTCACTCTTCTTTACTGGAGATTGACCAACATTGGTCAAATTTGCAACAAGCTATGCTGTCCGCCGGCCTGTCCAGCTGCGGACTGACCCGCTTCAAGGTCAGAAGCTGGATCTTGGTAAAATCCTCGGAACAACTAGATCGTCGACGAGCTGTGCCCGCCGGTGTGGAGCACAATGAACTCCGTCGGTCTATCTCTCAACGGCTGAAGTCGAGCCTTCGTTCTGTCCGTGATTCCTGGTGGTCAAAACGAGCTGTTGAGATGGAAGCCGCTGCATCAGCTGGAAGCTTCCGCGGTTTATGTTACCTCATCAGAACCACTGGTCGCAGCTCACATGCTATCAAGTAGACAATTTACGAGTCAGACGACACGAAAATCATTAACTTACACAGGTGCTTAGGCCGCTGGGCAGAGCGCTTTGCTTTTTAATTTAATTACCCAGCACAGCTTATTGTGACACCCCTGTTTTCCGAGGATGGTGCGTGGTCTGTCCCCAAAGATTCTCCTACGGAGGCAGAGACCCGAAGCGTAATCCAATCTTTTAAAAGTCACAAAGCTCACGGCTCTTACAGTCTACCCCCGGCTCTATTCAAAGATGGGGGGAAGACACTTGTCAGCGAAATCCTGTCACTATTCAAGAAGGTTTGGACTGACGACAAAGACCCCATTGCATGGGAGAATCGATCAATATCTCGATTCACAAGAAAGGCTTCCGCGAAGATTGTGCCAATCACCGCTGAATTTCGTTGATCACTGTTGCGTCCAAGATTTTCGTGTCTGTCCTACTCTGAAACCTTTCAGCGATTAAAAAAGGAGTTTCCCAAGAGGCGTAGGCTGATTTTCGTCAAGGTAGAGGTTGCCTCGACCACACCTTTACGCCCCGTCAATTTCTTGAACTCCGTCAGGTCCACCGACCGCCAAGAATCGTAGTGTTCTTGGACATCCAAGCAGCATTTGACTCAGTAGATAGATCTGCGTAGTGGAACTATGTACTGAAGAAAGATGTGCCCGACACGTTTGCAACCATCCTGAAGGAAATACACAGCCACACGTCCGACAAAGTCAGGGCTTAGAGCAGGCTTTCACCCTCGTTTGTTGTCACCAGCAGCGTTCGCCAAGGTTGTCCTAATTCCCATTACCTCTTCAATTTTGACATTGAAGATGTCGTCCAACGAGCATTGGAAGGTGTCCAAAACTGCAGCATTGAGCTCCTCCCAGGTGACAGAGTTGCCGGGTTTACAGCACAATGATGATATCGCTTTGTTTGGGAACGATCCACAAGCTGTCCAGTGTTTAGAACCGCTTAGCGATGGCGTCGTCTAAGTATGACCTGTAGCACAGCCCAGGCAAGTGTAAAATACTGCTCCAGCATTTGGCAGATGCCTGTGCCTGCCATCACCATTGTTAATGATGTCCTGAAACAAATCCCTTGGATCACTTAGCTTGGGAGATGCAATACGGACCTGCTGGATTTCATTCGTAACGAATTCAGGAAAATAGGTATCAACACTACGCTGGTAGGCAGTACCGACGCTTTACTGCCGCAAGAACACCACCAGTCGCACATGGGCTAAGGATACTGCGAGGGTAGCATGGTCCCCTACGCAGGCTCGAACCCGCGTCCTCGGATTACAAGGCATGCTCGTGATTCTTAAGGCCATGCGACGGCAATGAATTAAAAAGTTTCCAATAGACCGTTACATCGCATCGGGAGTTGTGAAGTTTTCGGATATTTATGAATCTAGGCACGCCCATCAAAAATGGACACAACCGCAAACATAGGAGACTTAAACGATCTTTAGATAGTACAATGAAACCTCAGCAAGAAAACGGTGAATCTGTCGCACGTCACTGCACAGTGAAATGTTCTATTAATGAGTGGGCAGTCAAAGAAGCTTAGTTGCGACATCTGAAGAACGGCAATGGGATCCAGTAAGACCGATACTCGAAAGATCACTTACTATGGCAGGCCGCAGTAAGAGGCGGTTGTAGTATTGGGAGTTTCAGAAGGAAGTGAAAGATGGACAACTGGCTTTAAGAGGGTTTGAGTCAAATGTTAGACATCAGAGTTAGGGATGATAACAAATAATTCATAGCATAGATTGGGCGGAATAAAACAGACAAGGTGAAAAAATGAAAAACTCACGCCTATTTTGATTCTTCTTTGGGATGTCAGGAAGAGGTTTGGTGGGAACAGCGCCAGCGCGTCTTATAATGAGGTAAATGACAACACAGAAGACTCACAAGGTGCTCGAAGAGCGAATAGGTGGTTCAGGAGGTTCCATATCGTCCGGGAAAACTGACATAGATGCCATTGTGCCTAGCCTAGCTGATAACGACTAATTGACGTCCATCATAAAGCGATACATCGCTCTCCTCACATGGCAAAAAAGCCCCTACAAGCTGTAGAAATGAAGAAAAATGATTTGGCATAAACGAGAAAATTCCGGGATTGTCGCGCAACTTTAACAGTGCGAGAGAAACAAGCCCAAACAATTATTAACATCAACAGAAGCACGATATGTAGTGTTAGTTTACGGAATTACAGAGGGCAAAATAAGACTGGTAGTATGCACACAATAGAAAGAACGCGACTGTTTCCATTATGAAGATGGTTAACGGGACACGGTGAACCCTACCGTACAAAAAGATGTTCAATAGGAAGGGTCCTGTAGAAATCAGCAACAGAATAAACGAAGGGGTGACAAGTAAAAAAACGCAAGTGCATTTACAGGGCGTGTATCCCTCCAGCACGGTAACAGATGGACTATTCGCAAATGCTGACTATTCACTTGATGCTCCCATCAGACGTAAGCGACACTGCAAACACGGAGGAAGATAGCCAATTTCTAATCCCGTCAATACAAGATGACCATGCTTCCAATTCTCATTGTAACATCAGTCTCAAGGTACGGCCACTTCGTAACACAGTACATAAGCATTCCGCCGTCTCCGTACATGGCCAAGAACTTGAGATGTCACACAAGACTTGCTGATGCATGCGTTAGCCCCCACGGTGAGTTGACCACAACGAGTGATGCAACTGCATACATAAATGAACCGAGTCGGCACTTCGAGTGTCTGTTTGGTGATAGTCAGGATCAGTAGCTTGTTAGTTTAGTCCCGCAGAAGCTCCATGAAACCTGAAGCATACCTTTTTACCCGAAAAATTGGGTCCGTACCACAGATAGCCACGTCGTCCACGTACTCTTGGAATGTTGATAGCTCACATGGTGGAGGCCAAATAGATAAAGATATTTGATGAGAATATGGTAAAGAAAAGCTGAAGTAACTATGGTTCATCACATCCATGGTAGAAAACGTCTAAAAGCGCCTCCCAAATGTCGTTCCTCGGATTTTGAAGTCTAGGAATAGAGTGGAGTTAGCCCGTCAAGTCCCCCAAAAACAGACTGCCTTACATGCTGACAAGATAATCTGGTTCATTGGTGGCCTACAAGCTAAGGAGAACCATTTGTCGACCGGTGACCGAAAGGACAATGCATCTGCTTTGCAACACGGAGTTCATCGTTTCGAACCGGGTGACCTCGCAGTATTCTTAGCCCAAGCGCGACTGGTGGTGGTTGCGTAACAATGAAGCGTCGGTACAGTGTACCGGAGTACTCTTGATGCCTTCCTTACTTTATAAGGAGAGCCAACATGACGGGTAAACCACACGTATTTTCCGGTTCCAGCACTTGGCAAGGTGCAAATGCGCTGTCAATGCATCTTATACCGAGGCAGAAGCCAGTAAGACTCGCAATGACTCCACTTTCACGAGGGCAAATAAGTCGTTGTGGTGTGAAAACTGTGGGTAGATTGGAGATAATGGCAATAAGACCAACACGATCATGAATGTAGAGTGAGAAAGCCACTTTCATAAATTGCTGAACGGAGCGGTAGGAAGAGTCCCCATTGAGCCTTCCCAGTCTTTTAACAGTGGTGGAAGAGAGATTACTTGGATCAACGTGTTTCGCTGAAACGAAGAAATTTCCCATCGAATAACTTCCATGACAGGCGGTGCAACATCAACGCACATGCAACATAGGGTAGCACAGTAGATAATGGCAGTCCAACAACTCTACTGGACTCCTGTATACATTGTGTTGATCAGCAGTTTAACAGGTACGTGTGAAAGTGAGTCCAGTGTTACGCGAAATGAAATCTATTCGATCAATAGACACAAACACTATGTTACGTTCGACCATCGCTGCTTTCGCAGTTCAGCTCATATCTGATGGAGACACCGCGTGGGAAATGAGTTTTCGGCGTCGTGTATCTGATGCAGAAAGAGGAAGTGAAATGCGGTTACTTCCACAATGAAAATTTTATATATATATATATATATATATATATATATATATATATATATATATATATATATATATATAAAGCAGTCTAAGGAGTATACGTGGAGCCATAGAAAAAGTCATGTGAATCAAAGGGAAGTACAGGTTTAACGAAAATGAAACGAGAAAGATTTTGTTTACTTTTCACACGCAAACGTTTGCGTCTTGGTCATTTTCAAAAATTGAAGCACTAAATATTTGAATCAAGCCAAGTATGCAAACAACTCTTCCACCAGTTCGCATGCTGTCCATGTCTTCCAGCGTATTAAACGAATGGTACTCCTAATCCTTAAGTCCCCATCAAGGAAGATGGACGGTCCAACCGGCTAGAAGTGACTCAGCGATTTCATATGATGTCGCCAGGTGGAATGCTGACTACCACGCGGTTGCTTCCAGCTCCGTACTTCACCGACGAATAGGTCGTGGCACAGCAAACGTTTAAGCGCCATGCGTAGGACGATAGAGCCATCTCAGCTAGCCGTAAACCAGATTGTTTAACGGAAAACTCGCATTCTCCAAGATGTCGAACGTCATCACTGCAAACTCCATGTTGCATCACACACAAGCGGTCCTGCTCAAGTAACTGTTGTCGAAGGTGGAAAGACGGCACATGCCCTCCACGTGAAATGGCCAGGATTCGGTCCCAAACAACAACACTGCGAGAATAGAGACACTGTAAGCGCGAGTTTTTACCGAGATAGAGACGTCCCGATGACGTCCCAAGTGACTCAGGTTGATAAAATGCTGATCATGCTCTAGCGATGCGAAGAGAAAGTTCCTCGTTGATAGAGTCGTCAGCAGAAACACAGCTCTCAAGGTAGAAGAAAATATCTAGATGTTCGAGCTGTGCACCTTCAAGGGTGGGCATAGGAACAGATGTGGGCCAATCCGGGAGCAGCACTTTACACTTCAATGGGGCGAAACACATGCTAAGCCTAAATGCTTTTACTGCTAACCGGTTAAGAATAAGTTGCATACTCTACGGATAAGCACAAAGTAAGACAATATCGCGCGCACACCCGGCAGAATATCATGGCGAAAATTCTGAAGACCTTAAGCTCTCGAGATGATGTCTACGAAACGAACATTGAAGAGGAATGGGGACATAGGGCAGCCCTGTCGTACACCGTTATTGACAGCGAAAGGCAAGGAAAACTTGATGTGGAGTCTCCCACTTTCTAAAACACGAAAGGAAAGTGCACGCAGGGTGGCGGTATACACTTCTGGAACCCGTTATTTAACAAGCAACGTCATAAAGCAGGTCGATCAGTCAAATTAAATGTAGCGCGTAGTTCTAGGAATGTGACGACGGCGAGCCTGAGGTACAGATGGCGGTGTAAGGAGTTCGTCGAGCATGAATATTTGACTCACGCATTCACATCTGGCATGTAAACCAGCGTGTTCATAGGGATAGTCTGCGAAGCAGAAGGTATGTCAATAGCTTGGAAGCAACTGAAGTGAGACTAATCCATCGAGGACTGGTAGATGAAATGTAAGTGCACTGCTTGAAAATCGGGACAAGAATTAATCCGCGCGAAGAGGAAAGCAGGTTTCCCTCCTACCAGATTTTAGAGGACAATGAGATCAGCCGATTAATCAATGCTATGCTGCCACACCTGAACAGCTTCGGAGGAAGTCCGTCTGAGCCGCCAGCTTTGAATTACATTAAGTGTAGGATCACGGAAAGTGTCGGATTTAGTTGGAACAGCCTGGGTAGACTACTAGGTGTACTGCGCGCATGGATGTATAGTGGGGGATAGCCGATCTGCGAATAAGGTACCTCGCACAGTGGTCCAAACGCCTGTGCTGATTGGTAAGGGGAGACCCTTATCAAGTGCATCGTGGACATCAGGGTCTCAGAGACCAGTGCGCAAAATGAGGTGGAATAGCTTAGAGTATTGCCAGAAAAGTTGCCGATCTCCGTATCCTAGGCCAGATCAGATTACCTAGGCTAGCAATCCTTGCGCTGGCTATGCTTGAGCAGCCGATCAGTAAAGCGATGCCGCTCATTGTAATCTGATTTTGCCGGGATATATATATATATATATATATATATATATATCACACTTGACCAATGAAGATTTGGCAGTGTCACAACACATAAGTAATAACAACAAAATGTTCACTTACACAGACTTTTGATCAATCAATGGGCTTTTCAATTCAAAATGGAGGAAGAGTGTCAGGAAAAAGGATGCGAAGATCCAAGTGTTGCGTGGGCAGAGAGCTTCGCGGTTGCCCAGGCCGAGGAAGAGGGTTGAGTTAAGAGACCCTGCCCCGAGCCTTTGGTCTTACAGACCTGACCCGCAAGGCAGTGGGGCAAATACGAAGACAGCTGACAGACAGGTAGCTCATTCACCTTATTTGTGCTCAGTGGCAGTGCACAGAGAAGCCGGTGGCCAGCAAGATTGTTCATCCGACCTCCGTTAAATACTCACTTTCAGTTACAGAAGTGAGTGATCAGTGACCTTATAGATGGTCACATTGGCTTTGACAGAGCAGAGATCCAAAGTAGTGAATGACGTCGAGCTAGGCCGCAGCTTAACTATCCAAAAGTGATCATTTCCTTCTGTGTACAAGTACAGTGTTTTTCAGTTGTTTGCGGTGGATGGCAGATGAGTGCAACTGCCAGTAAAGAGAGAGCTCGTGTAAGCTGTTGGTATAACTGTTGAGCCAATTAAATTTTGGGAACCCCCAAAACATGCAGATTTGCGTAGGGACCAACGCATGATCTGAGTCAATCATCAACAGCATCAATTCAGCCATTTGAACTGATGCTTCACTGCCGTACAACACGTTGACCTAGGGAATGAAGAATAATAAGAGAGAAGGGTGATCTGGAGTAAAACCTTAATGCCCAAAAGAAACACTCAGGGTCAAGGTGCGTACACTTTGTCAACCACATGCTGTCAAAAACAGTTGGCTGTTATGTAATGATAAGGCGACATCGACGCGACAGTTCCCTTGCGGCTTGCACTGCCCCGCATCATAATCAGTCAATACCCCGCAGATAACTCAGCACCAAACACACTTTACACAGGTAGTCCGACTACGAGACGGCAGCAGACGCGCCACTGGTGTTTACTGCCAGCCATGTCCTGTAAAGTCTCGAGCCAAGCACAAGGCGAGTCACGTGGACTCCAGCCCAGAAGACGAGGCGGATCAACGGCACCCAGCTTGGTTGCCAGTGACTTCATTTTCCTCTGCCAAGTCAACTTCTGTGCACCACGAGTCTTGCATCACCCTACACCTGGGAGACCAAATAAGGCTCTCATCTGTAAGCGGTGACTGGGCATACGCAGTATGTACGCACGTACGTACTGCGTACGTACGTACCTAAACCAACGCAACTTATTCACTTCTATCTGCTGTTCTAAGGAACTACCTTGGTTATCACTGTCCAGTACTCGCCTATGCACTTCATCGTTGCGGACACGCTAGTGCCACCCGATACCAACAATGCTCCGCAGACAGATGATCGAAGACTTGAAAGCGCTTTAGATCATTAGGTTGAAGGCAGCAAGTCACACTCCCATTGAGTAGGACGACTTTACTGTAGCCTTGTAAACACGGTCTTGCAGACGAACGGAAATCCCTCTCCGTCGCCAAAGATATCGGAGATTCAAGAACACAGTTCCGGCTTGTGCAATACGTAAAATGATTTCAGTGTTTATGCGTCCATCGTTGCCGCTGCAGCTTCCAAGGTAAGCGAAATGATTAGCCACCTCAAGTTCCGCGGTAGTAATGGTCAAGAACTCATCAAGTAGCTGGTGGTTCTTCAACAGCAGTTTGCATTTTGAAGATGCGAAGTGTATACTAAAGAGTGAGAACAGTCAAGAGAGGTTGTTCAAGACTGATTGCGACGCCCCAGCACAGTTAAAGAGCAAGACAATATCGTCCGGATAATCCAGATCAACTAACCTTTCGCCACATCATCATCATCACTACACATTAGTTGAAAGTGAGAAACACACTTCAACTATCGTGCAGCAATATATAAGGACAAGATATAAGAAAATACTATATACTAAACATTATGGAATGTAAAAGGAGAGATAATGTACAGATTATGTTTCAAGATGGAGATCGTGGTTCCAGGGGAAAGATAAGTCAGGTGAAGAGGGATAAAGAAACTCACAACAAAAACGCCATTGTCATGTTTACGAGTGGATCCAACCAGACGTATTCATCGTCGTCAGGACCCCAGCCAGGCGGGCGGGATGCACCAACCAACGCCAACGCGAGGGGCTTCATTCCTCTTGAGCAAATCATCGCTTGGGTCCCTCCACTTTTTCCATCCACACCACTGGGGTGTAAAAGCACGTCGCAGGAGTCGGTCTGCTGCAATGCGCAACAAATGGCCCAGCCATCAAAGACTGGTGGATGAAATACCGGCGTTGATCAGTTCACTTGCTCTACCTGCATCAAATACACGACAACGAACACAATCACTTCTGACGAGGGCTGGTTTGCCGAACAACCACTTCGTGATGCAAGCTGGGTGGTCCGGGATTATCCCGCTCTAGTGAATGGTTCGGCGGCACTGTTCCAGGACGCGGTGGGTTTTCGCCTGGCAAGCGTTCTCTCTATAAAAAACCACATATCCGCAAACAACAGTGACGTGGCGGATGTGACGCCGCTAAAAAAAACTACACCCAGCTTCATAATAGCGAAACACTGCATTCCAGCAACTAAACGCTGAATTTGTGAGGAGCATTGGGCACCTATTTGGCAAAAGGACAAATGAAAGGCGCAAGAACTGAGCAAACAGTCACCGGCACCCAATGGGCGCGATTCCCTGAATTAGTTCCGCTGCCATGCGGGACGGCCAGCTAGCAAAAGGCTCGGGGTGGTGTCGTTTAAGTCAACATCCTAGTTACACCGCAAAAGCCTAGACTCGACCTTGCTGTATTTTTAACGATATCTATACTATAGCTTAAGTGCATTGGTTTTTGAGGGCTCCATGCCTATTCGTTGACTGCTGCATATATATATATATGTATATATATGTATATATATATATATATATATAGGTTAGCGCCATCCGGGTTCGGATTTGCCTGTCACTGTGGCCAGCCACAGGACGCCTGCGCCTACAGAAAGACCAGGGATGGCTTGCGCTGCACCACACACACCTCCATCCACACACTCCATTTCCACTGTAAACCCAAAGGTATAAGAGCGGGAGGCATGTGGATGGGAGCCACGTCTCAACAACGGAGCCGGTCCACGCTCGTTCACATGCAAACACAAGCACGCTGTATTTGGAGAATCAACCGCACACAAGGCGGAGGCTGGACAGTGGTCTGCTCCACACTGAGTGCATGGAACCACTGTCCGGGCCTAGCACGGCCACAAGGACCGTGTACCCCGTCCCCTCCAGCAACGACCAACTGTCTCCTGGAGCCAATATGGACGAGGTAGTGGGTAACAGAGAGGTAGGAACCTTGTCAAGATGCGCATCGAGTGCAGCCACAACGGGGACACCAAGCGACAGCCAATCACTTGAAACGACAAGAAGAAATAAAATAAATCGGATAATGCATACAGATACGGTGACAACTCTTCACTAAATGAGCGTATATAAAAAATTGGTTACGAACGAATCCGCAGTAAGTTCAAGACATCAAATATATTTTAAGGAAATGCTACAAACGCGAAAATGTTATCGAAGTTAAGTACAATTGGCTTAAGCGACGTGTGCAAGTTTGTAGACTATTCAGGTAGAGATTAATTTGAGAAAGAAAAGCAATGGGACAGAATAGCAAACCCACCACCTGAAATAAAGAGATTTGGCATGCAACGAAGCGGTTAGTAAATCTAATGCAGTGTACATACAAACGCTGCGCCGGTTCTGTGTACGTTCTCAGCAGAACTCGTCGTCGTTTTGGTAGTGGTCAGGAGTGGCCTCGCTCAAGGCTCACTAGGCCTGCCTGACTCAGGCACTCGCGACCGCATGTGCTACAGCACCATGCGCTCGATGTCGTTGAAGTACAACCAATCGGAGCTTGCCGCTTCTTCTCTGCATTCGCGAGGTCTTTCTCTCGAACCTCGGCAACTGCCTTCGTGATCAGATCGCGCCATGCACGCCGATCAACCGCCTTCCGATTCTCATGACCTGCAATCAAGACTAGAACATGAGAGGTTCACTTCGATCAGTTTCTAGTAACGAAGCTTTGGTTTGCAAGCATGCTGCCACCTAAAACTCAGCTGACCGTATAACAGTTGTTTCGGTATCCGCGTCAAATCAATACGGCACACAGGATCGAGCCACCTCAGGTGTCTCAGCAAAAGTATCCAGTCCAGTGGATACATTCCACTTTGTCGCAACACTTCCGAGTCCGCATCTCGGTCGCACCAACCGATGCGCAGAATCCATCGCGCAAACTGTTAACGGAACGGCTCGAGATATCACACATCCTGTCGGTACATCATCTACGTTTCGCTGCGTATGGAAGAACCGACAACACCGTGGGTTTGTACACCATCAGCTGATGGTTGTTCCACAGTCGGTACTCCAGCTTTTCGAATGCCGCCGATGCCTTCGAGACACGAATGCGCAGCTCACTGAGTATCTGCTGGTCAGTCGAAACCACATTCAAGGTAAAAGAAGCGGGAGGTAGTTTCCAATACTTCGTCACCAATGCTGATTTGAGGCAATATTGAAGATTGCACCTCCGGTGAAGACTGAAAGAGACAGACAGTTTTGTCTGTGTTGATGGTGAGCCCGAATTTGGCCGCTGTCGAAGCCAGAGCACTAGTCATGTGCTGCAACTCATCCGCGCTGTGTGCAACACAGCCGTCAGCAAACAGCAACATACGGATAGTTGTCTCACAGACTAGGGTTCACGCACCGAAACAACGGATGTTCAGCAACCCACCAGCAATACGGTGCTCCACACGAACACTGTAAGCACAAGCCGCATCAAAAGCACAAGACATCATTGCATGAAGATATATATTAAACAGGGCAGAAGCTAAGACATAGCCTTGCTTCATACCAGAGACAACTGCAAAGTCATCTGAAGTCTGTCCACTCAGCTGCACCCTCGCTCGCATACCACTGTGCAGACATTCAATTAAACATACGAACTTACGCGGGCAACCAAATTTACCCAACACCAGCCACAATGCCTCGCGGTTCACCGTATCAAATGCCTTAGTGAAATCAACAAAAAGCGAGTACAACGGCCGGTGTCGTTCTCAGCACTTCTCCTGCAACTGATGAACCGCAAACACCATATCAATAGTGCTGCGACTCGAACGGAATCCACACTGCTCTTCCGCCACGTTTGGTTCCACAGGTTGACTGACGAGGCGGTTGAGCAGGATTCGGGCAATCACCTTGTCATACAACTCAGTAAGTTGATGCCATGATAATTCGTGAAACATTGCTTGCTTGTTTTGCCTTTGTACAGTGGCAGCACAAGGGCATCCTTCAGCTCAGGAAGCACCTCTCCAAACCATCCACTTTGCTTCAACTGGTGCAGCGCAGTCACCAACGCCGGTCCGACGTGTTTCAATACTTCAGGTGGGATCCCATCGGCCCCAGCACACATGGCGTTTCGTAGCTGAGCAAGTACTCTGCGTCTCATCCAGTGTCGGCGTGTCCGCCAGACTCACCTTCACATCGTGCTGCTTCAGGCCGTTCAATGTAGACCAGTCCATCTCTGAACGGTTGTTCAAGAGACAGACAAAATGTTTTTGCCAGATCCGCATTATGTCTGCAGTCTGTGTGCAGGTAACGCCTGAAATACCATCGATCAATGTCGTCAGCGGCTCCAAACTCGGTCCATACACCGCCTTCAGGTAATCAAGGAATACATTGTGTTGGTGGCGCTGGGCGTAGGATTCCATCTGCTTCAACGCCTAGGTCCACCATGCATTTTTAATGCAAGGGAGCTCTCGGGTCGATCGCCGTCGAAGTTTCCGAAACTGACTATTGTTCCCCAAGACACTGGGGTCTCCCACATGTGCAGCAAATGCTACATCCTTCTCCGATACCAATGCGCCAATCGTCGCATTGTTCTCATCAAACCAATCAGAATGTACACAGTTTCTGCATTCGATGGTATCCTCAGCAGCAACTGTCACCTGATCGCAGATTATATATATGGTTGGCGGCATCCGGTTTCGGGTTTGCCTGTCACTGTGGTCAGCCACAGGACGCCTGCGCCTACAGAGGGACCACGGGTGGCTTGCGCTGCACCACCCACAGCTCCAACTACACACCCCATACCCAGTGTAAACCCGAAGGAATAAGACCGGGAGGCATGCGGATGGGAACCACGTTTCATCAACGGAGCCGGCCCACACTCCTTCACAGGCAAACACAAGCACACTGTATTTGGGAATCAAGCGCACACAAGGCGGTGGCTAGACCGTAGTCCGCTCCACACTGAGTGCATGGAACCACTCTTTGAGCCTAACACGGCCACAAGGACCGTGCACCTTGTCCCCTCCAGCAACGACCAACTGTCTCCTGGAGCCAGTATGGACGAGGTAGTGGGTAATAGACAGGTAGGCACCTTGTCAACATGCACATCAAGCGCATCCACACCGGGGATATCAAACAACAGCCAAACACTTGAGAGAGAGAGAAAGAAAAAGAGAAAAACTCGATAAATGCATAAGGAAACGGTGATATAAACCTTAATTAAATAGCATATGTAATAAGTTGTTTACAAACAAATCCTAGCTAAGTGCACGAGGTCAGGAAATATAGTTTACGGAATGCCACGAACACAAATATGCTACGGAAATCGAACACAATTGGCTTAGGCGAGGTGTGCAAGTTAATGGAATAGAGTACTGGTAGACATTTATATGAGAAAGAAAAGCATTAAGGCACAAACTGTAAACCCACCACCTGAAATAAAGAGACTTAGCATGCAAGCACGCGGTTAGTAAATCGAATTCAGCGTGCCTACAAACGCTGCGCCGGCTCGCCGTAATTCTCTGCAGGACCCGTCGTCGCTTCTGTAGTGGCCCCAAAGGACCTAGCTCATGGCCCACTAGACATTTATATGAGAAAGAAAGGCATTAGGAGAGAATCGCAAACCCACCACCTAAAATAAAGAGACTTAGCATGCAAGCACGCGGTTAGTAAATCGAATTCAGCGTGCCTACAAATGCTGCGCCGGTGCTGCCTACGTTCACTGCGGGACCCGTCGGCGCTTCGGCAGTGGTCCCGAGTGACCTCTCTCATGGCTCACTAGGCCTGCCTGACTAAGGCACTCGCGACCGCATGTTCTACAGCACCATTCGCTCGATGTCGACGGAGTACAATTCATTGGTGTTTGCCGCTTCCGCACTTGCCGCTTCTTCTCTGCATGCATGAGGGCTTTCTCCCGCACTTCCGCAACTGCCTTCGTGATTAGATCGCGCCATGAACCACGATCAACCGCCTTCGATTCCCATGATCTGCAATCAAGATTAGAACGTGTGAGGCTCACTTTAATCATGTCCTGGTAACGTAACTTTGGTTTCCCCACGTGCCGCTTCCCTATACTCAGCTGAGCGTATAAAAGTTGTTTCGGTATCCGCGTCAAATCCATACAGCTCACATGACCGAGCCATCTCAGGTGTCTCAGTAAAAGTATGCAGTCCACTGCATACATCCCACTTCGGCGCAACACTTCCGTGTCTGCAACTGGCGCCCCAAACGATCCGCAAAATTCGTCGCAGACACTGCTGATGGAACCGCTCGAGATATCGCACATCCCGACGGTACATCGTCCACGTTTCACTGCCGTATAGAAGAACGGAGAGCACCATAGATCGTGCCAATGCTAAGCTGATGGTTGTTCCACACTCGGTACACTAGTTTCCCGAATGCCGCTGCTGCCTTCGACACGCGAATACGCAACTCAACGTGTAGCTGCTGATCAGTCGACATCACACTCCCAAGGTAGCAAAAGCGGGAGGTGGTTTCCAATACTTCAGCACCAATGCTGATTTGAGGCAATATTGAAGATTGCACCTCCGGTGAAGACTGAAAGAGACAGACAGTTTTGTCTGTGTTGATGGTGAGCCCGAATTTGGCCGCTGTCGAAGCCAGAGCACTAGTCATGTGCTGCAACTCATCCGCGCTGTGTGCAACACAGCCGTCAGCAAACAGCAACATACGGATAGTTGTCTCACAGACCAGAGTTCTCGCACCGAAACGACGGATGTTCAGCAACCCACTATCAATACGGTGCTCCACACGAACACCGTAAGCACAAGCCGCATCAAAAGCACAAGACAACATTGCATGAAGATATATATTAAACAGGGCAGGAGCTAAGACACAGCCTTGCTTCACACCAGGGACAACTGCAAAGTCATCCGAGGTCTCTCCACTCAGCTGCACCCTCGCTCGCATACCACTGTGCAGACATTCAATTAAACTTACAAACTTACGCGGGCAACCAAATTTACCCAACACCAGCCACAATGCCTCGCGGTCCACCGTATCAAATGCTTTGGTGAAATCAACAAAAAGTGAGTACAATGGCTGGTGTCGTTCTCAGCACTTCTCTTGCAACTGACGAGCCGCAAACACCATATCTATAGTGCTGCGACCCGAACGGAATCCACATTGCTCTTCCGCCACGTTAGGTCCTACAACCTGACTCACGAGGCGATTGAGCAGGATTCGGGCAATCACCTTGCCATACAACTCAGCAAGTTGATGCCACGATAATTCGTGCAACATTGCTTGCTACCTTTACCCTTGTACAGTGGTAGCACAAGGGCATCCTTCAGCTCAGGAGGCACCTCCTCCTCAATCCATACACGTTGCACCAAGTGGTGCAGCGCAGTCAACAACGCGGGTCCACCGTATTTCAATACTTCAGGTGGGATCCCGTCACCTCCGGCACATTTGCCGTTTCGCAGCTGAGCAAGTGCTCTCTGCCGCGGTGTTATCAGCATGCATGAGCCAAATATCCAAGGCAGCGATTGCTGACCTGATGGTCAGATTTCACAAAGGTATAGGAGGGTTAAAGGGACGTCTGCATTGTAAACTCTGCGAGGAGACAGGAGCTTAACGTGGCGCGATGGTTTGTGTGCCTCAGTGATTCATCGAGCTATGTTGGGTGGTGCTATTTTGCACCTTCAGAGTCATTCATACCAGGTTTGTAAATAGCTAGGGGCCAGATAAACTTAGCCTCCTGGCACTCCAGGTTGGGGGTTAGAGTGAGGGTGGCTCCATACTCCATAAAACGGGCTCTCTTGTAGTCCAGTGCCAAAACCCACTGCCTTGCGGTAAGGTTTTTAAAACAAAGGCTTTGGTTGAAAACCCTAATAGTTCTCCTGTTTAGGCCTGGGCAACCAGACAATATCCTGCCCACGCAACATACCATGACCTTTCCTTCTAACAACCGCTTTATGATCTGGCCGTCGCTGAGGATAATCAAGGGTGCCCTATTTGCTGCACCGAACAGGATGGATAGGGGTTTGGATGATACTGCTCACGCATTCCCGTCTTCTTATTCCCCCTCTTGCGCTTTAGAATTCTTAGCGTCCCTCTCCAACTACACTTTCATCCCCTCGTCTTCAATCCCCAATTATTGGCCCTCCCCCACCACGCTTCAATAGTCGCTTGTCTTCTAGTTTCAACTCACACATAATCGCAGGGCATGGATCCAATCCAGTCGACAAGTCCATGTTCAACCAAGCGGACAACGTCAGTTCATCCATTTGCCTTTGGTGTCCTCGATCTTCGCTAAGATTGGCATGCCTCAACGTGCGCACTTTGCTACAGGTTGGCCAACAGGCAGCAGTTACCCGAACACTTGAGACCATATTGATCGATATTTGCTGTTTATCAGAAGCTCGCCTGCAAGAATCGAGCTGCGTGCTCACCCTGTAATCCACCACAAGCGACACTGGTGGCACATTCACATCGCGCCTGTCTGGCGATGACGCAGCTTCAAATGCTGGTCAAGCTGGCATCGGAGATGTTTTGAGTCCCCGGGCTGAAGCTGCCTTGATCGAATGGATCCCTGTCAACAGCTGGATGTGCGCCGTTAGATTAGCTAACTCTTTCCAGGCTCTGAAGTCGCGCGAGAACAAACTGACTGTTTGTCATTGCGGCTTAGGCCCCACAAACTTAACGATCTCTTTAGTTACAGAAGAAGCATGGATATTGCAGTGCTAGCTGGTGATCTAAAGGCCCAAGTCGGAAGTTGCCCTCTGATGAGCTTCATCTGGGCGGCCAACATAGTGTAGGCTCCAGCAATGATAACGGTGAGTGGTTGCTACACTTGTGTGAAGGTGCTCGTCTCTTTCTCGCAAGCACTAACTTTCGACATAGCACCCACAGACGAGTGACTTGGCGCCCATCAGCTTCGCACCAGCCATGGACGCAAAATCGATCACATCGCCATTAGTTACCGCAAGAGAGGCTGTGTCCAAAACTATCGCTCGATTTGGAGCACCAGCGTGGACTCCGATCACCCTCACGTGTGTGCCGACTTGCAGGTACGTTTCGACGGACGTCCTCAACATCGATCTGAGCGCAGACACGGGGAACCAGGCGAATCCAGGTGTTCTGAATGCGTATCAAAATGCGCTGGTATCCGGGCTCAGTAAACGCCCACTGAACACCGTCGAAGATCAATGGTTGCATATTCGCCAAACGTTACTATCAGCGTGCATATCTTCATATGGCAAAGCAAATAACCAACCTAGACATTGGGTCTCTACAGTCTCTGGAACTTATGAATGCTCGCCGAGGTATTCCAGCTGGAAGTGAATACAATGCGAGCCGCAGAAATCTCAGGGTAAAACTGCGTGCTAGCCTAGAGGGAGACCGCGAAGCCTGGTGGTCTCATCGTGCATCGGAAATGGAAAAAGCCGCTGCCGTCAATAATCATCGTAAGTTATTCCGTCTGATACGGGAAACAGGCAGCAGTAGAACCTGGTGCTAGTGAGACAATACGCGACGATAGTGGACAGCCAATTCACAGCCTGTCAAAATGTTTGCAGCGTTGAGCCGAACACTTTGCAAGGCAGTTTAACCAATCGGAGTTATCGTTTTCTCTTTCGGGCAATGAGTGCTCTTCTCTATGGGCCTTCTCCTTAGATCCGCCCTCACACGCAGAAGTTGAAGGTGAGATCAGGCTGTTGAAATCGCATAGGATATAATTCCCCCAGCCCTCTTCAAATTCGGGGGACCTGCTGTTGTATATGATTTGTAGAGTCGCTAATGGGACTTTGAGAACAGGAAACTGTCCCGGCAGACTGGAACCGCTCCGCCATAGTCCCAATTTTCAATGGAGGTCTACGTTCCGAATGCGGCAACCCTAAAGGGATCAGTCTGCTCTCAATTACCTCTAAATTGCATGCTTCTGTCGTCCTCCAGACTGACTGACGCTCGCGAAGGCAAGCTGGGTTTTCTCGAGATCATGACTGCATCGACCACATCTTTACACTGCGTCAATAGTAGGAGCACCGCTATGTTTATTGGTGAAACACCGACGTCGTGTTTCTCGACATCAAAGGTGTCTTTGACTCGGTGGATAGACGTAGGCTTTGGGGCTGTCAGCTGAAAAAGGATGTGCCCGATAGATACGTAAACATTATCAAAGCGCTGTACGCGCATAGTCCGGGCAGTGGGAGAGCTTGTGGTAAGCTGTCACCGCTCTTCAATATCTCCAGCGGTGTGAGACAAGGTTGCCCACTGTCACCTTTCCCATTTAACTTCGCCATTGATGAAGTCATGGAGACAGCGTTCTCTGAACACGACCTAGGTGTGGAGCTACTTACTGATGAATCACGTCTTGAATTGGAGTATGCGGACGATATTGCTCTCAAATGTGACTGCCCAAAAGTGCGAGACTGCATTGGACCGATTAGCACTGGTTGTCCATCCTTTTCGGCTATGCCGAACAACCTCCTCGTGGTGCCAGCTGGGTGGTTCGGGATTTTCCCGTTCCAGCAAATGGTTCGGCGGTAGTGTTCCAGGACGTGGTGGGTTTTCGCCTGGCAAGCGTTCTCCCTATAAAAAGCCACATTTGTCCGTTGAACAACCCTGTGACGTGGCGGACGTGACTCGCCACTAAACAAAGTCACTGCCCCTTGCTTCATCCTGGCGAAGCATTGTATTCCAGCAACCTTATGCTGTACTTCTGGGGAGCATTGGGCCCCTGTTTGACAAAGGAACAAACGAAAGGCGTATGAACTGAGCAATCAGTCACCGGCTCCCAACGGGCGCGATTCCCTGAATTCGCTCCGCTGCCTTGCGGGCAGGCTATTCAGCCAAAGGCTCGGGGTGGTGTCCCCTAAGTCAACACCCTACTTCGGCTTGCGCAACCGGGTAGTATCTCGCCCTCTGAGGGAACCATGGACATTGTTTTGTTGTGTTTTATTTTACTGTTTCTGTACCTTCGTTTGAGTCCCATGGTTTCTGATGGCATTATGTCTGTCGACAGACATGAAGAGACTCGTCACATTCGATCATCGCTGCCTTCGCAGCTTAGCTCATGTCTGGTGGGAACACCGCGTGAGCAATGAGCGTGTTCGGCGTCGCGTATTTGGTACAGGAAGAGCGAGTGAACCGCTCAGCACGATTATATCACGCACCAGGCTCCGATGGCTGGGCCACGTGTTGCGCATGCCAGCACACCGACTCCCACGACGTGCTTTGTTTACGCGTTGTGGGTGCGGTTGGAAGAGGAGGAGGGGAGGCCAAGTGATGACTTGGTCGAGAGAAATGAAAACCCTCACTTCGAAGTTGGCGTCGGTTGGTGCATCCCGACTGCCTGGTTGGGGTCCTAAGGACGGTGAACACGTTTGGTTGGACACACTTGCTGATATGGCTAGGTGCCGGCCCCAATGGCGTTTGTGTTGTGAGTTCCTTTGTCCATCCCCCTCCTGTTTAGCATCCCCCTCCAATCACGATCTCAATCGTTTGGCATAATATGACTTTCTTTTACGGCAGCCAGCTGTTAGCTCTCCGGAACGATGTCCATCCGTTACTGGGGACTCAGCGGGCGTGCCACTGTTTGTTGTTGTTGTTGTTGTCTTTTCTTCTTTTCTTGCCTTTTGTATTGCGGCACAATAGCTGAGGTGTTTTCCACCTCCAGCTAACGTGTAATGATGATGATGATGATTATATATATATATATATATATATATATATATATATATATATATATATATATATATTTCGGCTATGCTTTGGTTCATCGAAATGGAAAGTTCTTCTTCAAGATTGGCAGAGACCAACCCCTGCGCTGACGCTCAGTGATGATCAGATAGAAGTTATCTAGGAATTCAAGTACCTAGGCAGCTATATTAACGCCCGAAGATGAGGTTACGAACAGTATAGCAAAAGTTCTAGGTGCTTTTACCAATCTCCGCCACCTGTGGCACAAACGCGACATTACTCTCGCCCTGAACAGCAGAGTTTGTAACGCAGCCGTCCGTTCAACACTTATACAGTTGTGAAACCTGTCTCATCAGGTCGACAGACATGAAGAGGCTAACCACATTCGATCATCTCTGCCTTCGCAGCTTAGCTCATGTATGGTGGGAGCACCGCATGAATATGGAACCTGTTCTGCGTCACGTAGTTGGTACAGGAAGAGCTAGTGAACCGCTCAGCACCATTATATCATGCACCAGACTCCGATGGCTGGGCCAGGTGTTGCGCATGCCAGCACGCCGACTCTCGCGATGTGCATTGTTTGGGCGCCGAGGGTGTGGTTGGAAGTGAAGGAGGGGAGGTCAAGCGATGACTTGGTAGAGAGAAATAAAAACCCTCACTTAGAAGTTAGCGTCGGTTGGTGCGTCCCGAGTGCCTGGCTAGGGTCCTAAGAACAATGAACATGTTTGGTTGGACACAGTTGTTGATATGGGTAGGAGCAGGCCCCAATGGCGATTGTGCTGTGAGTTCCTTTGTCCATCCCCTACTGTTTAGCTTCCCCCTCCAATCACGATCCCATTCGTTAGACATAAGATAACTCTGTTTTTGCGGCACCATAGCCGGGCTGTTAGCTCTCCGGAACGATGTCCATCCGCTACAAGGGACTCAGCCAGCGGGCCTCTGTTGTCTTTATTCTTCTTGTCTTTTGTATTGCGGCACAATAGCTGAGGTGCTGTCCACCTACAGCTAACGTGTATAATGAAGAAATAATGAAACTCTGCCCTTAAGGGCGACAGTGGTGTCGCACCTGTACCACAGATAGCAAAAAATAGCAAAGGCGCATCGAGTTCTTGCTATGCAGTTTGTTACCTCATCTTCAATTCCGTTGGCGCTGATATAACAGCCGAGGTACTTGAATACCTCGAGGACTTCTAGGTGACCACCACCAATGGCCCAGACAGGGGTTGGTTAGCTGCTAATCTTGGAAAACGATTTTGTATTTCGACGGTGCAAAGCATAGCCCGAAACGACTGATAGCCAATGCTAAATTGTTCAGCGCTAAGGCTGACTTGCCGAACTACCTTCTCGTGGTGCCAGCTGGGTACTCAAGCAATTGCGTTGATTTCATGGGGATGATTGGATTCCTGTTTGGTGATCTACCACCAAACAAAAGATGTATGAACTGAACATTCAGTCACCAATGGGCGTGATTCCCTGAATTCGCCCCGCTGCCCTGCGAGTAGGTTATTTAGCCTTAGATTTGGGGTGAGGTCCCCTAAATCAACTTCCTACTTCGGCTTGGGCAACCGGGTAGTATCACACCCTCTCACAAAACCATAGACTGTTCCACAACGTGCTCATCAGCTGCCGTTTCAGCTTCTCACATTCACGCGACTTCATCACACGCCAACTATTTGTTTGCTAATAATCGGTACTTTACGTAACCCGATGTGTTCAAAAATCTGGCTGCGATTCCGGGTGCGCCGCGAACCACCGACTTTAACCTATGGCTCTCTTTCGTCCCCGATCCTCGTTCCGTCTGGCGTGCTTCAACGTTCACATTCATGCAGCTTGGTAAGCAAGCCGGTCTAGCGCGCAACTTAGAGTCTTTCGATATCGAGGTCCGCTGCCTTTCAGAAACCCGATTGCAAGATCCCAGCATTGTGCTTACATGGACATCCCCCATTGACCACGAAGCCAGAGATCACCTGTGTCTTTCTGGAGATACAGAAGCAGCCTCAGCGGGTTTGGCTAGCGTAGGTATAGCACTATACCAGATCGAACACCTTCGGCCGTACAACCTTATGGGAAACTTCGTAACTCGATGGTTGCCTGTAGCAACCCAACCACCAGCGGATTCTCCAAGTCCAACTTTGAATTCGTTTCCGCTGTACCAAGCGTCGCTCGTGTATCTCAGTGGCATAGTGCTTATGGCGTCAACCATGAGCCACTAGGCTCTGAGTTCCAGCCCAACTCAGGCTATCTCCAAATGATGAGTCCAAACCAAGACGAAACCGCGGTCTTGGGGTGCCAGTGTTGGGATGAGCAACACTATGTTTCCAGCGTGAAATTTTGTTCATAAGATCGTCGATTCTGGGTAAACGGTATGTGTCCAGGTGAGTATACTGGTTAACAGTCTGGCCATAACCTATAGCCATGGCTGTCGTACGTAGTTTTCGAAACTTGAGCTCGTTACGGCGAGGTAGATGGTTCAATAGTCCCGTCTTTATGAAGCTTCTCCACTTCCAGTAGTATGAACTCGTCTGTGGGTGAGTAACGTCACAATTTCATAGCGATGGGCTTGAAAGTGGAAGTCATTCCGGAACAAGGACGGATGAGCCACATCGGCGTGCAATAGAGTACACAGAGAGGGTTTGTCCACGGAAAAATGGAATTTGAATAAATTCGCGGAGTTTGAGAAAATCGTGTCCCAAAAGTACATCAGAACACAGATTGGCGAGAAAAGAGAGTTTAATGTTGGTGTAATGGCGATTTTTAAACTGCACAGTAACAACCCAATGACCACTCGTGAGACTAATTAGATGGGTACTGTCCATCGAAATTTTGCGATGTGATCCGAGGACTTTCCAGTTGTATTGTTTAACAACTGGGGCAGCAATGTAAGTTTCAGAGTTCCCCGTATCAACTAGCGCTTTCAGAGGAATGTCATTGATGAGCACATCGATGAGAGCGTGAGAGACTGTTTGGTGAGGCTGCGACAGTGACAGCAGTGATTTTAGCAGCAGAAGAGCAGACCTTCTGGAAGTGTCCTTTTTTCCCGCAGCCGTTACAAACGTCACGAGCAGGGCATAGATACCGACTATGTCTTTTAAGCCAAAAGAAAAAACAGTTGTGCGACACAGCAGCGGGACGTTCTTACCAGAGAGTGTCACAGGTTGTTTGCAATGATTCGGGCACCATAGATGTTTTCCGATTGGTATGACTGTGACTGGTGGTAGGCCATTTCTAGGGATCGGGCCTGTTCAAAAGCAGTGTGGAGATCAAGCGACACGTTTTCCAAGGGGCGTTGACGTATTGTTTGAAACCGCAGCCCAGTTATAAAATCATCACGAATGGCGTCTTCGCGGTGCTTCTCTGCCGATACCGTTTTGAAGTTTCAGCCCTGAGCCAGTAACTTTAACTTCTGCATGAAGTTGTCTAGGGTTTCGTCGCCTTGTTATTTGCTGGGAGCAAGTAGGTGGCGTGCGAAGATTTCATTTTTCGGTATGAGGTATCAATTCCTCAGTATTTCGATGGCAAGATCGTAGGTCCAACACTCCTCATATACACAAGGGGATACGTAATTAGCAAGGATCCTCAATCTGTTCAACGACGAAGAGTCAGGGGTACCCAAAAGATACGTAAAAGTGTCAAACTAGTGTGCTCACTGTTTCGCAGCATTTGAATTGTTGGGATTACCAAAACGTTCAGATCGGAGGATACGGTATATTTCTTGCTGAATAAATTGTTATATTAACTGGCGGAGAACAAACACGCCGTGAGAATGAGTATAACCCAAATGAATAGGCATTATTCAGCAAGAAAACAAATCGAGTAGGCTGAAAAAGAGTATAGAAAGGTTGTGATAAACAACGACAGAAAAGTGATTGCGAGATAAACTTCATGTGCGTAATTTATATGTCACTCACAAGTCGAGGTTTTAATGGTAGCTTTTTCACATCCACCGAAAAGGTAAGAAAAACAGTGATCGCTCCTACTTACGAGAGCCTCCGCATGTAGCTCTGTTACATGGTCATACCTGGTAATCACGACATCTAAAGTGGAGGGGGGTAGTCCCAACTCGACTTCTCGTCGGAGGAACAACAATTTGGACGAACGCATTTCCGTGTATTCATTTAACAAATTCCCACTCCAAAGTACCTGTCACATTGATGGAGTGCTCCCAGTCCGCATGTAGAAGAGTTAGGTCACCAAGTGTAACAAAATTCGGCGCAGCTACTGTCGCTTTTTTTAAGATGTTGGTGAGCTCTTTGGCCTCCACTCTCATGTATGAAGGGCTACGGTACACACAGACGAAAGTTAGCAGCCTGCTGTCTACCCTCAAAAAGCAAGAAGCAACCTAAACATTTGACTTTACCATAAAAAATTTAGTTTCCCAGTGCTTATGGCTCTCCTCAACAAGCAAAAGTACGCCTCCACCAGCATGTTGTCCGGGTCGATCTACTCTGACTGGAGAAATCGATCAGTAAATCGCTAACTTGATCAGTGGACGACAGCAAGATTTCAGTCAAGGTGACAAGGTCAGCGAGTCTGCAACACAACGTCAAGTCCTCCCACTTATTCCTAATGCTATGGCAGTTAGTGTACCACACCCTTAGACCCTTCTTTGCAGTTTCCTTCCTACGATTAGCGAATTTTTACAGTTCCCCTCGGACGCAGATCCCGAGGGGATAGTCAGTCTATTGAAATAGTTTATGAACTATCCCCCAAACCCACAACGTGGATACTAAAGAGGATAACGGGGGTTCGAAAACCCCAGAAGACATCCTTCTTTAGCCGCGTTGTCTCACTTGCTTTTTCAACAAGGTGCATAGTCCAAAGTTGGACTCAAGCTCAGGCTATCTCCACCTGATGAGTCGAAACCAGGACGAAACCGCGGTCGTGGGGTGCCAGTGTTGGGATAAGCAACACCAAAATATTTCCAAGGTGCATAGTCCGAGGCTCATCTATGCTACTCTATGCTACTGCACGCCACTCAACTACGCACTGATGATGTCACCTCGACTGGTGACGAAACGTTTGCAACAAAATCGCCAAGCTCAAAGAACAGTTCAACAGCCATCTGAACAACCTGAGCTACCAGTCTCCAATTCTATAGCCAACCAATTCGGATGTACAACGCTACAACAAGCTCGTCCTTGGAAAACCTTTGCATGCCAACAAGCGTGCACACGCGAACAGCTCTACTTTCTTGATGAATGCCTGAGAAGGAATGTGCTGCCAGTAAGTGCAAACCACAGACCGGCGCAAAACCATCCAGCTGCCTGGAACTTAGCATGACGATACGGGAGACGCATGGTCACACTGATGGTAACAGATGCCCACCACTGCCTACGCAAATACGAGAAAGTCATAACCGACAAAAGAACCAATTGCCTCAGTACTATTGACCCACAGCTACGAACAGCGCTGGAATCCGCAATTGAAAGTTGAGTCAAAAGCACAAAGAATCAACGCAAGATTGCACTGAGCACAATGCACTCTCACCGAGACTCCTCTACGCTACTCTACGCTATTGCACGCCAATCAATTACGCACTGATGATGTCACCTCGATTGGTGACGAAACGTTCGCAACAAAATCGCCAAGCTCAGCGAACAGTTCAACAGCCATAGTCTGTTTTTTCATTGGCCTCCATACAGATCTACTTCTCTTAGCCAGTACCAAGAGGATAGCTTTCAATTAGAGCTCAGGCCGAGAGCAGTGTCGCAACAGTGGATCGATCTACAATTAGAGATCGAACTCGAGTAAATATCAAAATGCGAATCTATATGGAATCAACAGCAAGTTGGACCACGAACTTGAAACGTTTGATTTATGTTAATTGATATTAAGTAGCATCTCCAATTTTGTTGGGTTAGTGGTTCCCTACAAGCTATTTACTGCGCCATGCTCTCATGCAATAGAATGCCCCGGTCCGGCTGTTTTCTTGGCGTTCTCATTTCATTGCGGGTTTGGACTTGATGAAGGCGGTACAGCAGATTTCAGGCAGGTTATCAGTACTGTCAGGGGAAACCACAATATATTTCTAGCGACCGGAGGTTAACTGATTCAGGATGGCTATCCCAGCAGAAGAGCTAAAAGCTATTTTTATTCATCAGCAGCAACAATTCGAGGCGGCAGAGCTGCGTAGGATCGGGACTTTCACTCGAACACTATTGCTCCAGTCTACAGCCCTCTACAATGGTGACAAGCCCTCAGTCGATGCGACAGTCAACAGTGCCAATGAGTTCGTTTTTGATCCCGCTTCAGGGCTGATTTTTGATGCATGGTTTAGACGTTATGAAGATATTTTCAAGATGAAACTGGCAAATCTTGAAGGTGCATCAAAAGTGCGACTTTCGTTATGTAAACTCGGAACTGTGGAGCAGGACAGATACGTCAACTACATTTGGCCCAAGGCCCATCAAGAGTTCAGTTTTAAGGGAACAGTTTCCTGACTCTCACAAATGTTTGGCGGTTAGGCATCTCTTTCTACAATCGGTACAATTGTCTGAAGCTGTACAAAAGGGAAAGCGACAGCCTCGTTGCCCACGTCGCAAAAGTGAAGCGAGTGTCGAAAATCCAAACTGAAATCACTTACTGAAGGTTAATTTGAGTGTTTGATTTTTGTGTGCAGCCTGCGATCTTTTAAGGATGCCGAGATACGGAGAAGAATATTGGTGCTTTGGAGCGAGACCCGGACGTCACACTGCAGGCTTTCATTGCAGAGAGCCAAAGAATCATTAATTTGAAACACGATGCAGCCATGATGGAGGACAAGAAAACGCATTACGATATTTCGCAGTTCAGCAGATTTCCAGGAACAAATTTCCAGCCACTGATCACAAGAAACTCCCACATGGTAAGGCGCCATCAGCCTGTTGGCAATGTAGTGGCTGGCATTTTGTTAGATGATGTCTACTCAACAAGCATACCACCCAGAAATGCAGTAGACGTGGGCACAAAGAAACCCATTGTGGAGCCGAATCACGTTTCCGGCCAGTTCACAATAATCGAAAAAAGACCTACGGCCATTTTGCAAAGGGAGTGAACGCCAATTTTACTGATGTTCAAGATGGAAGAAAGTACATCATCTGCATCAACGGAAGACAGGTGCGCTTGCAGACTGATACCACCTCAGACATCACGGCCATATTAAAAAGGCTGTGGAGAATTGTCAGGTCCCCCCATATCAAACCTAGAAGTCAGCAGGCGAAGAGACTGCATCAGGTGGGGAGTTGAAATTGCTTCGTCAAGTTGAATGTGAGTGTCGCTGTGCCGAATTTACCGCATGGGCATCGCTTTTCGTCAAGAGCCATCAAAATTTAAATCTTCTGGGTTTAGACCGGGTTGAGCGTTTCAATCTGCTTGATGTTTCGATTTACCAGATTTGTGCAACTGTACGGTAAAACAAACCAACAGCCCCTAAAACAGTGATCATCGAGCGCCTGTGAGAGAAGTATGCAGCAGTCTTTCGGGAAGGCCTCGGTAAATGCACCAAAATACAAGTTTCATTATCCCTTAAGCCCGATACTGTGCCAATGTTTCGTACGTGACACCCGGTACAGTAAGCTGCAACACCGATAGCTGACCAGGAGCTGGATCATTTAGAGAGAGCAGGAGTTATCTACCCGGTGAACTACTCATCCTGGGCAGTACCTATTGTGGTCGTCAGAAAGCCGAAGGATCAAATTCGAATATGCGACTATTTCTCTACGGGTCTGAATGCTGCATTGACCGCCCATCATCATCCTTTACCGCTTCCAGATTATCTTTCGCAAAAGTGAATAGAGGCAAATGTTGCGCAAAGCCGGATCTCACTTATGCATACCTGTAGATCGAGGTATATGAAGCCTCACGGGAATTACTCCCCATCAATACGCACCGAGGCTTGTATCAGTACTACTGTCTTCAGTCTGGAGTCAAGTCCGCAGCAGTCAGATTCCAACAGGTCATGGACACAATGCTGACAGACGTCGATGGCGCAGCTGCATGCCTATATGACATCATTGTTGTTGGAGGTAATACTGATGCCCTGTCCGAAAAATTGGATCGAGTCCTTGCTCGTGTTGAAGAGTATGGGTTCAGACTCCGACCGGAGAAGAGTACCGTCTTTATGAACCCAATTAGGTTTCTCGGTTTTATGATCCACAGAAATGGCAGACATCCAGATCCAGCGGACATCGAAGCTATCAACATGTTGCCCCCCAAAGATGTTGCAACAGGAAGGCTCTTCCTAGGACTCATAAGCCATTACAGCCCGTTCCTGTATGTATCGTTTACGTGGCCCACTGAATGAATTGCTGACCAAGGATAAGTCCTGGAACTGGTTTGACGAATGTCAGAGATCATTTGGTCAGGTGAAAAGACTTCTATGCTCCGATCTTCTACTGACGCATTACGACTCTACCTTGGAGATTGTGGTGGCGCAAACGGCTCAAACTATGACATTGGTGCAGTCAGAGCTTACAAGTTCGCAGACAGTTCAGAAAAGGCAACTGCACACGTAGCCAGATCGTTGTCTCCCGCAGAACGAAATTATAGTCAGATAGAGAAGAAGGCTTTGGCGATAGTCTTCGCAGTAAAGAAATTTCGCAAAATGCTTTATGGGAGACAGTTCACACTTCTTACTGATCATAAGCCGCTGCTGGGTATATTCGGATCAAACTCAGGCATTCCCGTCTACACAGCGAACAAGCTGTAATGTTGGGTCACCACTTTTCTCGGTTACGGCTATGAGGCGAAGCGTAGCTCCACACAGGAGATGGGCCAAGCTGACGCGCTCTTGACTATTGGAAAATCACCAGTCCCAGAGAAAAGAATCAATCATCGCAGCGATTTCCTTGAAGTCTGGAGTGAATCAAGTGCTGTTGGAGTCTCAGAAAGCTTCCGGTTAATTTTGAAACGGTGCGTGATACATTAATCCGATCCAGTCTCAACAAGCGATCAAATATCATACTACACAGTGGCCCAAAGATAAACTGACAGGTGATCTGCATAAGTTGTTCATAAGGAAGGATGAACTGTCAATCGTCAAGGGATGCTTATTAGGAGCCGAACGAGCTGTCGTTCCCTCAAAATTTTGTTACAGCAGTTTCATCGAGGCCATCCGCGTAGTAAGAGGATGAAAATGATTGATCGGAACTTCGTTTACTGACCGAATATCGACTCGGAACTGAAACAGATGGCAAAAGTCATGTCAGAGTTGTGCACTTGCCAGTAAGACGCCCAGAAAAGCGGAATTAACTACCTGGTATTCGACAACGAAGCCGTAGGAGCGAGTGCACGCAGATTTCTTTGGTCCGGTAAATAGGCAGCAGTATGTTGTTGTTGGCGTTGTTGTTGCTGCTGACGGCGCCTTTAGGAAATGGCCCGAAGTATTTTGCGTGCAGCATGTGACCAGTGGCGCAACAATCAACGTACTGAGGAAGATTTTCAGCCAACATGGAGTGTCAGAAATGCGAGTCACAGACAACGGGTCACCATTCACTTCTTCCTGTTTTGACGAGTACTGCGCTCAGAATGACATTCCCCTTGTACGCTCGCCACCGTTCCGTCCAAAATCTAACGGACAGGCAGAACGATTTATCGATACCTTGAAGCGAACTTTGCTGAAAATGAGGAGAGAGGGAACCACGCAGGATACTGGATGTGTTGTTAGTTATGTACAGGACGGCACCGAATCCCCATGTCTCCAACCAGCTCACATCAGCAGAAGCCTTAATGGGACGTAAGCTTCGCACAATGAACGCTATTGCTTCCGAAGCAAGAGACCCCGCAAGAAAGAAACCAGAGAATGGAGGACTACAATAACAAACTAAATACGACACAAGCACGCCGATTCTACACAGAAAGTTTTGGTCAGAGACAACCGCACGAAAAGACCGAGACGGGTGACAGGTCTGATCCAGAGCAGATTTGGATATGTCCCATAGAAGGTTAAAGTGGTGGACCACATCTGGACAACGCACGCAAAACAGCTTCGGCCAATCAGCACAGCGATAAACACAAGCAGTTGACAGTTACCACAGGATATCCTGATGGACAGATTTGATATGCCAGTCACTTCACAGCGCTAGTGAAGCACGTTGCACGACCGTCCCAGAAGAGCCAATTATGCAAGCAAGGCGCTGTTCTGATCGGGTGCGGAGACCTGTCATCAGCATGCAGTTGGATCCGAGACGAAAGTCATAAGTTAATTTGCGCGAGGGTGTTATAGGAAAATGGCTTTCACTTAGCGCTCAGGCCGAGAGCAGTGCCGCAACAGTGGATCGATCTACAATTAGAGATCGAACTCGAGTAAATATCAAAATGCGAATCTATATGGAATCAACAGCAAGTTGGACCACGAACTTGAACCGTTTAATTTATGTTAATTGATATTAATTAGTATCACCAATTTTGTTGGGTTAGTGGTTCCCTACAAGCTATTTATTGCGCCATGCTCTCATACAATGGAATGCCCCGGTCCGGCTGTTTTCTTGGCGTTCTCATTCCGATGCAGGTTTGAACTAGTTGAAGGCGGCACAGCAGATTTCAGACAGGTTATCCGTACTGTCAAGGGAAACCACAACATAGCCGGCAAACTGTCGGTAAAATCAACTTCAAACAACAACAACAACAACGACAACAATACATCAGTCATTTGAAGTGATGCTTCGCTGTCATACAACCATGAGGACCTATGAAATAAAGAATAAGAGAGAGAGAGAAGGGGGACTTACAGGAAAACCTTAATGCCCAAAGCAAACATTCAGGATCAAGGCGCCTACACCATGTCAACAACATGCCACCACAAACAGCTGGCTATCGTGCAAAGATAAGGCGGCATCGACGCGACAGTTCCCTTGCGGCTTTCACTGCCCCGCATCATAATCAGTCAATACCCCGCAGATAACTCAGCACCAAACACACTTTACACAGGTAGTCCGACTACGAGACGGCAGCAGACGCGCCACTGGTGTCAGCTGCGAGCCATTTCCTGTAAAGACTCGAGTCACGCACAAGGAGGGTCACATGGAATCCATTCCGGAAGGCGAGACGGACCAACGGCACCCAGCCCGGTTGCCAGTGACTTCATTTCCCGCTGCCAAGTCAACTTCTGTCCACCACAAGCCTTGCGCCACTCTACATCTGGCAGACCAAACAAGGCTCTCATCGGTAAGTGGTGACTAGGCATACGTAGTACATTCCAAAACCAACGCAACTTATTCAGTGCTATCTGTTGTCCTAAGAAACTAGCTTGGTTATCACTGTCTGGCAGTCGCCTACGCACTTCTCCGTTGCGAACACGCTGATGCCACTCGACACCAGCCATGCTCTGCAGACAACGATAATTAAAGACTTGAAGGCGCCTCAGATCTTCAGATTGAAGGGACCAAGTTTCAGTACCATAGAGTATAACGGCCCTCACTGTGGTCTTGCAAACACGACCTTTCAGAGGGATGGAAAATCCCATCTGTCACTAAAGATGCCTCAGGTTCAAGAAGGCAGTTCTGGCTTTTGAAATGCGTGACTTCAGTTTCTACGTGCCCATCGTTGCTGACGCAGCTGCCAAGGTAAATGAATCGATAAACCACCTCGGATTTTTCGATAGCAAGGGTCAAGAGGTCATCAAGTGGATGTTGGTCCTGCAGCAACACTGTGCACTTTGAAGGTGCGAAACGCATATCAAATAATGGAACCACTCTAGAGAGAGGTTATTCAGGGTTGACTTGGTCGCTGCAACATTCTCAGACAGCAAGACGATATCTTCCGCATAATCAAGATCAACTAATCTATCACAAGGCAGTACTTCAACGTCTACATCGTGAGTTTCCGTAACGGAATGCTCCATGATAGAGTCCACGACGAAATGGAACAAAAACGGGGAAATCGGACAACCATGACGAACGCCACTTGTGGTCGGAAAGCCAACTGGCATGTCGCCGTCGACTCTGGCGCGGCCAGTAGTGTTCGAGTACAGGGTGCGTAAGATGTTCACATATTTCGTGGGTACAGCTTTCCGTACAAGTATTTCGAACAGAATGCATCGATGGTCTGAGTCGAACGCACACTTGAAATCGAGGAACACAGCTATTGTCGGTCTGCGGTATGCGCTAGCACCTGCCGCAAATTGAATATATGGTCTATACAGCCAAGTCCTGGGCGGAAACCATCCAGCTCTTCCTAATCCGAGATTGCCGTTCCTCAGTGAGGTGACGAACGAGAATAGAGGACAGCAATTTTGTCACAATTGGTGTTAGGCTAGTACCCCGATCGTTAGAACAGTCTGCTCCACTGCCGTTCTTGTATATTGCCACTATAATCGATTCACACCACATAGCCGAGACCCTCTCTTCCTTCCAGAAATGTTCGAATATGGTCAGTGTTTTGCAGAGGACCTAACCCCCATCATTGAATCATCATCATCATCAACATCATTATCATCATTATACACGGTAGCTAGTGGTAAACACCTCAGCTACTGTGCCGCAATACATAAAGAAAAAGGGAAAAATAGATACAACAGTTGCATGCCAGCTGAGCTACCAGCAACGGATGGGCATCGTTCCGGTAAGCTACCAGCCGGCTACCAGGCAACAAGAAAAATTATTATGTAAAATTGTATTACGCTACGAAATGAGATCGCGTTTGGAGTGGGAGGCTAAAAGACATTGAGAGGGAAAAAGAAACAGCACAAACGACACTGAGGTCGGCTCCCTGCCATGTCAGCAAGTGTATCCAGCCAAAGGTATTCATCGTCTTACGGACCCCAACCAGGGAGCCGAGACGCTCTAATCGAGGCCAGCTCAGAAGTGAGGGTCTTCATTCCTCTCGACCAAGTCATCGCTTGGCCACCCCAAATCTTCCTCCATCCACATCCCCGGTGAGCAAACAACGCACGTCGCAGAAGTCGGTGGCATGGCATGCGCAACACGTGGTCCAGCCATCGAAGCCTGGTGCGTGAAATTACAGTGCTGAGCAGTTCATTTCCGTTTCCTGTGCCGTAAACAAGGCGTCGAACACGATCGTTACTCACGCGCTGTTCCCACCAGATGTAAGCTAAACTGTGAAGGCATCGATGGTCGAACGTAACTAGCCTCTTCAAGTCCGCCCACCTTAGGGGCCAGGTTTCGCAACCGTACAGTAAGGTCGAACGTGCCGCTGCATCGTACACTCTACCCTTCAGGGCGAGAGTAATGTCGCGCCGCCGCCACAGGTGGCGAAGGTTAGCAAAAGCACTTCGAGCTTTTGATATACAGTTCGTGAGCTCATCTTCAATCCCAAGGGCGCTGATACAAGTTCCAAGGTAGTTGAATTTCTGAACGACTTCTAGTTGATCCCCACCAAGGGTCAACGTAGGAGGCAATCCCTGCTAACCGTGGAGGAAAGCTTTGCAGTTCGATGGTGCAAAGTAAAGCCCGAAGCGGCTGACAGCCAGTGCTAATCTGTCCAGCGCGGTTTAGCACGTCTTAGAGTTGTCACAGATGAGGGCAATGTCGTCTGCATACCACAAGTCAAGAAGTCCTTCCCCTGGGAGTAACTCCACACCTTCCAAGTCATCTGTAATTGCAATCTCCATGACTTCGTCAATAGTGAAGTTGAAGAGGAAAGGTGACAACGGGCATCCTTGTCTCACACCGCTGGAGATATTGAAGGGTGGCGACAGCTTGCCGTAAGCCCTCCCTCTGCCCGTGCTACGCACATATAATGCTCGGATAATATTTACATAGTTCTCAGGCACACCTTTCCTGAGTAGACAGTCCCAAAGGGCACATCGAGCAACCGAATCGAATGCACCCATGATATCGAGGAACACGACTACCGTGGGCCGCCAATATGTGTGACGGTGCTCCAACAACTGACGCAAGGTGAAGATGTGGTCTATGCAGCCACGACCCCGACGAAACCCGGCTTGCTCCTCACGAATCTGGCTTTCACGAGCGCCAGTCAGTCTGTGAAGGATTATGGAGGTGATAGAGATCAGACTGATTCCTCTATGGTTGCTGCATTCCGATCGTGAGCTTGCCTTGGAAATTGGGACTATGACGGAGCGGCTCCAGTCGGTTGGAACAGTTTCCTGCGCGTACAGTTTCACTAGGAATTCATGTAAATCATCAACAAGAGCAGAGTCCCCGAATTTGAAGAAAACTGGATGAAAATCATCTGGTCCCGCGGTTTTGTTCAACTTCAACAGTCCCATCTCACGTTTGATTTCTGAGCGACAGCGCGGATCCAAGGGGACAGCAACGGAGCACGGCGATCACTGGCCGGCGAAGAATCGAACAATTCTGGCCGATTAAATTGCCTTTCAAAGTGCTCAGCATAACGCTCTAAACGTTTTGACAAATTGTGGATAGGCTGTCCACTCTCGTCACAAATTGCTTCATTAACACCAGGTCTCGTGTTGTCCCCTTCCCGTATCAGACGGAAGAATTTACGACTGTTTCGAAGGGCAGCGGCCACTTCCATCTCTGACGCACAAACAGATCACCAAGAATCGCGGTCTCTCTTCAGGCTAGCACGGAGTTTTGCCCGGAGCTCTTTGCGAGTTTCAGCCGGAATATGTCGGCGAGCATCGATAAGTACCAGAGACCGCGGAGACCTAATGCCCATGTTGGATATCAGACTTACCACATGAGAATTTGCCTGCTGCTAGTAAGGTCTGGTGAAGATGCGACCAGTGACCTTCAATTGTCTCCAATGAGCGCTTACTCAACTCGCATATCAGCGTACTTCGAAACGCATTTAGAACAGCTGGCTTTGTCAGTTGGCTGGTGTCAGTGCGCTCACAACGTCGTCGTGGGCGTCCGCCAAAACGCATGCGCATGTCAGCACATACACGTGCATGGTCGGTGTCCGCACATGTGCTCCAAATCCAGCGACAGTTCTGGATGCAGCCTCTCCAGCGGTAACTGATAGCAATGTAATCGATCTGCGTCCAAGGCTGGTTCGAAGCTGGTGGGCGCCAAGTCACTCTCCGGCGAGTGCTGTGTCGGAAGTTAGTGCTCGCAAGAAATAAGCGGACATCTTCACACAAATGAAGTAACCGCTCACTGTTATCATTACGGGAGCCTACAGCGTGCTGACCGCCTAGATGCATTTCATCAGTGGACAACTTTCCAATTTGTGCGTTCAGATCCCCCGCCAGCACTACAGTGTCCGTGCTTCTCCTGTGGCGAAGTAGCTGGGTCAGTTGGCGGTAGAAGTCGTTCTTTACCGAATCATCGCTACAGTTTGTGGACGCGTAGACAGCGATGATGAATAGACACCTAGTAGTTCCGCGCGACTTCGAAGCTTGAAACGAGCCAGCCAATCGGACCGCACATATCCGGCTACCGATTGAAATCCAATCAATCGCAATGAGGCCGGACCTTACCGTGGTGCGATGGTTTGTGTGCCTCAGTGATCCATTGAGCTATACTGGGTGGTGCTTTTGCACCTTCAGAGCCACTCATACCAGATTGGTCAATGGTTAGAGGTCAGACAAACTCAGACTCCTGGTCCTCTAGGTTGGGGGTTGGAATGAGGGTGGCTCCTTATTCCTTAAAACGGACTCCTTGTAGTCCAGTGCCAAACCCGCTGCCTTGCGGCCAGGTTTTGGAACCAAAGGCTTTGGTTGAGAACCCTAATCGTTCTCCTGTCTAGGCCTGGGCAACCTGACAGTATCCTGCCCACGCAATACAATGAATCCTTCCCCAAACAAATTTCTGATGCTCTGGCCACCGCAGAGGATAATCAACGGTGCCCTATCTGCTGCATCGAGCAGGGTGGATAGGGGTTTGGATGCTACTGCTCAAGCCTTCCCATCTTCTTATTCCCCTTCTTGCGCTTTTTCACCCTTATCGTCCCGTTCCAGCTTTACTTTTATCCCCCCTGTTTTAAACCCCCCAATTCTCGGCCCTCCCCCACCTTGCTTCAATAGTCGCTTGTCTTTTAGTTTCAAATCACAGGTGAACGCAGAACGTCATTCCTGCACTGTCAACAGGCCCATGTCCAAGCAAGCGGCCCATTCCGGTTCATCGGCTTCCATTTGGAGCCCTCGATCCTCCTTCAGACTGGCATGCCTCAATGTTCGCACATTGCTTCAGATCGGTCAACAGGCAGCACTTGCCCGAACATTGGAGACCCTCTCGATCGATATCTGCTGCTTATCGGAGACCCGCCTGCAAGACCCGAACTCTGTACTCACTCTGCGATCCCCTTCAGGTGACAATAGCAGCACTTTCTCATTGCGCCTATCCGGTGACGATGCAGCTTCGAGCACCGGCCAAGCCGGTGTTGGTATTGCCCTGAGTCACCGGGCTGAAGCTGTTCTGGTTGATTGGATTCCAATCAGTAGCCGGATGTGTGCGGTCCGATTGGCTGGCTCGTTCAAAACTTCGAAGTCGCGTGGGACTAACAGGTGTCTATTCGTTATCGCTGCCTATGCACCGACAAACTGTAGCGATGACTCGGTAAAAGACGACTTCTATCGCCAACTGAACGAACTCCTTCGCCACAGGAGAAGCACGGACACTGTAGTGCTGGCTGGGGATCTGAACGCTCAAATTGGAAAATTATCCACAGATGAGCGGCATCTGGGCGGCCAACATGGTATAGGCTCCCGTAATGATAACGGTGAGCGGTTACTTCATTTGTGTGAGGATGCTCGCTTATTTCTTGCGAGCACTAATTTCCGACACAGCACCCAACGGAGGGTGACTTGGCGCCCACCAGCCTCGAACCAGCCTTGGACGCAAATCGATCACATTGCTATCAGTTACCGCTGGAGAGGCTGCGTCCAGAACTGTCGCTCGATTTGGAGCACAGGTGTTGACACCGATCATGCACTTGTATGTGCTGACCTGTGGATGCGCTTTGGCGGACGCCCGCGACGATGTTGTGAGCGCATTGACACCGGCAGACTGGTGAATCCAGCTGTTCTGAACGCCTATCAAATTACGCTGTCATCCGAGTTGGATAAACGCTCACTGGATGCAATTGAAGCTCACTGGTCTCATATGTAACAGGCCTTACTAGCAGCAGGCAAATCCTCATGTGGTATGTCTAATCGTCAACATGAACATTGGGTCTCTTCACAGTCTTTGGAACTTATAGATGCTCGCCGGCATATTCCGGCTGGAAGCGAACACAATGAAACTCGCAAAGAGCTCCGGGCAAAACTCCGTGCTAGCCTGAAGAGAGACCGCGAACCTTGGTGGTCTCATCGTGCAACAGAGATGGAAATGGCCGCTGCCCTTGGTAACCATTGTGAGTTATTCCGTCTTATACGGGAAACGGGCACCAGGAGACTTGGTGTTAGTGAAGCTATACGTGACGAGAGTGGACAGCCTATCCACAACTTATCAAAACGCCTGGAACGTTGGACTGAGCACTTTGAAAGGCAATTTAATCGGTCGGAATTGTTAGATTTCTCGCCGACCAGTGATCGCCCTGCTCCTTGGGCTGTTCCTTTAGATCCACCCTCTCGCTCAGACATCGAACATGAGATCAAACTGTTGAAGTTAAATAAAGCCGCGGGACCTGATGAACTTCCTCCAGCCCTCTTCAAATTCGGGGGACCTGCACTTGTGGATGATTTACACGAGATACTAGTCAAACTGTGGGAGCAGGAAACTGTCCCAACCGATTGGAGCCGCTCCATCATAGTCCCAATTTTCAAAGGAGGCTCACGATCGGAATGCGGCAGCCACAGTGGAATCAGTCTGATCTCCATCGCCTCCAAATTGCTCGCCTCTGTCATCCTTTACAGACTGACTGGCACTCGTGAAAGCCAGATTCGTGAAGAGCAAGCTGGATTTCGTCGAGGTCGTGGCTGCATTGACCACATCTTCACCTTGCTGAATACTGAATACTGTATTTTGGAGCAAGTAGAAAATAATTCTGTACAACTCCATCGGGTGATAATCAAAAAACATTTTAAAAATAAATAAGTAAACACGTCCGGTGGTTATCCTGAGATGGTTCAGCAACTCCTTCTGTAGCACACAAAATGCTTGTTTACACAGTGAGTCACAAGTGGGTGATATCGTTGTCAAGTGGCAACCGTTCTCTGAAACGTATGTTAGCGAAGTGTAAATCCAACAAAGATTTGAATTTCTGCACAGATTCGGCCTCGACGACGTGTTCTGGTAGACTGTTCCAGGCGTGCACAACCCTCCGCTCGAAACACAGGGGGTGTGGGATTTTCTTCAGATCAGGTACCACGAGTTTGTACCTGTGCCCACGTGTGGTGCATGGTACTCGCAAGTGGAGTAACGACCTTAGCATGGGGAAATGACCGAGATGTAATATAGGGTAGGTCATGATAAGATCCACTCGAACACGGCGATATGACAAGGTGTAGAGCCCAAGTTTCATGCATCGGTTTTCATACGATAAGCCTATCAAGCTGGGGATCAACTTGGTGGCGATGTGTTGTACTCGTTCGATCTTTTGCGCTTCGCCGCGAGTGATCGGACAATATGCAGGCGAGCCGTACTCTACCATTGGTCTGACGATGGAAGAGAAGAGGCGAGTGGCGACGTCCTCAGACCAAGTGCAGAAGCTGCGTTTCAGCGCCCAGACCATGCGCAGTCCGTTTCGATACAGTTTGTTGGTGTTGTCGACGGACTTCAAGTCGCAGCGTGTGAGTACACCTAGGTCTTTCACGGAAGATGTGGGATGCAGTGGTTGGCCGTCTAGGGTGTACGTTCGTCCGTGAACAGCCTTCCCGAGACTCATGAATAGGGATTTGACCGGGTTGACCGGTAGGTGGACTTCAGCAGACCATACTGCGAGGCGGTCGAGGTCTTGTTGGAGAATGTCACAGTCATCGACAGTATTAATTTCTCGCCAAATTTTGAGGTCATCCGCAAACAGTGCACACGGCGACCGTAGAAGGTGGGGCAGCTCGTTGATGTGGATGAGAAACAGAGTGGGTCCCAGTACCGTACCTTGAGGTACACCACTGGTCGAGGGATACCAATCGGTTTGATGGCCGTCCACCTGTACCCTCCACTTTCTTCCAACGAGAAATTCATGGATCCATCGATGTAACGATCCTCCGACACCACACGACCTTAATCTGTCTAGAAGCCCTTCATGACTAACTTTGTCGAATGCTTTGCTGAAGTCGATGTAGATTACGTCGACGGACTTTCCCCGGTTCAGTGCTTGCAACCATTCCTGTCTCGTCACAAGTAAGTTTGTAACACAAGAATATCCCATCCTGAATCCGTGTTGTGCCGGTGTCAGAAGTTCTTTCGATTGTAACAGATGTATTAGACGCTTTTTTACTATCTCGATCACTTTGGCCAAAACGGGTGTAAGACAAATTGGCCTGTAGTTATCCACCTTGCTGGGGTCGCCACCTTTCGGGATCGGACTCACCACCGAGCGCTTCCAGTCGTTTGGCAATGAGCCCTCAGACAATGATTTGTTGAATAGATCCGTAACCACAGGCGAGATAATGGCAGCTAGTGATTTGATAATTAGCGGATGAAGCCCGTCAGGCCCTGCAGGCTTGGTACCGTCAAGGTTCGCAAGTAGCAGGCGCACCTCGTCGACATCACAAACTAAACTGTTGAGTTCTACAGGAATGTTACTCGCTGAGATGGGTATGGACGCCGCGTCGTTTGCAAACACGGAAGCGAAGTGAGCGGCCAGTGCGGACGCGCGATCGGAACTGGAAGTTAGCAGGTGTCCGTCCGCGTCTTCCAGACATGACACGTCACCTTTTGGCTTCAAACGGCGTTTCACGTAAGCAAAGATCTTCTTTGGGGCCATCCTCGCGTCAGTTGCAAGCTTTTCTTCGAACTTACGGCGCTTTATCAATTTCACTTTGTTGCAAATATTTCGCTGTCTTTTATATGCTTCGTAATCAGTGGCGGAGCTAGAGAGGCGAAATGCGTCCCACATTCTTCGCCGTAACCGAGCCAGTCTACCATATTCCTTGTCGAACCAGTGTGGTTTGATTGGTCCGACTTTCTGAAATTTCAACGGCACAAACTGAGAACAAAGCAAAGCCAATCCTTCCTTTATTACTGTCCACAGATGTAACATGCGGTAGAGACCAATCCATTTGGCTCGCTGCTCGATTTAATCCATCGAAATCAGTTTTCCAGTAGTTGTAAGCTGGTTCCACCGGAGATACACTCGGCAAGTTCAGTTCCATAGTGGCTATCAGCACGGAATGGTCGCTTTTAGCTAGGGGCTCCTGGATTCGTATGTCATGCAACCGCTGTTCGCAATTTGTCACCATCAAATCAAGGCACGATGGGTTCGGACGCGCCGTCATGCGCGTAGGTTGGTATATGTGTTGCGATGCCCCAGTTTCAAGCAACAAAAAAACTTTGATTCGACTTCAGAATACCCGGTCATTAGTTGGATTTCAGGCCACTGAATGTGGGGACAATTGAAGTCACCCATGAGTAGAAAACATGGACGACTCATGTTGTTCCGAAGATGCGGTAGCCAATCTAAAGAGCGGTTCAGAGGGCTACGGTAGAATGCACCTACTGTCAGCTTGCTGAGCCTGAGGTTGATCGAGCACCATACCTGTTCACACAGACCATCTTCACTTCGGTACACGCTTACAAGCCTCCCACGCAGGGAAGACCGTATATAAAGTAAGACACCACCACGACGATTTGATATTCTATCGCAGCGAAAGCATGAGTAGTCACTGAGATCGACTTCCTCTGCCATTACCTCAGAAGTTAGCCATGTCTCCGCCAGTGCTACGACGTCTGGTCGCTCAGAAGCAACGAAGCGACACAGCTCATCCCGTTTGTTCATAAGGCTACAGATGTTTGTGAATGCAACACGGAGGTCCTGAGAGGCACCGCGGGACGTGCCTGGAGGTTGATCAACCGACTGATACGGGTTCGTGCATCCTTCTTGATCACTCGAAAATTTACGATGTGCAGATCAGTTTCGCCTTCTTCTGTACGGCGTTTAAGCTCAAGGACCGCAGTCTTCAAGCGGTTCCTCTCTTCGGGTTCCAAGTCTCGGCGGATGTGAACCCTGGTGCCTTTAAGCCTGGAGAGACGAGACAGAATGAGTTGTGGCGTGTTGTGGTCAGCGAAGGTGATTGTTAAAGGTCGACATGATTGGTTAGTATGCTGACCAAGTCGGACTACTTGTTTTATCGTTATGCTGCCTTCACCCACATCCAACAGTTTATCAACGAGCCCCTGAAGGAACTCAACATCGTGATCATAACGTTTCTGAGGGTTTTCATCTTTTGACTCTGGTGCATGGAACACCATGAGATTATAACGCCTCAGAGAGATCGGTGACCAACTTGAGGCAGCAGGAATGTAGGGGCTTGTGGTTTTGGACGGTCGTCTGTCGTTAGGGGGAGGTTGAAAGTTGTTGCGTGAACTTTTGCGTTTTTGAATGATCCATTTATCTTCAGTGTTCAGAGGTTCACAGATATGTGCTGAAAGATTAGGGGGCTCCGAGTCTGAGTCGTCAATCTGTGGGGAACATTGGTTGTGAGAATCGGTAGGGGTAGAAGACGCTGGCGGTGGTGCAGATCGTGGAGTTGCAGGGGAAGGGGAGTTCACAGAGGTACCCTCACGAGCGCGTTTGACCCCACGAGCTGAATGAAGTGGTTTCGTCTGGGAGATGGCTTTTCCCGGAGCCGGTAGTGATGGTCTCCGTGTATTTTGTTGTAGTAAACCGCGGCATTTATCACACACAACTTGGAAAAATCCATGTCGGATGTCAACAGATTTTCGGAAAACTTCCACGGATAGGCCGATACACGATACATAGTTGTTGGAACACCGTCACATATATTGGCGGCCCACCGTTGTCGTGTTCCTCGATATCAAAGGTGCATTCGATTCGGTGGATAGACATGCACTTTGGGACTGTCTACTCAGGAAAGGTGTACCTGAGAAATATGTGGATATTATCTGAGCATTATATGCGCGTAGCTCGGGCAGAGTGAGGGCTTACGGCAAGTTGCCGTCGCCCTTTAATATCTCCAGCGGCGTGAGACAAAGATACCCGCTGTCAACCTTTCCTCTTCAACTTCGCTATTGACGAAGTCATGGAAATCGCGTTCACAGGACGACTTAGAAGGTGTGGATGTGCTCCCAGGAGAACGACTTCTTGACTTAGAGTATGCTGATGATATTGCCCTAATCTGTGACAGCTCACAAACGTGCCAAGCGGCACTGGACAGATTAGCACTAGCTGTCCGTCACTTCGGGCTTTGCCTCGCACCCTCGAAGTGTAAAGCGTTCCTCTAAGATTGGTCTGGACCGCCTCCTACGCTGACCCTTGGTGGGGATCAGCTAGAAGTCGCTCAAAAATTCAACTACCTTGGAACTTGTATCAGCGCCCGTGGGATTAAAGATGAAGTCACGAGTGGAATAGCAAAAGCTCGGGGAGCTTTTGCTAACCTTCGCCACTTCTGGCGCCGGCGCGACATCACTCTCGCCCTGAAGGGTAGAGTGTACAATGCAGCAGTACGTTCGACCCTATTGTACGGTTGTGAAACCTGGCCGCTTAAAGCAGCGGACCTGAAGAGGCTAGTTACGTTCGACCACCGGTGCCTTCGTAATTTGGCTCACATTTGGTGGGAACACCGCGTGAGCAACGAGCGTGTTCGACGCCTTGTTTATGGCATAGAAAAAGGAACTGAACCGCTCAGCACCGTTATTTCACGCACCAGGCTCCGATGGCTCGGTCACGTGTTACACATGCCAGCCCACCGACTTCCGCGAAGTGTTGTTTGCGCGCCGGGGGTGTGGATGGAAGAAGAGGAGGAGTGGCCAAGCGATGACTTGGTCCAGAGGAATGAAGACCCTCACTTCTGAGCTGGCCTCGATTGGAGCGTTTCGGCTCCCTGGTTGGGGTCCGTAAGACGATGAATACCTTTGGCTGGATACACTTGCTGATATGGCTAGGAGCCGACCTCAGTGGCGGTTGTGCTGTGAGTTTCTTTGTCCCACCCCATCCCTCTTAGCCTCCCCCTCCAACCACGATCTCATTGCTTAGCCTTATATAACTTTGCATAATATTTTTTTGATGCACAGCAGCCGGCTGGCAGCTTATCGGAACGATGCCCATCCGTTACCGGTATCTCAGCCAGCTTTCACCAGTTGTTTTTTTCTCACCTTTTTACTTTGTATTGCGGCACAGTAGCTGAGGTGTTCCCCACCTCTAGCTAACGTGTATGATGATGATGATGAGCAGCTTCAGCCCAGGGACTCGGCAATGCCAGCCCCAGCTTGGCCGGTGCTCGAAGCTGCATCGTCACCGGATAGGTGCAATGAGAAAATACTGCTTGTGTCACCTGAAGGGGATCGCAGAGTGAGCACAGAGCTCGAGTCTTGCAGGCGGGGCTCTGATAAGCAGCAGATATCCATCGAGAGGGTCTCCAATGTTCGGGCAAGTGCTGCCAGTTGATCGATCTGAAGCAATGTGCGTACATTGAAGTATGCCAATCTGAAGGAAGACCGAGGGCTCCAAATGGAAGCCGATGAACTGGAATGGGCTGCTTGCTTGGACATGGGCCTGTTGACAGTGCAGGAATGACGTTCTGCGTTCGCCTGTGATTTGAAACTAAAAGACAAGCGACTATTGAAGCAAGGTGGGGGAGGGCGAAGAATCGGAGAGTTGAAAACTAAAGGGATAAAAGTGAAGTTGGAACAGGACCATTGGGAGAAAAAGCGTAAGAGGGGGAATAAGAAGACGGGAAGGTTTGAGCAGTAGCATTCAAACCCTATATACCCTGCTCGATGCAGCAGATAGGGCACCGTTGATTATCTTCTGCGGTAGGCAGAGCATCAGAAATTTGTTTGAAGAGAAATTCCTAGTATTGCATGGGCAGGATACTGTCAGGTTGCCCAGGCCTAGATAGGAGAACGATTAGGGTTCTCAACCAAAGCCTTTGGTTCAGCACGTAGGCTCCGCTTTAGTTCGCGCCTAATAGTCCGTCTGGTCACATTGTGCTCAGAGCCAGCAGGGAGGTTTCTTCTAGATTCCAACAGATTCATCGACCTCCCGGAAATCCAGTGACTGGTTTGGTGACGACTGGTAGTGCCACAAACAGATTCTCCAGCGACCTGCATGGCGGCCGAGATCCTATTCCACTGATGCACAGTGTCATTAGAACAAGACAGCGTAAGTTCGGTATGCAGTGAGTCTTGATAGGCTTGCCTGAGACAATTTCTCAGTTGCCAATCGGAGGAAAGGCTTAGCACGCCGCTCGGTAAAGTTTATGGAGAAACGACAACGTACCATGGCATGATCAAAGTCGACGCAGGTATTCCAGTACGAGCGGTAATCCAGGATGCAACCACGCCACCTGTAAGTTACGGCCATGTGGTCAATTTGAGTCCATCGCCGGTCAGCTACAGGAGGACGCCAAGTAGCACTTCGGCGCCCATTGCGTCTAAAAGCAGTGCTACGAAGAAATAACTGGTGCTCCGCACACAGTTGCAGTAGACGCACGCCGTTGTCAGTTCGGAGTTAAGCCTTTAATTACCGCCCAGCTAAGCTACTGAAGAGCTCAGACGCCCTACTTGTGTGTTCAGATCCACCGCAAATACAATACTAGCTCAGCTAGTCGCAATGCGGAGTACCGCGTGCAGTTCGTTATGGGATGTGTCCTTGACAGCATTAGAACTGCAGTCAGTGAAAGCATAAGCGAAAATCACAAGCAGTGTTTTGTACTACTTCGTGAATCAACCTTAGCTGATATGGTCCAACGGGCTGCATATAAACGGCTGTTCATCGGAATCCAATCAACCAACGATTGCTCAGCCTTGAGGCTTAGAATGATATCTACACCAGCTTGACCCGTGAGTGCTGCATCGGCGTCTCCGGATACGTGCAACCAATAACGAGACGATAAGCCGGGTGCAGTTAATACAACAACCCCATTAGGGCCATCGATCCTAGTTTCGGACACACAGCACACATCAATACCCAGTGTCCAAAGTGCATGGAAGTGCAGCCAGTTGAGCTATTTGTCTTAGAGTGCGAAGGTTGAACGTCGCCATGGAAACGGGACAACGTGGCCTTATAAGGGACTTTTGCCGATACGCGTCCGGTGCGTGTCACGAGAAGGTGGCTGCAGATGGTTCTACTCCGGTGGCACTTCGGTTGCTGGGAATCAAAGAAGGTAGATTAGTAACGGGGGTCGGATGGGAGTAAGAGAAACGGGTAGAAAAGAAAGAAGGGAGGCGCCAGCAGTAGCATGTTTTCGCTTATCCGCCCTGCTGTATGCAGCAGATAAGGCGACCCTTGATAATCTGCGCGACGGCCGATGCAGGATGAAGTTCGTGTTTGAAGAAAACCTCATGGTTGCATGTTGGCTGAGATACTGCAACGGCGCCCAGACCTAGACAGGAGGACGATTAAGGTCCTCAACCAAAGGCTTTGGCTCAAAAGCCTGTCCGCAAGGCAGCAGGGAGGTGGCAATGATTTAGTTTTACAGAAATGGACGCCATCCCATTGCAAACCCCCAACCTGGAGGACCAGGAAATTGGGTTTGTCCGACCTCTAACCATTGACCAACGCGGTAGTGGTAGCCCTCAAGGAGCCCACAGGCACCATCTAGTATAGCTCAGTGGGTCAAAAAGGTACGCAAACAGTCGCACCATGTTAAGGTCCAGTTTCGTTGCGATGGGGTACAGTCTCGTTGCGACGGAGTTCAGTCTCGTTGAGACGGGGTCCAGTTTCGTTGAGACGGGGTACAGTCTCGTTAAGACGGGATCTAGTCTCGTTGAGACGGTACAGTCTCGTTGCGACGCCGCTGGACTAATCTCAGCAGCGACCAACACCCCTACACTCAGCCTCCGAAATTCTTCCAGTTGCTGAGAGTATCAATGCAATCGCGGTTGGACCAGCAGTTGTGGATACTACTGCTCGCCTGCGTTCCGTTAGGGAAGAGTTGGTAGTCCCTTCCCCAATACTATTTTCAGCCAGGGGAGCAGAAGCCAAGCTGCCTGATACAATCAAGTTTTCCGCAGCCACACACGGGTCACCTAAGTGCGTATTGATTTGGCTCTGCAGTTTCAACTGGATTCAGCGAACTCTATCCTGGTTCAACGACACACTAAAGAAGGAACACCCATAGGGATTTCCTACCGTCCCTGTACAAATTGAACTTGAACTTTTGGTAACTGTGTGGAACAGTCGTACGAGGCGACGTCAACTACTCCCGAAGATATCGGAGCCATTAGCAACTGCAACTCATGACAGTTGACAGTCATGCACACAGGAAACATGAACAAGGGACCCATTTACTGATGCGGGTGGGTGTCACTTGATACCGGCCCCTTGTCCGACTTGCTAGCAAGCCGGCACGGCTGAGCAGTAAGTCACGGTAGATCTCGTTCTTGAACTCAACTAGAATAGGTCTTGCAAAACCATTGCGGTGTAATCGACCCGCCTTTCTCCAACTGCGTACTCGACGGATGCGCTTGATACCAACACACGACGGTATCCAGACATTACGGAGAATATCTTTCACCTGTCTTCTACCCAACTCCGCCGAGATTTCCCTTCCCGTATAAACCGTTCTGCTTCATTGTAAATAAGAGCATTCCGTTGCCTGCTCATCACAATTTCCGTATTACGAACACAACAAAACAGGACAGGATCCAGGAACAAAATAAGCTTTCGCTTAACCAGCGTCGTTTCGTGTGCCAGTAAAGGAAAAGAGCTCCCAGCACTTCACTGTGATAGTAGATTTTTGTGTTTGTACTAGAAAAAGAAAGGAGTAAGAGCAAAACAGCCACTAGATTCTCATGTATTTGCATAGGCTGCATGCATGCGGTTAAAGGCTGATATGAGTACTCGCAAGTATTCGGGGAACAGGGCCAACCATATTTCGTCCAGTCCTAGCTTGAAGTCTTCTATCGTTTGATATCCCAATAATACAGAAGGAAGTTTATTCCAACTAAGAACTACTCGATTTGTGAAGAAATTAGCTCTTATATCGAGTCTAGATCTCTGCAGGTTCAACGTTAGACCATGGCCCCGCAAGTGGTCCGAAGTACCTGGTTCAAAGAAATCGGCTAGCCTGAGACCGCTGAAACGCTTCATGATCTTGTGTGTCTCTATTAAATCCCCTCAATCTGCGTCTCCTCATTGAGTAGAATCATACGTTAGCTAACCGGACACCATGCGATAACCTCCGCTGGCCTTCTATCATTCGAGTGGCCAGTCTTTGCACATTTTAGTACAATTTACATTTTCCTGCAAGAAGAGTGCCCAGGGCTGAACACAACATTCCAAATGTAGTCTGATCGCGGCTTAATGGGTTTGTGCAGAACGAGTAAGCTTTGCTTTAAGGTGGTTCTGTCTCGAAATCTTACAGCAGGGTCCTGTTGTTCTCAGTAAGTTTCGTGTTGTGGATTGCGAATCAGTAGTGGTGTGGGACACAAGTATCCAGCGTCTCGATTGTGGGAATGTGGCTACCTGGAAGAAAGGGACTAGTGTGCAGGTAAACGGCCGATGTTGGTGGTGTTATTGCTTTGCAAGTGAGGGTATAGACGTGGCAGTACGGGGACATAAAGGTGTCAGACAGGGGAACAGTTAAATAAGAGCTAAATAAGAGGAGTGCCGCGAGCTAGTGTCAAAAGTAGTGACCCTACCAGCTGGCTTAGCGAATGGCCCAAGTCTTTCAACACAAAAGGTCAGCGAGGCAAGAGCCAAGTATCTAACCTCGTTTGATGACCTCTGTATTGTGCTGTGACAACAGTTTCATGCAAGGAGTTCCAGATGAAGGCGATACGCACACTAAAGTTGATTCTTCGGCACAAGCCGACTACTGCGAGTGATGACTTTGAGCGAGTGCCCTTTTAGATGGTCTGTGCATGCGCGAACGAGTAAATCGGTAGTAGGGTGCCTGGTGTTAGTCAGGATAGAATGGGCTAGAATGAGATCAACACGAAACCTACGATATTTCAGTGGGAAGAATTTAGGGGCCACAAGGCCCTCTTCGTACGACAGGTGAGATCGTTCCTCCACTCTCTTAGTGGCTCTGAGCTGGACGGTTTCCAGCAGAGCCTCGTCCTTCTTCAGGTACGGCGGCTGGACCAGTATTTTGTACTCCAACAGCGGGCATACCAAAGTGCTGTAGAGGCGGACAAATGTTTCCCTAGGGAATGACCTTAATGCACGCCCAAGGAGGGTCAGGCGCACGCTGGCCTTTCTCGACAATGTGGCTACGTTAGTGTACGGGATCAGGTCGGCAGATTTAATAGTGACTAGGTCGCGTACCTGGGATGTGGCATTACGACACAAGCCGCCGACAGTGTACGGGCTGCCTGCACCTTGTCCGATGTGCATGACCTTGCACTTGACGGTGTTGAACATGAGCAAATTTGCCGAGGCCTATGAGTGGGCAGCAATGATGTCTCTCTGAAGACGCGCGGATAGGTTACCATATCTTAGCATCGTCCGCATAAAGCAGTATATGGCTGCTAATGAAAGATGGTAGGTTATTAATGAACAAAGTGAACAGCAGGGGCCCGAGGATAGATTCCTGGGGCACTCCGGTCGTCGCAGCCAGAACGCTGGAGAGTGCGCCATGTACAGGAACTTGGTGGGTGCGTCCTGATAGGTAGGTATTTGACCAGGAGGTTGTTTGCAAGTCAGTCCCCAAACGCGGTAGTTTAGTTAAGAGGATTGCGTGATTAACCCGGTCGAATGCTTTTGAAATCTACGTAAACCATGTAAGTCGGAGGATGACTACCCGCCTCTGCTGTCCAGGAATCAATGGCTGCGAGAAGATTCGTAGTGCACGAGTGAGCCCTGCGGAACCCATGCTGTTGCGGGGCTATTAGGGACTGGCTTTCTAGATGGTAGCGCAGAACATCGTCTATGATGCTCTCCATTAATTTAAAGGCAGTGGGAAGTAGTGCTATCGGGCGATACACAGAAGATTTTGTCCTGTCACCACCCTTGTATGTCGGTGTAATGACCCCTTGTTTCCAAGTGTTCGGATATTCTGCGCTGGTGTGGGAGCGGCTGTACAATGAGATAAGCGGTTCGGCCAGTACGGCAGCACACTCACGCAGAAAGATGGGAAGGATCCCATCCAAGAGAAGGGACTTGTCTGTCCTTAATTTTGCTGTTTTCAGAACTCTGGTGTAAACTGTACCGAATGTCTGACAGCACTGGGAGTGAAATTAGTGTCCACTATTGTACTGCGTGCCGAGGTGCTAAAAACGGACTCGTACTGAACCTTCAGCGGTTCTGCAGCTTCTTTGTCCAACGTTGTAGTGTTGTCTTCGGGTTTGAGCAGGCTACCGACGGCAGCCCGTGATTTAGTGAGGTAATGTATCATTGTATCGTAGAGAGCAGAAGGAGAGTCCTTTATCAGCTCCGTCGCTTCCCAGTCATTGCGAACATTGATGGGGTCATAGTGAAAATAGGGCTCCACAATGAACCTTAAAGCTAGGTTGTGAAGCAATATCCAGGTACAGTTATCAAGTGAGAATCCAACAATTTCTTGAAACTTTCCTCGGACTGCGCATCAACGGCGAGGTCCGACAGGCGATTCCAGTCATTAACCACACGAGTGGATAGAGCTAGATTTGACCGCACATGGAGTCTCCCCGATTTGAACAATTTCCATCCGTGACCACGAGTGGAGCTTCAATGTTCAGATGAAAGAACTGCTGTAACTCACTTCCTAGTTCTCCTCTTAGGATACGTCGAGTGTAGATCAAGTCGCCGCGACGACGACGGTAACCCAGAGAGAAAAGACTTAATCGCTGGAGACGGAGAGGATAAGATAGGCACCGCAGTTCTAGCACACATTTAGATCCACGGCTCTGGACCTTCTCAATCATATCGCATTCGATCTTCGTGAGAGGCTGGGCAGCTGGCAAGCCGTACTCGAGAGTCGGGCGCACATGTGAGGCAAACAGGAGTCTGAAGAGTTCTGGAGTAAGGTGGGAGAATGCTCTTCGAAGGCATGAAACATCCTGTAAGCAGCGGCGACTCTTTTCCGGGTGTCCTCAGTTGTTTTGAGGTAAGGAGACACAATTACTCCGAGGTCCCTTTCCTGAGCGACATTTCTAAGCAGCAAACCTCCAATATGATACACCCCGAATGGCTCACGAGCACCAATCAGGAGTACGGAACATTTATCCCGGCTGATGGGTAAATGCCATTTTACTGACCAGTCGTGGAGCCTGTTGAGTGTTTCTTGGAGCCTGTCTGCATCCTCAAGACTGGATGCCTCAATCCAAAGTTTCAGGTAGTCGGCATAAATCAAACATCCCGTCTGCAGCTCGGACGGGAGGTCGTTAATAAAGATATTGAAGAGGACAGGGCCAAGGACAGAACCCTGTGGGACACCAGTAGTCATAGAAAAGGGTCAGAAAGTGCAGCATTCACCCTTACCTGCGCAAAGCGAACGAACAGGATATCGGAGATCCAGGAGAGAAAATTTCCAGCAACGCCGATTCCGCGGAGTTTGAAAAGAAGCCGCTCATGCAGAACCTTGTCAAAGGTCTTGCTAAAATCAACAAACAACATCAAATCGTTTGCAAACATCTAATGATGTCACCCATTTCTCCCTTACCACAAGCAAGTTTGTGATGCATGAGCGAGCGCTTCGAAAACCATGCTGGGCAGAAGAGATGAAATCTAAACTTTCGAGATGGAGACATAGTGCGCATTTCATTGTCCGTTCCATAATTTTGCAGACTACAGATGTCAAACAAATAGGACGATAATTCGTTAGATCTTGTCGGTTTCCTCCTTTATAAATAGGCTTGATAATGCCCGATTTCCAGGCAGCCGGAAGACGTCCACTATCAAAAGACAGACGGAATATCTCAATCACGATCAATCACGACAGTAGTACATCAGCCATTTGAACTGATGCTTCGCTGCCATACAACCATAATGACCTATGAAATAAAGAATAAGAAGAGGGAGAGAAAGGGGGACTTACTTGAAAACCTTAATGCCCTAAGCAAACATCCAGGGTCAAGGCGCCTACACCATGTTTAGAAAACATACCGTCACAAACAGCTGGATATCGTGCAAAGATAAAGCGGCATCGGCGAGACAGCTTCCTTGCGGCTTTCACTGCCACGCGTCATAATCAGCCATTATCCCGCAGATAACTCAGCACCTATCACACTTTAAACAGGCAATCCGATTAGAAAACGGCAGCACACGCGCCACTGGTGTCGGTTGCGAGCCATGTCCTGTAAAGTCTCGAGCCAAGCACAAGGTGAGTCACGTGGACTCCAACCCGGAAGGCGAGACCGACCAACGGCACTCAGTTTGGTCGTCAGTGACTTCATTACCCGCTGCCAAGTCAACTTCTGTCCACCTCGAGCCTTGCGCCATCCTACACCTGGTAGACTGAACAAGGCCCTCCTAGGTAAGCGGTGACCAGGCATGCGTAGCACGTGCCCGAGCCAACGCAACTTATTCAGTGATATCTGTTGTTCTAGGGTGTTAGCATGATTAACACCACCTAGTACTCGCCTACGCACATCATCGTTGCGGACACGCTGGTGCCATCCGACACCAGCAATACTTCGCAAACAATGATGATCAAAGACTTGAAGGCGCCTCAGATCTTCAGACCAAAGGGGCCAAGTTTCACTACCATAGAGCAGAACGGCCCTCACTGTGGCCTTGTATACACGGCCTTTCAGACGGAGGGAAACTCCCTTCTGTCGCCAAAGATGACGCAGGTTCAAGAAGGCAGCTTTGGCCTTTGCTATGCGTGAGCCCACGTCAGTTTCTATGCGCCCATCATTGCTGATGCAGCTGCCAAGATAAGTGAATTGATCAACCACCTCGAGTTCCTCGTTAGCAAGCGTCAAGGGGTCATCAAGTGGCTGGTGGTCCTGCAGCAACACTTTGCACTTTAGAGGTGCGAAGTGCATACCAAATAATGGGACCACTCTAGACAGGCTATTCAGGGTTGATTGTGCCGCCGCAAAATCGTCGAAAAGCAAGACGATATCGTCCGCATAATCTGGGTCAACTAACCTTTCACCAGGCAGCACTTCAACGCCTACATCGTTGGATTCCGTCAGCGAACACTCCATGATAGAATCCACGACGAAATTGAACAGAAATGGGGAAATCGGACAACCCTGACGAACGCCACTTGTAGTCGAAAAGCTATCCGATAGGACACCATAAACCCTGACGCGGCCTCTAGTGTTCGAGTATAGAGCACGAAGGATGTTCACATATTTCGTGGGAACACCTTTCCGCGCAAGTATTTCGAACAGAATCGATCGATCGACTGAATCGAACGCACTCTTGAAAGCGAGGAACACACTTATTGTCGGTCTGCGGTATGCGTGGCGCTGCTCTAGCACCTGCCGCAAAGTAAATATATGGTCTATACAGCCACGTCCTGGGCGAAAACCGGCCTGCTCTTCCCTAATCCGAGATCCCCGTTCCGCAGTGAGGCGACGAACGAGAACCGAGGCCAATAATTTTGTCACAACTGGTGTTAGGCTGATACCCCTGTGGTTCGCAAAGTCTGTGCGACTGCCCTTTTTGTATATTGACACTATAATCGATTCGCTCCAATTAGCCGGGACACTCTTCGTTCCAGATACGTTCGAATAGGGAGGTCAGTGCCCTGAGGAGGACCTCACCTCCATTCTTAAATAGTGCATGTGGGAGGGAATCCGGGTCAGCGGCACGAAAACGATTGAGGGCTGTGATCGCGTTTCGGACCTCGGCCTCCGATGGAGGCTCTCAACTAACCGTCCATGGCTCGTCCTGCATCACCTGAGTAGGAAGAGGTCCGAGAGAAGGGGGCCAGCTGAACTGATCTTGAAAGTGTTCCGCCCAACGAGCCATACGGCGCTCCTTATTGTGTATCAGCGCACCCGCGCTGTCTCTGATTGTCTCACTGACGCCTGGTTTTCTGGGACCAGTGGTGCGGATTAGCTGGAAGAGCTTCCGGTAACTGCCTACTGCTCCTGCCTCCTCCATTTCTTGAGCCCTACTGGTCCACCAGGCTTCCTTGTCAGCACGTAGGCTCCGCTTTAGTTCACGCCTAATAGCCCGTCTGGTCACATTGTGTTCAGAACCAGCCGGGAGGTGTCTTCTAGCTTCCAACAGGTTCACTGACCTCTCGGATATCCAGTGACTAGTGCGGTGACGATGGATAGTGCCACAAGCAGATGCTCCTGCGTCGTGCATGGCGGCCGAGATCCTATTCCACTGAAGTTCAGTGTCATTAGGACAAGACAGCGAGAGTTCACTATGCAGTGCTTCTTGATAGGCTTGCCTGACCGAGGGCTGGGACAATTTCTCAGTTGCTAATCGGAGGGGACGCTTTGTGCGCCTTCCGGTAAAGTTCATGCAGAAACGACAGCGTACCAAGGCATGATCAGAATCGACACTGGTACTCCAGTACGAGCGGCAATCCAGAATGGAGCCGCGCCACCTGTAACTTATGGCTATGTGGTCAATTTGGGTCCATCGCTGGCCAGCTACAGGTGGACGCCAAGTGGCACTTCGGCGCCCCCTGTGTCTAAAAGCAGTGCTACTAAGAAACAACTGGTGCTCCGCACACAGTTGCAGCAGACGCTCACCGTTGTCAGTCCGTTCGGAGTTAAGTCCATAAGTACCACCCAGCTGAGCTTCTGAAGAGCTCAGACGCCCTACTTGCGCGTTCATATCCCCTGCAACTACTATAATATCTGAACTAGTAGCACTGCGTAGTAGGGCGTTCAGTTCGTGATAGAAAGTGTCCTTGACTGCATTAGAACTGTAGTCGGTGGGAGCATAAACGGAAATCACAAACAAACAGCGTTTTGTTTTACTTCGCGAATTCACCTTAGCCGATGTCGTCAAACGGGCTACATATAAACGGCTGTTCACCGGAATCCAATCAACCAACGATGGCTCAGCCTTGGAGCTGAGAATGATACCTACACCAGCTTGACCCGTGAGTGCCGCATCGGCGTCTCCGGATACGTGCAACCAATAACGAGAGGATAAGCCGGGTGCAGTCAATTCAATAACCCCGTCAGGGTCATTAATCCTAGTTTCGGACACACAACACACATCAATACCCAGTGTGTCCAAGGTGCGCGCGAGTGCAGCCTGCTGACCTGTTTGTCTTAGAGTGCGGACGTTGAAGGTTGCCATGGAAACGGGACAGCGTGGCCTTATAAGGGACTTTTGCCGATAGGCGTCCGATAGGTGCTGTGGGATGGTGGCTGCAGATGGTTCTACTCCAGTAACACTTCGGTTGCTGTCAATTAAGCTGGGAATTATAGAAGGAAGGTTAGTAATGGGGGCCGGGATGGGAGTAAGAGAAAAAGGTGGAAAAGAAAGGAGGCGCCAGCAGTAGCATGTTTTCGCTTATCCGCCCTGCTGTATGCAGCAGATAAGGCGACCCTTGATAATCTGCGCGACGGCCGATGCAGGATGAAGTTCATGTTTGAAGAAAATGTCATGGTTGTATGTGGGCTGAGATACTGCAACGGCGCCCAGACCTAGACAGGAGGACGATTAGGGTCCTCATCCAAAGCCTTTGGCTCAAAAGCCTGTCCGCAAGGCAGCGGGGCGGCAGTGATTTAGTTTTAAAGAAATGGACGCCATCCCATTGCAAACCCCCAACCTGGAGCACCAGGAGACTGAGTTTGTCTGACCTCTCACCATTGATCAAGCTGGTAGGAGTAGCTCTCAAGATGTTCGGAGGCATCACCCAGTATAGCTCAATGGGTCAATGAGGTACGCAAACCGTCGCACCACATTAAGGTCCAGTCTCGTTGCGACGGGACGGAACATCTGACAGACAGGTGCGGTGATGTGCTCGGCTACAGTTTTAAGGAACAATGTATGTAGGCCATCAAGGCCAGGCGAAGAATACGGGTTTAAATTAAGAAACAGTTTCAGTACAAAATCAGCGTTAATATCCAAACGCTCTAGCAAGGAAGGAAGAAATGACAAGAAGCTGTCACGAGACGTTTCTGTTGAATACACAGAGGAATATTGCTTAACTAAAAGATTGGCTTTTTGTGTGTCTTCGTGAACTAAAGCAGCATGCTCGCGGGAACACAAGGCAGGGATGCCACTGCCGGCTCTGGTACTTCGCTTGATGTACGAAAAAAGCGCTTTGGATGTGGTCCTGAAGAGAGTAGCTTAAGACAGTTCGTAGAGCTGACGTTTCTCCCGTTTCTGAAAAGTACAAACATTCCTGATTGTTTTATAGCGAGAGTAATCGAAGTCTGATCGTGTTAGCTTAAAACGGTTCCATAGTTTACGCCTTTTGTTCATAAAGGAACTTAATTGGCGATCTATCCAAGGTGGGCCTTTAGAAAACGGTCTTCTCTTGGAGACAGGGACGATATGTTCATCAACTTGGAGTACAAAAGATTCCACGCACCATCAAGACTGAGATGCCCAAGGATACTCCAATCCACAACGCTTGCAGCCGTTTTCAAACGAAGTGCATCTACACGCCAGAAATTCCGACGGTCGGCGCATTGGCTGTGGACAGCGAAGCGATGAGTCCACTGAAAAGAAACAGCTCAGTGATCACTTCTGCCAATGGGCTCCAGAACAGCTAGGTTTGTGACGTCTGATTGCGCTGAAGAAAGCACAAGGTCTAGGATGCGCGGTGTCTGATCTGGGAAAATACGAGTTGACGTCATGACATGTTGAAAAAGGTTGCAATCCAGGACGGTTTCGGGTAAGGCGGCATCGAAATGATCGGATGGGCGATTACAAAGAAGGAAATTCCAATCGATATCTGGTGCACTGAAATCACTCACGATAATACAGTCCTTGCCTCCGCCGTGCGCCCTGAGCGAGTCCAACAAACTAGCCGCGGAGCCCGATGGTGCCCTGTAGACGACACCAATCAAGAAAGATCTATATCCGTCATGCACACGGCACCAGAGGGCTTCAAAATTGTTATCATGGTCACTAATAGCTTCAACCACATACGCTTTGAGCTCCGCCTTCCAATAAAGCATTACGCCACCACCAGACCTTCCGCCATGGCGATCGGATCTGGTGAGGTGATATCCAGGAATTGACACTTCTGAGTGTGATTTCTGAGAATAACTACGTTTCATTGAAGGCTATCAGGTCTGGATGAGTCTCTGAGGCAAGCAAATGGATCTCGTCTAGCTTATTCCTTAGACTTTGCACATCAGCGGATAACACGCGCAGTCCGTTCTTATAGTTTACTGTCCGGGGGTGAGTAGAATGGGCCTCCAACAGGTTTTCGGAATCCTCCGAACTACTCGAAAATCCACAATATGGAGGTCTTTTTCACCACTTCCCCGTCTAGCCCGTAGTTCTTCCACAGCCTTTATCATTTTGACTCGATCCTCCGGAGAGAGGTCACGAAGTACGTAGAATGGCTCACCTTTGAGATGCGAGGTCCTTCGCAGGATGCGACGGCATTCCTCCGCATCCCGGCGAACGATTTTAAGGGGGCGAGTTCTCGAGGTATCTTCTTGTTTTTTACCAAGACGGAAGGCAGATAAAATATTGTGTAGATTTGTCGCAGTTAGACACAGACAGACAGCCACCACACATCCAGGAAAGCGCTAGACGGCCGTTTCGTCCTATTGGTACTCGTCAGTAGCGCGCACCCGCCGACATAAGTCGCTGACTCGCAAGAGTAAGGTTGTAGGTTCGAACCCGGCAGGATTCGGCGGATGCGCGTTACTGACGAGTCCCAATAGGACGAAACGGCCGTCTAGCGCTTTCCTGGATGTGTGGTGGCTGTCTGTCTGTGTCTAACTGCGACGAATCTATACCAAAACCTAATAAATCCCCCTACTACTTACAGATACACTATTGATCTCTTGTTCGCCTTCATCAAATGGCAACGAGATCAACCGCTCAAGCAGTGTTTGGTCATTTAGTATTCTTTCCGCAGAGGTTGCTTTTCCCGATTCCGTTGCGTTCATGATGATGTGACAACGGTCGCGAGATGGCTGGGTGCGCTCAGGAACTTGCGGATTGCTGAGGGATGGATTTTCCTTGACCACTTTCTCAAGCTCGGATAGTCTGTCGAGAACTAGCTTCGTTTGAGACTGAGATGATAACTTAGGTTTGGGTTTCTCGACGGGCTTAGGCCTAGTCTTGGCGCCACTTTTATTTGGCTTTTGCAAATAAGCACGGAGACCGCGCTTTTCCTCACAACTGCCGCATAAGGTATTGTTGTGGGCTTAATGGGCAGGACCTGTGTAGATGGATCCGAATGAGTAGTGGGCGTGGTTCGGCTTCGCTTACCCATGGGGGTGATCCAACTGGAGGTAGATAGTGTTGGTGATCACGGTGGAGCAGATGAATCGCGAATAGCATCAGACTTCGTCGGAGAAGAATCAAGGCTCAACGCAGGTTATCCGGCG
>OX104066.1:88026213-88170693 GCA_944474145.2 Dicrocoelium dendriticum | reverse complement strand
GTGAAATCTCCTCGCAGTCATATTTCACATGTGACCTTGAAATGCAAGACGTTGTAGTACCCTCATCAGAGTTCTTTCCAGTGCCGGCTGGCTTGAACCCATACATCGGCATGCCCTGACAATGTTTATCCAGCGATTGTCAAAACGATCGCTGATGTTCTCCAGTATCCCATCTTGGACCTTTTCAAATATCTCTTCGGGAAGGTAGGCTACCACAAGACTGAAAAAAGGCGACTGTTGTGGCAATTCATAAGGGGGCCTCAAAGTCTGCGCCACTCAACTATAGGCCAGTCAGTCTGACAGGTGCTCTGCTTAAGAAACTAAAAGAACTTATTAGGCACCGAATTTGTGAACACTGCTGATAAAACCCGACCTATGCGGGTAACTTTTGCTAACGAGGTCAGCCCGAAGCTAATACTGTCTCGGCTGGGTCGATTGAGTGACCATAAGGTGTATATTCATCCGGATATCGATCCAGCTGTCCGGGAGCACCTCAAGTGTGCCACCATCGAGCTAGAGCGGCGAACTGGTGAGGAAGAAACCAACCTATGTATTGTAGCTTTTCGGGTGATTACAACACGCACGCGAATTCGGCTAAATCGGTCGTTCACACTTCAGGCTCACCCGATAGTTCTTCTCATAGCATACTTGTAGCCTTTAGCAACGTCTACAGTCTTAGAAAGAAGCGCGATGATTTATGTCCTTTCGTTGCTTTCGAGCGACCAGACGTAATGGGACTCACAGAAACATGGTTGAACGATATGCTAGTCACCCGGGCATTTGAGCTTAGTGACTACACGTGCTTCCGCTATGATAGAATATTGAACACCTACGGTGGCATCTTGCTCTACATCCGGTCTTCTCTGTGTGGGTGACTCTTGAACGTCCACCGAAGCGAAGCTGGCCTTTTTGGGCAGTTGTGCTATTCGATCCCTCTCAGACGTGGAGAGCTGCTCGTGTGTGCATTCTATCACAGTCTCCTGAGCCGTTGTTTGGATTGGCTGCCAGACCACATTAGTCGCCGTCATTTCCTACTCATAGGCGATTTCAATTGTCCTCGAGCATGCTGGCTTGTAGTTGAACCTATCACCGGTTATTGTGAGGTCAAAACAAAGCTCGCTGATATGGTACTTTAAATTAGGGCAGCACAGCACATCTGCCAACCGATGTGCATATACACCGCGCTCAACTCCATCGATCTTGGACTGGATGTTAACCCAATGTGAACAAACAGTGTATGCCCTTCGAATTCTGGAGCCACTGGCAGCAAACGATCACTCAGTTCTTTATTGCCAATATGGAGCTGCCGCTGCAGCAATCCCACAGACTGCAGGCGGATTACAACTACTGGAAGACGGATTTTGACGGTCTGACTCTAGCCGCGAGCCAAGTGGATTGGTTTCTGCAGCCACCTGCATCTGCTGAAACTTGTTGGTCAGTTATAAAGAATGAAATAAATTCATTGTGACCCGTTTGTGCATCTCAAGTGTCGGGCAATCGGACCAGTCAAACCACATTGGTTTGACAAGGAATATGGTAAGCTGGCTCAGAAACGGCGCAAGCTATGGGACAAATTCCTCATCTCTGGCTCGGATGACGACTATGAGATGTGTACAAAGCAGCGAAATATCTGCAACGGTATGAAAACGAGCAAGCGCTGGCATTTCGAACAGCAGCTTGCAACGGCAGCAAAAACTGCCCTAAAGAGAATCTTTGCGTGCGTGAAGCGGCGTCTGAGGCCAACAAGTAACGTACTAGTGATAGAGGGTGAGAACGGCGAGCCTCTAACCTCCAGCATTGAGCGTACTTCCGCATTGGCGGCGCACTTTGCTTCTGTTTTTTACAAGTAACCAGGTGTCAGTACCGAGTTCGGCGTGCACCACCCTTACCGAACACCTGCGGGGACACCCTCTGAAGCTCATGAAGCGGAAGTTCAGACTTGATATCCGGACGAAGTTTTGCACTAACGGCTTAGTATCTAGTTGGAATTTACTAGTGGAATGTACTCCTATAGAAGCGTTTGAAAGAGACCTAGATCTCATTCGACACTCTTTTTACTGAATTGCACTGAGATTAGTGGCTTCAAATTAATACCAATTATACCTTGGCCAATAGGATGTCACGAATTTTTTCATGAAGCTGTGATAGGTTCCCCTTACTCTTTTGTATCTGTAGAACTGAAGAAGCTTGAATGTCGAATTGCCGGGCTCCTTGGCTTGCTTGCCGGCACACGAAACGGGACGCTCGTTAAGCGAAGAAGAAGAAGAAGGCATCAGCAATACGTTCGTACGCAGTACCGACACTTCGCTGCTGCTTAACCACCACCAGTCGCACGTGGTCTAAGGATACTGGGAGGGTCGCTCTATCTCTACGCAGGCTCGAAGCGGGTTCCTCAGATTACAAGCTAAGCTCCCTACCTTTAGACTACGGGTCGGCTCATTAGGCAAAGGCCTGTTTCGTCCCTGAAAACCTGACCTAACCTGACCAACAACCAGTTCGTCAATCCGCCTCGGTTGTCTAAGTACATTGTAATCATTTTAGTTATACTTTTACACAAGCAAATCAGGGAATCTCCAGACTGCTACAATGAGGCCTACCCATCAATTATGAAAAATCTTGTGTCCTTCCGATCGGTGCGTCTGAGTCACTCGGTGCCTACCATATTGGTGACTTCCTTCTCTAGCGCGATGTTTGAGGAAAAGACTTGATGTAATAATAGCCTCGAACCTGAAGACCACTCTGGATACGCTGCGGAGAGTGGCCACTGCTAACAGGGTGTGCTCCACCATTCTCCCGACTGACACCGGATATCTTCAGAGCAGTGCTAACGTGCTGCTAACAAGGCGCAACAGGAACTTATTCGATTCAGGGGAGCGTTGTGTAGTACTTTCCCACTAGTGTAATGTAATACTATAGTAGTCTTTAAAAGGGGCCTAGTTTTGAATTGGTCTACTGTTTTCTGAATTGCACTGAGATTAGTGGATTCCAATTAGTATCAAATATCTCCTGGTCAGTAGGATGTCACGAATAGTTTCATGAGTGGTTTCCATTACTCCCTTTTGTCTCTGCAGTAGTGAAGAAGCTTGAACGTCGAAGTGATTCAGGCCTTGACTTACTTACCGGCATGCGAAACGGGATGCTCGTTGGGCGATGGCCTGTTTCGTTTTTGGAGACCTGACCTGGGCAGATCACTGTTTACATTTCACGTACCGCCAATCCTCCAGTATGGCTTACCATCTGTCTTTCCACTCTCAAAACTGGAATGTGCTCTGATTGAGAAGTTTTAGAGACTTGGCTCGAGGTTCGTCTATGGACTTCGAGACTTCTATCCCCATCGGCTCCAACAGATGAATCTTTTCTCCCTGAACTACCGCCACCGCCACGGCAACCTCATCTTCACTAGGCGCATACTAAGGTTGGAACTTAGAAACGACCTACAACTAGTCTTCCAGCTCAATATAGGAGGTTCGACACAGGGTCACGACTTGAAACTCTTTAAACCGAAGAGGCTCCATGTTCACTCTGCTGTTGCTTTATACACGCGGGTGCTAAACAACTGGAACCGTCTTCCAGAGAATCTTATCAGTGCTCTGTCTGAGGAAGGTTTCAAGCAGCTGTTAGACTCCCACTTTTGTAAGACATCAGGATTGCACTGTTCTGCTGCGACTACCCCAACCCACTAGGACTGCTAGTTGCAATGACACATGCTCCTGTTCTGAGCTGGAGGTGTTAGGCTGACATGGGACACCCCTGCGCCCTCTAAAACTCTATGAATTTAGTGAATGAACTCTTGATCTTCGATCGATTTCTTTTCTGCTCTGGCTTACTTCACGTAAATGGCATAGCAGGGACTGCTAGTGCAGAGAACGTGGGGCTTAGGCAACCGCGAAGCTCTCTGTCCACGCAACACTTAGATTTTCGCATACTTTTCCCTGACACTTCCTCCATTTTGAATAGAAAAAATCCATTGATTGATCAAAAGTCTGTGTAAGTGACCATTTTGTTGTTATTACTCATGTGTTGTGACACCGCCAAATCTTCGTTGGTCAAGTGTATATATATATATATATATATATATGCTCCGGGTGGAGTCCCTCAAGCAAACCTCCGAAGCACAACGACCACCCCGCGTGCGGTTGCCCACCAATGCAATCGTAGGCCTGCGCGCAAAGCACTCAGCATCGGGTGCTGGAACGTGCGCACACTACTGGACCGGAACTCGAGTGAGCACCCGGAGCGACGCATTGCACTCGTCGCGATGGAGCTGGCGCGCTACAAGATCGATATTGCGGCGCTCAGTGAAACCCGGCTCGCTGAACAAGGTAAGTTGCATGAAGCAGGTGCTGGCTACACATTCTGCTGGGTGGGCAACGCCGTCTCAGCATCACGTGAACATGTGGTCGGCTTTGCAATATCCGATCGCCTCCATGGCCAGCTGGTGGGTGAACCAACGGACATCTGCGCGCGACTAATGACTGTTCGCCTACGACTCGGAAGAGGTAAGTTTGCTACTTTTATAAGCACGTACGGTCCGACCATGTTATCCTGATCACACGCGTGATCAGTTCTACACTGAGCTATCCTCCGTGATACGGTCTGTGCCGAGGAGCGACCGACTATTTCTGCTGGGTGGTTTCAACGCGCACGTTGGGCGTGATGCTTCACAGTGGACAGATGTTATCGGTGCGCATGTCATTGGCTCAGCGAATGCGAACGGTGACAGGCTGCTCTCACTGTGTGCCACTCACGGCCTGACGATCACGAACACTCGGTTTGCACTGCGTGCGAGTAATATAGCAACTTGGACGCACCCACGGAGTGGTCACGCTCACCTGCTCGACTGTGTCATCGTACATCAGCGTGATATGCGTGAAGTGCGCATGACACGTATACTGCGTGGAGCTGAGTGTGACACTGGTCACAAACTGGTGCGGACCAAACTGTACTTATATCTTCGTAAATCAATGTACTGCACTGCCGCCGTGAGTCGGCGTAAATTTAACATTCTCTCCCTCGGTACTGTGGCGAAACGTACTGAGCTGGAGAAGGCGATGGCTGCACGCCTGTGTGATGTGGACTGCATAGCCACAGTGGGCGACCTGTGGCACCACATTCGGGACCAGGTAACAGCTGCTGCCGAGGAGACCATTTGGCGCGCAAACTGTAAGCGGCCTGATTGGTTTGATGCCAACAATGCGACGATCGGTGCATTGGTGTCGGAGAAGAATGCAGCATTTGCTGCACATGTGGCAGACCCCAGTGACTTGGGGAAGAATAGTCAGTTTCGCAAACTTCGACGGCGACTAACCCGAGAGCTCCGTCGCATTAAAAATGCATGGTGGACGGAGAGGGTGAAGCAGATGGAATGCTACACCGAACGCAGCCAACACAAGGAATTCTTTGACTCATTGAAGGCGGTGTATGGACCGAGATTGGAGCCGCTGAGGACACTGATCGATGGTATTTCAATTGCTACCTGCACACAGACTGCAGACCTAATGCAGATCTGGAGAAAACACTATGTCTCTTGGACAACCGTTCAGAGATTGACCGGCCTACCTTGAACGGCCTGAAGCAACACGATGTGAAGGTGAATCTGGCGGACACGCCGACACTGGATGAGACGCAGAGAGCACTTGCTCAGCTGCGAAACGGCAAGTGTGCCGGAGCCGACGGGATCCCGCCTGAAGTATTGAAACACGGCGGACCCGCGTTGTTGACTGCGCTGCACCACTTGATGCAACGTGTATGGATTGAGGAGGAGGTGCACTGTACAAGTGCAAAGGTAGCAAGCAATGTTGCACGAATTATCGTGGCATCAACTTGCTGAGTTGTGTGGGCAAGGTGATTTCCCGAATCCTGCTCAATCGCCTCGTCGGTCAGGTTGTGGAACCTAACGTGGCGGAAGAGCAATGCGGATTCCGTTCGGGTCGCAGCACTATAGACATGGTGTTTGCGGCTCGTCAGTTGCAGGAGATATGCAGAGAACGACACCAGCCATTGTACTCGCTTTTTGTTGATTTCACCAAAGCATTTGATACGGTGAACCGCGAGGCATTGTGGCTGGTGTTGGGTAAGTTTGGTTGCCCGCGTAAGTTTGTAAGTTTAATTGAATGTCTGCACAGTGGTATGCGAGCGAGGGTGCATTTGAGTGGAGAGACCTCCGCTGACTTTGCAGTTGTCTCTGGTGTGAAGCAAGGCTGTGTCTTAGCTTCTGCCCTGTTTAATATATATCTTCATGCAATGTTGTCCTGTGCTTTTGATGCCGCTTGTGCTTACGGTGTTCGTGTGGAGCACCGTATTGATGGTGGGTTGCTGAACATCCGTCTTTTCGGTGGGAGAACTCTAGTCCATATGCATATGTTGCTGTTTGCTGACGACTGTACGTTGTTTTCACACAGCGCGGATGAGTGGCAGCACATGATTAGTGCTCTGGCTTCGACAGCGGCAAAATTTGGCCTCATCATCAACACAAGCAAAACTGTCTGTCTGTTTCAGCCTTCACCGAAGGTGCAATCTTCAATATTGTTGCGAATCAGCATAGATGCTGAAGTATTGGAAACCACCTCCCGCTTTTGCTACCTTGGGAGTGTGATGTCGACTGATGAGCAGCTACAGAGTGAGTTGCTTACTCGCGTCTCGAAGGCAGCAGCGGTATTCGGGAAGCTAGAGTACCGAGTGTGGAACAACCATCAGCTTACCGTTGGCACGAAGCTGATGGTGTACAAATCCATGGTGCTGTCCGTTCTTCTATACGACAGTGAAACGTGGACGATGTACCGTCGGAATGTGCGATATCTCGAGCGGTTCCATCAGCGGTGTCGGCGACGGATTTTGCGCATCGGCTGGGGCGACAGAGTTGCAGACACGGAAGTTTTTCGTCGAAGTGGGATGTATGCAGTGGACTGCATACTTTTCTTGAGACACCTGAGGTGGATCGGTCATGTGAGTCGTATGGGTTCGACGCGTATACCGAAGCAGCTATTATATGGCCAGCTGAGTATTGGGAAGCGGCACGTGGGGAAACCAAAGTTACGTTACCAGGACATGATTTAAGTGAGCCTCACACGTTCTAATCTTGATTGCAGGTCATGGGAATCGAAGGCGGTTGATCGGCGTGCATGGCGCGATCTGATCACGAAGGCAGTTGCTGAGGTGCAGGAGAAAGCCCTCATGCATGCAGAGAAGACGCGGCAAGTGCGGAAGCGGCAAGCACCGATGGGTTGTTCTCCATCGACATCAAGCGCATGGTGCTGTAGAACATTCGGTCGCGAGTGCCTTAGTCAGGCAGGCTTAGTGAGCCATGGGCGAGGCCACTCAGGGACTACTACCGAAGCGCCGACGGGTTCTGCAGAGAACGTAGGCAGAACCGGCGCAGCGTTTGTAGGTACGCTGCATTCGATTTACTAACCGCGTGCTTGCATGCTAAGTCTCTTTATTTCAGGTGGTGGGTTTTCAGTTTTGTCCTAATGCCTTTCTTTCTCCTATAAATGTCTAGTGTCTAGTGAGCATGAGCGAGGCCACTCGGGACCACTACAGAAGCGACGAGGGATCCTGCAGAGAAGTATTCACAACCGGCGCAGCTTTTGTAGTCTCTTTATTTCAGGTGGTGGGTTTTCAATTTTGCCTAAATGCTTTTCTTTCTCATATAAATGTCTACCTGTACTCATTCCATTAACTTGCACACCTCGCTTAAGCCAATTGTATTCGATTTCCATAACATTTTTGTGTTCGTGGCATTCCGTAAAGTATACTTTCTGATCTCGTGAACTTATCTAGGATTCGTTTGTAAACAACTTATTTCATATGCTCATTAACTTAAGGTTTATGTCACCGTTTCCTTATGCATTAATCGAGTTATTTTCTTTGTATATATCTCTCTCATGTGTTTGGCTGTTGTTTAATATCCCCGGTGTGGCTGCGCTTGATGTGCATGTTGACAAAGTGCCTACCTGTCTATTTCCCGCTACCTCGTCCATACTGGCTCCAGGAGACAGTTGGTCGTTGCTGGAGGGGACGGGGTACGCGGTCCTTGTGGCCGTGTTAGGCTCGAAGAGTGGTTCCACGCACTCAGTTTGGAGCGGACTACGGTCCAGCTACCGCCTTGTGTGCGCTTGATTCCCAAATACAGTGTGCTTGTGTTTGCCTGTGAAGGAGTGTGGGCCGGCTCCGTTGCTGTGACGTGGCTCCCATCCGCATGCCTCCCGGTCTTATTCCTTCGGGTTTACACTGGATATGGGGTGTGTTGATGGAGCTGTGGGTGGTGCAGCGCAAGCCGCCCATGGTCCCTCTGTAGGCGCAGGCGTCCTGTGGCTTGCCACAGTGACAGGCAAATCGGAAACCTGATGCCACCAACTATATATATATATATATATATATATATATATATATATATATCCCGGCAAAATTAGATTACCATGAGCGGCATCGCTTTACTGACCGGCTGCTCAAGCAGAGCCAGCGCAAGGATCGCGAGCCTAGGTTATCTGATCTGACCTAGGATGCGGAGACCGCCAACCTCTCTGGCAATATTCTTAAGCTATTCCACCTGATTTGTCGCACTGGCCTCTGAGAACCTGATGTCCACGATGTACTAGACAAGGATCTCCCCTTACCAATCAGCACAGGCGTTTGGACCACTGTGCCAGGCAGGTTGTTCGCAGATCGGCTATCGTGCACTATACATCAGTGCGCGCAGTACACCTAGTAGTCTACCCAGGCTGTTCCAGCTAGATCCACTCAGCGAACCGAAACTCTTTTTGTGATCCTACACTTAATGCAATTCAAATCTGGCGGCTCAGACGGACTTCCTCCGAAGCTGTTCATGTGTGGCAGCATAGGATTGATTAATCAGCTGATCTCATTGTCCTCTAAAATCTGGTAGGAAGTAAACCTGCTTTCCTCTTCGAGCGGATCGATTCTTGTCCCGATTTTCAAACAATGCACTTACATTTCATCTACCAGACCTCGATGGATTAGTCTCACTTTAGTTGCTCCCAAGCTATTGACATACCTTCTGCTTTGCAGACTATCCCTATTAACATGCTGGTTTCCATGCCAGTCGCGAATGCGTGAGTCAAGTATTCATGCTCGACGAACTGCTCTTACACCGCCATCTCTACCTCAGGCTCATCGTCGTCACATTCCTAGACCTACGCGCTACATTTATTTTGACAGATTGATCTGCTTTATGACTGCTTGTTACATAACGGGGTCCCAGAAGTGTATACCTCCACCATGCGTGCACTTTCCTTTCATGTTTTAGAAAGGGTGAAAGTCTACGTCAAGTTTTCCTTGCTTTTCGCTGTCAGTAGCGGTGTGCGACAGGGCTGCCCTATGTCCCCATTCCTCTTCAATGTTCGTTTCGTAGACATCATCTCGAGAGCTTTAGGTCTTCAGAATTTTGGCCATGATGTTCTGCCGGGTGTGCGCGCTATCGACTTAGCTTATACTGATGTTGCCTTACTTTGTGCTTATCCGTAGAGTATACAACTTATTCTTAACCGGTTAGCAGTAAAAGCATTTAGGCTTAACATATGTTTCGCCCCATTGAAGTGTAAAGTGCTGCTCCCGGATTGACCCACATCTGTTCCTATGCTCACTCTTGAAGGTGCACAGCTCCAACATCTAGATATTTTTTTCTTCCTTGAGAGCTCTGTTTCTGCTGACGACTCTATCAGCGAGGAACTTTCTCTTCGCATCGCTAGAGCATGATCAGCATTTTATCAACCTGAGTCACTTGGGATGTCATCGGGACGTCTTTATCTCGATAAAAACTCGCGCTTACAGTGTCTCCATTCCCGCAGTGTTGTTGTATGGGACCGAATCCTGACCATTTCACGTGGAGGGCATGTGCCGTCTTTTCACCTTCGACAACAGTTACTTGGTGAGGACCGCTTGTGTATGGTGCAGCATGGTGTTCGCAGTGATGACGTTCGACGTTGTGTCTTGGGGAATGCGAGTATCCCATTAAACAATCTAGTTTACGGCTAGCTGAGATGGCTCTGTCGTCCTACGCATGGCGCTTAAACGTTTGCTGTGCCACGACCTATTCGTCGGTGAAGTACGGAGCTGGAAGCAACCGCGTGGTAGTCAGCCTTCCACCTAGCGACATCACATGAAATCGCTGACGTCACTTCTAGCCGGTGTTGGACCAGTCCATCTTCCTCGATGGGGACTTAAGGATTAGAAGTACCATTCGTTTAATACGCTGGAAGACATGGACCGCATGCGAACTGGTAGAAGAGCTGTTATCATCTGCGAATAGCGACCTCCTGCGCGTTCTGTTCTCCTGAGACAGGTCATTGGATCATTGGATCAAGTGATTATGTCTAACTCACAATGTTTGCATTGTGCGAAAGTGGTGACTAAGGGTATCCAGTGCATTGCCTGCAAACTCTGGGCATGTGGCCAAAAGCGTTGCTCGCAACTTACTGAACCGCTCTTCAAGACCTATGCTGAGCACAAGGGTTTGCTATGGATTTGTCGATATTGCATCGATGCTGTTGCGTTGGCAAGACGTGCGCCACATCAACATCCTGAAGGACGTTCTTCTGCTCCTTCTGCTAGGCGTGCCAGAAAGCGGAGCAACACATCTTCCAGCGACGCTCCAAAGGTCGCGGCCACCCCCGCCCCGTCTACTTCTCATTCGGACCCATTGATACACATCCGGCCTGTTGAGCCTACGACGAAGTCATATGCGGACGTAGTGAAGGAGAAAGCGACTTTGGCCTCGTGTGGCCAAGGTCCAGCCACATGTGTCACCAAGGCTAAGACTAAGTCTTTGAATAAACCTGAGCTTCCATCTTCTCAGTCACAAATGAAGATAATTCTCAACAGAATCTCTGAGCTGGAAAAAGTGATAAAGGAAAATCCAGCATCTCGTAAGCCACCAATTCCAGAGCGCATTCAGCCATCTCGTGACCGCTGTCTCATCATCGTGAACGCGGCGGAATCGGACAAGGCTACCTCGGCGGAGCGAATGTTGGATGATCAAATATTGCTCGAGCGGATGATTTCTCTACTGTTTGATGCAGGCGAACAGGGAATAAACATTGTCTCTGCCTTCCGTTTCGGTAAGAAGCAGGAAAATTCCTCCAAGGTTCGACCCCTCAAGATTGTATGCGGAAACGAAGAAGAGTGCGCGCGCATCCTTCGACGGACTCCACGTCTCAAAGGCGAACCTTTCTACGTGTTACGAGACCTCTCTCCCGAGGACCGAATTAAAATGAAGAAGGCTGTAGAGGAGCTCCGAACGCGCCGGGCGAGTGGTGAAACCGACCTACATATCGTGGATTTTTGCGTAGTTCGGAAGAGCACAAGAGTGCGCTGGAGGCCGATTCTTGTCACCCCCAGACAGTAAAGCATAAAAACGGACTACGCGTGCTATCTGCCAACGTACGCAGTCTAAGGAATAAGCTGGACGAAATTCAGTTGCTTACTTCGGAGACTCGTCCAGACCTGATGGCCTTCACCGAAACCTGGCTATTCTCAGATATCACGGACTCGGAAGTGTCTATCCCTGGATATCACCACTCCCGGTCCGATCGCCACGGAGTGAGATCAGGTGGTGGAGTAATCCTCTACTGGAAGACAGATCTCAAAGTACATCTAGTTGAAGCAATCAGTGACCAGGATGACAATTTCGAAGCCCTCTGGTGCCGTGTTCATGACGGATGCAGATCTCTCTTGGTCGGTGTCGTCTACAGAGTGCCATCGGGTCCCGGAGCGCGCTTGTTGGGCTCGATAAGAATGTATGGTGGGCACAAAGACTGTTTAATCTTGGGGATTTCAATGCACCGGATATCGATTGGGACCTACTTCTTTGTGATCGCCGATCTGACTCCTTCGACGCCACATTGCTTAAAACCGCTCTCGATTGCAGCCTCGTTCAACATGTCTTGACGCCTACTCGTATTTTCCCAGACCAGACTCCGCACATCCTAGATCTCGTGCTCTCCTCGGCAGATTCGGATGTCACGAACCTAACCGTTCTTCAACCCATAGGCAACGGCGATCATTGTGTTGTTTCATCCCACTGGACTCGTCGTCTCATGATCCATAGCCACGGTGGTCACCGTCGAAATTTTTGGCGTGCCGACCCACTCCGTCTGAAAACGGCCGCAAGCGCTACGGATTGGGGTATCCCTGAACACATTCACCTCGATGACGCATGGAATCTTGTACTCTCCAAACTGACGTCGTTAATTGAGCAGGTCGTTCCTTCCTCCCATCGAAAGCCCTTCGCTAGAGGTCCACCTTGGATGGATCGAGAGTTGAGGTCAAACATGAATAGAAGGCGCAAATTATGGGACCGCTATAGGCAATCTCATTCAGAACTCAACTTCTCTCACTACAAGACACTCAGAAATGTTTGTGTCGCAATGAAGCGCCAGAAACGCCAACGATACGAGCTATCCTTGGCAAAACACTCCAGCATCTCGCCTAAAATGCTCTACTCTTATTTGAAAAGAAGCACTAGAGCTGGTAATGGCATCCCTGCTTTGTGTTCCTGTGATCATCAAGCCTTACTTCACGAGGACGCTGAGAAAGCTAGTCACTTGGCTAAGCAATACGCTTCTGTTTACGCGAAAGAAACGCCATTTAGTGACAGAGCCGTATCCACATTTCCATCTTCGTTGGCCCAAGTAGATATTAACACTGATTCTGTGATGAAACTTCTTCTTCAGTTAGATCCGTATAGCTCACCCGGCCCTGATGGATTGCATCCTTTGTTCCTCAGGACTGTGGCGGAGTACATAGCTTCACCCATATGTCAAGTCTTTCGTCGCTCACTAGAAGCTGGCCGTCTTCCTTCAGCTTGGAAAGTGGGTATCGTCAAACCCATTTACAAAGGAGGAAGTCGACATGATCCGGCCAATTATCGTCCAATCTGTTTGACGTCAATAGTGTGTAAAGTTATGGAACGGATCCTAAAACAAGCTGTTACTCTTCATCTTGGGGGACAGAATGTCATTTCTTCTGCCCAGCATGGGTTCAGAAAAGCACGCTCCTGTACCTCGAACTTGCTCGTTGCTAAGGAGACCTGGGCAAGGTCGCTAGACTCCGGCAAACGCTTGGACGTTGTGTTTGTTGACTTCAGCAAAGCTTTTGACAAAGTCCCGCATGAACGGCTCCTGTTTAAGCTCCAAGGAATCGGTATTTCTGGGAACCTCCTGTCTTGGATCTCCGACTTCCTAAACGACCGCTCTATGCAAGTGAAGGTGAATGACACATTTTCTGCTCCTGTTCTCATGACGAGCGGGGTCCCACAGGGCTCTGTCCTCGGTCCCGTACTTTTCAATATTTTCATCAACGACTTACCATCCACTCTTCAGACGGATTGCCTAATCTACGCTGACGACCTAAAGCTATGGATGGAAGTATCCAGCCTTGAAGACGCCGACCGATTACAAACTACGCTCGATCTACTCCATGACTGGTCGATTAAGTGGCAGTTGCCCGTAAATCGTGATAAATGCTCTGTTCTCCCCGTTGGCTCATCAAACCCATTTGGAACTTACCATATTGGTGGTTCCTTGCTCAGAAGCGCAACCCAAGAGAGGGATCTTGGAGTGATAGTGTCATCAGACCTCAAATCTATCCAAGACACCTAGAAGAGGGTCGCCGCGGCCTACAGGATGTTCCATTCTATACGTAGAGGGTTTTCTCTCCTGACCCCGGGACTTTTCCGACTCCTCTTTGGCTCGCATGTACGCCCGATTCTCGAATACGGACTACCCGCTGCCTACCCTCTCACCAAATCCGAATGTGATATGATAGAGAAGGTTCAACGGCGTGGATCCAAATCCGTCCCTGAGTTGCGAGACCTGTCGTATCCACACCGACTTCAACGACTGAACTTTTTCTCTCTAGGTTACCGCCGTCACCGAGGAGATTTGATTTTCACTCGACGTATTCTCAGAGGAGAACTGGCTTGCGAGTTACAGGACTTCTTTCAACTCAACACTGCGAGTTCAACACGAGGCCACCGCATGAAACTGTTCAAACCGAGGAATCTCCGTGTGCGGCTCAATTTGGCCTTATCAACTCGCGTGGTGAATGATTGGAACCGGTTGCCGGATCCAGTTGTTGATGCTGAGACAGAGGAACGTTTCAAACAACTATTAGATTCTCACCTGAACGCGCTTGGATTCTGCTGCCTCTAAGGCAGCTACAGTGGTCCTCTGCGGAACCTTCCACCGCAATGATCCACGCCATCTCCGCAATGATCGGGAAGTGAAGGAGCTGATAAAGGATCTTCCTTCTGCTCTTTATCATCCAATGATCCAATGATACTTGGCTTGATTCACATATTTAATGCTTCAAGTTTTGAAAGTGACCAAGAGGTAAACGTTTGCGTGTGAAGAGCAAACAAAATTTTTTCGTTACATTTTCGGTAAACCTGTACTTCCCTTTGATTCACATGACTTTCTATGGTTCCACGTATACTCCTTAGCCTGCTATACATATATATATATATATATATATATATATATATATAAAATTTTCATTATGGAAGTAACCGCATTCCACTTCCTGTTTCTGCACCAAATACACGACGCCGAAAACTCATTTCCCACGCGGTGTCCCCATCAGATATGATCTGAACTTCGAAAGTAGCGATGGTTGAACGTAACATGATGTTTATGTCTATCGATCGAATAGGTTGCACTTCGCGTAACGCTGGACTCACTTTCAAACGTACTTGTTAAACTACTGATCAGCACAATGTATAGAGGAGTCCAGTAGAGCTGTTGGACTATCATTATCTACTGTGCTACCCTATGTTACATGTGCGTTGATGTTGCGCTGCCTGTCATGGAAGTTATTCGATGGGAAATTTCTGCGTTTACTCGAAACACGTTGATCCAAGTAATCTCTCTTCCACCATTGTTAAAAGACAGGGAAGCTTCAATGGGGACTCTTCCTACCGTTCCGTTCACCAATTCATGAAACTGGCTTTCTCACTCTACATTCATGATCGTGTTGGTCTTATTGCCTTTGTCTCCAATCTACCCACAGTTTTCACACCACAACGACTTATTTGCCCTCGTGAAAGTGGAATCATTGCGAATCCTACTGGTTTCTGCCTGGGTATAAGATGCATTGATAGCGCATTTGCACCTTACCAAGTGCTGGAATCGGAAAATACGTGCGGTTTACCCGTCATGGTGGCTCTCCTTATAAAGTAAGAAAGGCATCAGGAGTACTCCGGTACACTGTACCGACGCTTCGTTTTTACGCAACCACCACCTAGAATAGCAGATAGCACTGAATACAGCCAAGGTCCGCAGTCGTACAGTGTTCGTTGTCTGGGTTAATACGTTATTTTATCAAGGTCATTGGCGTTTTGTTTTTCCCTTCTGTTGGGCATGAAGTTTTGTGGAGCAGTGAATTGTTATTTTTGGATTTTCGTCTAGTGAGAAGATTATAAGAAACGGCGACGGAGAAAATTGGAAATGTGCTGAATTTTTCTGCTGAACGATTTCAAAAGCTGCTTTTTCAATAGCAAGCTGAAATGGAGGCGCAAATGAAGATGATTGAAAATCGGACACAGTGCTTGAGTTTGCAGACAACAGGAGCAGCGGCGTGGGACAAGCAGGCGAGTTCTGTTGATCTTCTCGCGAACGCGATCACTGAATTCAATTATAATGCGGATTCTGGATGCACCTTCGAAGCGTGGTTCAAGCGCTGGGAAGACATGTTCGAGACGAACTTCATTCGTCAGGACGACTCCTGGAAAGTGCGATTGCTACTCCGCAAGCTCGGAATAAGTGAATATTCACGGTTTATAGACCACATTTTGCCCAAGCAGCCGAAGGATCTGACTTTTGACGAAGCAGTGTCGCAGTTGACGGAAATTTTTGTTGAGTCGGTATCCTTGTTTAGTATTCGCTATCAATGTCTGAAAATTGTCCAACAGGAATCTCACGACTTTGGGGCCTTAGCAGACATGATTAACCGTAAGTGTGAACGTTCCAAATTACGATCTTTAACGGACGATCAGTTTAAGTGTCTCATTTTCGTCAGCGCTCTACAATCGCCCAGTGATGCTGAGATCCGCACGCGGCTTTTAGCTAAGCTGGAGCAGGATTCTGATCGGACACTGAAGGCCCTCGTAAGCGAATGTAAACGGCTGCTCATTCTAATACACGACACTGCCATGGTCGAACGCAGTGGTCTCGCACCACCAGCTACCGTGCAACTCGTGAAAAAGGCCAGGACCGCCAACGCAAGCAAACCCTTCAAGAGGCCTACGAAGAAACCGCCCACAGCATGCTGGTCTTGCGGCGAATGGCATTTCGCTCGCTTTTGTCCCTTCAAACATCATATTTGTCAAACTTGTCATAAGCGTTTGCATAAAGAGGAATGCTGCAGTCAAGTCCGGTCAAAGTAAATGCAGAAGTCATATCGAAAGGGTAATTCTAGAAGGGACGGCGCTGACTCTCTGTCCATAGTTGTTGCATTCCAAAGCGAGTGTAAACCGAGGCGACGATTTATCAGTATGTTGATCACTGGGATCCCAACTAAACTACAATTTAACACGGCCTCGGGCATCACGATTATTTCCAGGAGCACATGGAATCACATAAAGAGGCCGAAGATGGTCGAGTCTCAGAAAGTTGCACATAATGCATCCGGCGGTGTGTTAAACTTAGTGGGCGAACTCAATTGCAAGATTGCTTTCCAAGGTGTGGAAAAGTCGGGAGCATGCTACATTTCCGGCCGGCCGAATTTGAATCTCCTTGCCCTCGACTGGGTTGAAAAGTTGAATCTCTTCGATGTTCCCTTGAACCAGATCTGCAACCGAGTTCGAGCAAGTCCAGACCCATCATCAAAGTCCGTCGAAGACATGACACGTACCCTGAAGCGCAAATTTGCCTCTGTCTTTCAGGATGGCTTGGGCCATTGTACAAAATCCAAAGCGACACTGAACTTGCGACCAGGTGCTAAACCAGTGTTCAAGGCCAAAAGACCGGTGCCATACGCAGCCATGTCAACCGTTGAGCAAGAGCTCGATCAACTGGAACGGGCCGGAGTCATCACAGCCGTCAACTACTCATCATTGGCCGCACCTATTGTCGCAGTGAAGAAAGCAAATGGCAAGGTACGCGTTTGCGTTGACTTTTCAGCTGGCCTCAACGCCGCGCTGGACGACCACCAGTACCTCTTACCTGTACCGGAGGATATCTTTGCAAAGTTGAATGGTGGTAAGTACTTTGCTAAACTTGATCTATCCGATGCTTATCTGCAAGTGGATGTTGACGATGTCTCGAAGGAGTTGTTGACGATCAACACTCATCGTGGGCTATTCCAGTACAACCGCTTGTCATTTGGTGTGAAAACGGCGCCAGCCATCTTCCAACAGTTGATGGACACCATGCTAGCGGGCGTTCCTGGAACCGCTGCAAATCTGGATGATATCATATTGATGGGCCGAACACCGGAAGAACTGTTTAACCGACTGGATGAAGTGTTTGGTTGCATACAGTCGTACGGTTTCCGGATCCGTGAGGATAAATGCACATTTTTCACGCCGATTATCAAATACCTCGGTTTTATCCTCGAAAAGGACGGACGTCGACCAGATCCGGAAAACATAGAAGCTATTAGAAAAATGCCTCCGCCAACAGATCTACAGTCCTTGCGTTCCTTTTGTGGGCTCATCAGCCACTACAGCGCATTTTTGCCTGAGATACACCACCTGCGTGCCCCGCTAAACAAGCCGTTAGCCAGAGGTCAAACATGGAACTGGACATCCGAATGTCAGAATGCCTTCGAACGCGTCAAGTCACTGCTGTCCTCAAACTCGCTTTTGACTCATTTTGACCCCTCCAAAGAGATTATCTTGGCCACAGATGCATCGCACCATGGGATTCGTGCAGTAATATCACACACGCCGATAGATCTCAGAAGGCAATCGCTCATGCCGCCAGAACACTTACGAAGGCCGAGAAGAATTACAGCCAGATTGAGAAAGAAGCATTGGCCATAGTGTACGCAGTCAAGAAATTCCACAAAATGCTATACGGCCGCCGCTTCAAGCTTCTGACAGATCACAAGCCCTTGCTGGCTATCTTTGGTTCGAGAAAGGGCATTCCGGCCTACACAGCCAACCGGCTACAACGTTGGGCTCTTACCTTAATGGGGTATGATTTCGAGATCCAATACCAGTCGACAATTTCCGTAGGCCAAGTGGATGCACTGTCACGCCTAGTTGATGCCCGCCAGCAAGAACATGAGACACAATCATTACCTCGGTCGAGATTGAACCTGACGTCAACTTTCTGGTAACTGATGCATTGCACGGTCTACCAGTTACCGCAGAACCTGTACGAATCGAAACGCTTCGGGACCCAATACTCAAGAAGGTTACACGATTTCACAAAGCAAGTTGGCTACGTTCATGTCCATCTGCCGAGTTGCAACAGTACTTCCAGAGGAGACACTCGCTCTCTATTGTAAACGGCTGTATACTATTTTCGGAAAGAGTGGTCATCCCCAAGGCACTTCAGGAGCGTCTTATTCGGCAGTTTCACGTCGGGCATCCTGGAATCAACCGGATGAAGGCGCTTGCCCGCAGTTATGTATACTGGCCGGTGGCCGAGTGGTCTGCACGTTTGCTTTGCAACCATAAGGTCACCGGTTCGAATCCGCGTAGGGGTGGGCGTCCTCGCGGTATACTCAGCCCGCGCGCGACTAGTGGTGGTCGCGCGGCAGCGAAGCGCCGTTACGGCGTATAAGCTGACACCTTTTTGACATCTTACCAGTCGCGCTTGGGCTAAGAATACTGCGAATTCACCCGGTCCCCTGAATAGGTTCGAAACGGTGAACTCCGTGTTGCAAAGCAGATGCATTCTCCTTTCGGTCACTGGCCGGCAAATGGTTCTCCTTAGCTTGTAAGCCGCCAATGAACCAGTTTATCTTGTCAGCATGTAAGGCAGCCTGTTTTTGGGGGACTTGACAGGCTAACTCCATTCTATTCCTAAACCTCTACGGTGACTTCAAAATCCGAGGAACGACATTTGGGAAGCGTCTTTAGACGTTTTCTACCATGGATGTGATGAACCATAGTTACTTCAGATTTTCTTTCCTCTACTATATTCTCATCAAATATCTTTATTTTCTTGGCCTCCACCATGTGAGCTAACAACATACCGAGAGTATGCGGACGACGTGGCTATCTGTGGTACGGACCCAATTTTTCGGGTGGAAAGGTGTGCTTTCGGTTTCATGGAGCTTCTGCGGGACTAAACTAACAAGCTACAGATCCTGACTATCACCAAACAGACACTCGAAGTGCCGACTCGGTTCATTTGCGTATGCAGTTGCATCACTCGTTGTGGTCAACTCACTGTGGGGGCTAACGCATGCATCAGCAAGTTTTGTGTGACATCTCAAGTTCTTGGTCATGTACGGAGACGGCGGAATGCTTATTTACTGTGTTACGACGTGGCCATACCTTGAGACTGATGTTACTTTGGGAATCGGAAGCATGGTCATCTTGTATTGGCGGGCTTAGAAATTGCCTATCTTCTTCTGTGTTTGCAGTGTCGCTTACGTCTGATGGGAGCATCAAGTGAATAGTCAGCATCTGAGAAAAGTCCATCTGGTACCGTGCTGGAGGGATACACGCCGTGTAAATGCACTTGCGTTTTTTCACTTGTTCTGTTACTGATTTCTACAGGACCCTTCCTATTGAACATCTTTTTGTACGGTAGGGTTCACCGTGTCTTGTTAACCATCTTCGTTATGAAAACAGTCGCGTTCTTTCTGTTGTGTGCATACTATCAGTCTTATTTTGACTTCTGTAATTCCGTAAACTAACACTACATATCGTGCCTCTGATGATGCTAATAATTGTTGGGCTTGTTTCTCTCGCACTGTTAAAGTTGCGCGACAACCCCGGAATTTTTTCGTTTACGGTAAATCATTTTTCTTCATTTTTACAGCTTGTAGGGGCTTTTTGCCATGTGAGGAGAGAGATGTATCGCTTTATGATGGACGTCAAGTAGTCGTTATCAGCTACGCTAGGCACAATGGCATCTATGTCAGTTTTTCCGGACGATATGGAACCTCCTGAACCACCTATTCGCTCTTCGAGCACCTTGTGAGTCTTCTATGTTGTCATTTACCTCATTGTAAGACGCGCTGGCGCTGTTCCCACCAAACCACTTCCTGATATCCCCAAGAAGAATCAAAATAGGCGTGAGTTTTTCATTTTTTTACCTTGTCTGTTTTATTCCGCTCAATCTATGCTATGGATTATTTGTTATCATCCCTAAATCTGATGTCTAACATTTGACTTAAACCCTCTTAAAACCAGTTGTTCATCTTTCACTTCCTTCTGAAACTCCCATTAATACAACCGCTTCTTACTGCGGCCTGCCATAGTAAGTGATCTTTCGAGTATCGGTCTTACTGGATCCCATTGCGGTTCTTCAGATGCCGCAACTAATCTTCTTTGACTGCCTACTGATTAATAGAACATTTCACTGTACAGTGACGTGCGACAGATTCACCGTTTTTTGCCGTGGTTTCATTGTGCCATCTAAATATCGCTTAAGTCTCCTCTGTTTGCAGTTGTGTCCATTTTTGGAGGGCGTGCCTAGATTCATAAATATCCGAAAACTTCACAATTCCCGATGCGGTGTAACGGTCTGCTGGAAACTTTTGAATTCATTGCCGTCACATGGCCTTAAGAATCACGAGCATGCCTTGTAATCCGAGGACGCGGGTTCGAGCCTGCGTAAGAGACCGTGCTACCCTCGCAGTATCCTTAGCCCATATGCGACTGGTGGTGTTCGTGCGGCAGTAAAGCGTCGATACTACGTACCAGCGTAGTATTGATACCTATTTTCCTGAATTCGTTACAAATGAAATCCAGCAGGGCCGTAACGATCCGTTGTGAGACCTCACCTCAAACACCGCCAGCCGTGTTGCATCTCCCAAGCTAAGTGATCTAAGGGATTTGTTTCAGGACATCATTAGCAATGGTGATGGCAGGCACAGGCATCTGCCAAATCCTGGGATAGTATTTTGCACTTGTCTGGGCTGAGCTACAGGCCATACTTAGACGACATCATCGTTAAGCGGTTCTAAACGCTATGGACAGCTTGTGGATCATCCTCAAGCAAAGCGAAATCATCATTGTGCTGTAAACCCGCAACTCTGTCACCTGGGAGGAGCTCAATACCGCAGTTTTGGACATCTTCCAATGCTCGTTGGACGACATCTTCAATGGCAAAAGTGAAGAGGTAATGGGAATTAGGACAACCTTGGCAAATGCTGCAGGTGACAACAAACGAGGGGGAAAGTCTGCTCTAAGCCCTGACTTTGCCGCACGTGTGGCTGTGTATTTCCTTCAGGATGGTTGCAAACGTGTCGGGCACATCTTTCTTCAGTAAACAGTTCCACAACGCAGATCTGTCTACTGAATCGAATGCTACTTGGATGTCCAAGAACACTACGATTCTTGGCCGTCGGTGGACCTGACGGAGTTCAAGCAATTGGCGAGGCGTAAAGGTTTAGTCGAGGCAACCTCTACCTTAACGGAAACCAGCCTATTCCTCTCGGGAAACGCCTTCTTTAATCGCTGAAAGGTTGCAGAGTAGGATAGACACGAAAATCTTGGACGCAACGGTGATCAACGAAATTCCGCGGGGATTGGCACAATCTCCGCGGGAGCCTCTCGTGAATCGGGATATTGATCGATTCTCCCATGCAATGGGGTCTTTGTCGTCAGTCCAAACCTTCGTGAACAGTGACAGGATTTCGCTGACAGGTGTCTTCCCATCATCTTTGAATAGAGCTGGGGGTAGACTGTAAGAGCCGGGAGTTTTGTGACTTTTCAAAGATTGGATTGCGCTTCGGGTCTCTGCCTCCGTAGGAGAATCTGTGGGGACAGACCACGCACCATCCTCGGGAAATGGTGGTGTCACAGTAAGCTGTGCTGGGTAATTAAATTGGAAAGCAAAGCGCTCTGCCCAGCGGCTTAAGCACCTGTGTAAGTTAGTGATTTTCATGTCGTCTGACTCGTAAATTGTCTGCTTGATAGCATGTGAACTGCGACCAGTGGTCCGCCGCAGGACAGGCCGGCGGACAGCATAGCTTGTTGCAAATTTGACCAATGTTGATCAACCTCCAGAAAAGAGGAATGCGAATTTAACAAAATCTCTGTTGATGCTACTTTTCCACCGTTGGGTCCTCCAACTTGTGTGTTCAGTCGGGTTTCTTTGGCCCTAGGTCAGCCACCGGAACGCATACAAACTGTCTCACACACCAAAGCATGATCGGTTTCAACGCACGTTGTCCAAAATTATCTGCAGTCGCGTACGCTTCCGCGCCACCTGCGACTTATGGCTATGTGGTCAATCTGTGACCAGCGCTGGGTTAACGATAGAGGACGCCAGGTGGCATAGTGGCGTTCAGAGTAACTAAAGCTCCTATTGGAGAGGAAAAGTTGTTGATCAGCACACAGACTGAGTAGTCTCTCTCCTTTGTCAGAGCGAATATCATCATACCCATGCGGTCCACCGAGGTGGCGTTCACATGGTAGCAGCCGACCGATACATGCATTTAAATCTCTTGCCATAATGATGATGTCTGTTTTAGGCGCCCTTAGGAGCAGCTTATGAAGATGTTGGTAGATCGGGTCCTTGATTGTATCCGAGCTGCATTTAATAGGCGCGTAGGCGGAAATCACAAAAAAGCACGCTTGTCTGCTCTATGTCTGCTAAGCTTGTAAGAGCCACGGAACCTCTTAGCCAAAGACGACTGTTGGTTGGTATCCAATCAAGAAAGCCGACTTTAGCTCTGGCACTGAGGACGATCCCAACACCAGCTTGCCCTGCTGCGGCGGACTCAGCGTCACCAGAAAGGCGACGATAAAAGCGGGTGTGTGGTTGAACTGGAGACGACAGCTGGTAGACTGTCTTGGGATCATGCAACAAACATCAGTTTCAAGGTTTTTCAACGTGTTTTCAAGTTTAGCTTGCTGTCCAATCTGCAGTAATGTGCGCACGTTAACGGTTGCTGGTTTGAACTGCATTCCAAGTCGCGGTAGCGAAAATAGCAGACCTCAGGGCTGGCAGCTCTCTGTCGAGGACTGTGTGGCTGAGGTGACGAATGATAAGAGAAAAACTTCATCGGCTGAGGTGTAGTTGTTCACCGTTGAAGAACCAAGTAACAATGGGGTAAATGGTACAAGAGTAGGGTAGGTAACATGGTGGCGTGTGTTCGTAAAGTTATCGTAGTAGCCTGGTGGTGCATCATCATTGGAGCTTAGAAGAGTGAATGCAGTTGTGGGGTTCCATGTATCTTCATAAGCGAGATACTACGCTGTTGCCTAGGCCTAAATAGGTGAGTAGTCATAGGTGACTACGACCCCGAGTCTTTGGCTAAAGGGCCTAACCTACAATCCAGCAGGGCGAGATAAGGGTTTCACACGCGTTGGGAGCCGGTGACTAAAGATTCAGTTCATACGCCTTTCAGATGGCGAAAAGCCATACCAGAGGCCCAACACATCCCAAGTCAAAGGCAAAGTCAGATGCTCGGGTTCCTTGTGGGCGTACAATGCCTCCGAGGAAGAAAAGGGGCAGTGACTTTATTTGGTAGCGCGTCACATCCGCCACGTCGCACTATTGGTAAACAGACATGTATGGCTTTTATAGGGAGAACGCTTCCCAGGCGTAAACCCACCAGGTCCTAGAATACTGCCGCCGAACCATATATATATATATATATATATATATATATATATATATATATATATATATATATATATATATAGTGTGCCCCATGCTGAGACTGATGTTTCATTCATGATGCCTCTTCACTGCAGTTGGGCTAAACCAACTTGCACTTAAACTAGGCCTCTTTTTAAGCTGGATAAATTTCATTCCACTTCATTTGATTTGTTCTGCCCACCGGAATAATCTTCTATTAAATTTCCACGTTGCTTACGGTAATTGTGCTTATCTTCATTAACTTTATTGCGTTTGTAGCATTTTCTGTGTCACTTCTGGACATTTTTTACTTATCGCCGATTCGTTGCTAACCAACATACTTCATATGCTAATTTAGGGAAGAGTTATGCCTGCATAGCCGCATTCTTTAACAGATATATTTTATTTGGTTATTTCATGTTTGTCTGTTGCTTGATACCCCCGGTGTGACTGCGCCTGATGTGCATGTTGACAATTTGCCTACCTGTCTATTACCCACTACCTCGTCCATACCGGCTCCAGGAGACAGTTGGTCGTTGCTGGAGGGGAGAGGGTGCACGGTCTCTGTGGCCGTGCTAGGCTCGAAGAATGGTTTCATGCACTGTGTGGAGCGGACTACGGTCCAGCTACCGCCATGTGTGCGCTTGATTCCCAAATACAGTGTGCTTGTGTTTACCTGTGAAGGAGTGTGGGCCGGCTCCGTTGCTGAGACGTGGCTCCCATCCACATGCCTCCCGGTCTTATTCCTTCGGGTTTACACTGGATATGTGGTGTGTGGATGGAGCTGTGGGTGGTGCTGCGCAAGCCACCCATGGTCCCTCTGTAGACGCAGGCGTCCTGTGGCTGACCGCAGTGACAGGCAAATCGGAAGCCGGATGCCGCCAACCATATATTTATATCGTGTAGTATGCCCATTTTTTCTATATTCTAAGATGAAACGCAAGCGTTACACTTAAAGCGAGCAATTGTTTTCGATCTATTCATCAGAAGGCTTGGTAGAGAAATATACGTTGAGGAGTTCATTCGAGAAACAGAGGGTAACTATTGATTGAATAAAATGTTAAAACACTCTGTGTATTTGAGCAGACGAACAACTTGCAAAATGTCGTCGAGTGTTTTAACAAGGCACATCCCAACGCCACATTCACAGTTGAAGAAGAAATTGACAACCAAATGCACTTATTGGATGCAAACTTAAAGCGACGTGAAGACGAATCAATTTAAATAGGAGTATATGGAAAAGCGTATTGGACAGACTAATATACACACTACCGAAGTTTTGTGTCAATTAGTCGTAAAACATTAGCACATACTCTGATAAAACGGGCAAGGAAGATCTGCAGTAAGGACACTACTGAAGATGAAATGAAGCGAATCAGGCAAACACTTCTCGAAAACGGTTATTCAGAACCATTCATTGACGTTCCTATAAAGTTTAGTAGGCCAAGACCAACAGTACAAACGGTGGAGAAGAAACAGCTATTTCTCCAACTTCCCTTTAAAGGTGACATACCGGCTGAGATATGCACACGACGACCGATACAGACTTGCCGAAAGACCTTCAATGCAGCTCAACTAAGTGTCGTTTTTACAAGCAGTTCGCTTTTTGTTCCTAGATTCAAAGACAGGATGTCTGATCAACGCCAATCAATGGTAGTCCACCGGTTCACCTGCTCTTGTGGGGCTAGGTACATTGGGCGCACGACCAGGCACTTGGAAAAGCGAATCAAGGAACATTTACCAACATCGGTCATCACCCAACGGGACAAAACTAAACTGAGTGTCATAACCAACCATCTGATCTGCACCAGTCATCTGATTGATAAGCGCAAGTCATTTGAGATCTTCTATCGAGTGCCATCACAGCTACACCATCGGGCAGGGGCTCGGCTACTTGCTATCACTGAGGCAGTATGCATCAAGTTGATAAAACCAAATCTATGCATTCAGAAGCAGCATGTACAAGCATTACAACTACCCTGGCCAGCCAGTAATAAAGATGGATCGGACCTCACTCAGGTGTATCATATGCCCATTAAAAAAAATTTTATTCAATCAATAGTTACCCTCTGTTTCCCGAATGAACTCCTCAACGTATATTTCTGTACCAAGCCTTCTGATGAATAGATCGAAAACAATTGCTCGCTTTAAGTGTAACGCTTGCGTTTCCTCTTAGAATATAGAAAAAATGGGCATACTACACGATATGTATATACATATGTATGTACATTATATGTATGTACATTATATATGTATATGTATGTATGTATATGAATGTGCATTATATGTATATATATTTTGTATACACGGTTCGCAGTATCGGGCTTTGGATTTAGTTGTCACTGTAGCCTACATGGGGCAGTCACAGGAGGCCTGCGTGTACAGAGCGACCATGGGTGGCTTTCGCTGCACCACTCATAACTCCGTACACACACCGCATGTCCAGTGGAAACCCGAAGGAATAGGAGTGGGAGACATGGGGATGTGAGCCACGTTTTATCAATGGAGCTGGCCCACACTCCTTCACAGGTAAACATAAGCACGCTGTATTTGGGAATCAAGCGCACACAAGGCGGTGGCTGGACCGTAGTCCGCTCCACACTGAGTGCATGGAACCGCTCTTCGAACCTTGCAAGGCCACAAGGACCGTTCACCCCGTCTCCTCCAACGACGACCAACTGTCTACTGGAGCCACTAATCGAGGTGGATGGTGTTAGACAGGTAGGCGCCTTGTCAATGTGCAAATCAAGCGCAGCCCCACTGAAGATGTCAAAGAACAAGCTATCACGAAATGTCAATACAGAATAATGTATAACGAATGAAGCATGCGCACCTATAGAACTAACCCTTCGCTAATTTAACCTACGTAATGCATTTGCTTTCTACCAATCTGCCATAAGTTAAATTCGTACGAAAATCTGTTTTAAGGAAATGCTACAACCTCGAAACTATTAGCGGACTTAACCACAATTAGCTTAAGCATTGTGTGCAACTTCTTAGAAGACTATACAGATAGACTATAAAATGAATTTAGCAAATAGGCATTAAGATAGCAGACCCACCACCTGAAATTAGAGACTTAGCGCGTAAGCCCGCGGTTAGTAAATCGAATGCAACATATCTTTCAACGCTGCGCGGGTTCTGCCTACGTTCTCTGCAGCACCTGTCGTCTTTTGATGTTGGTCCCGAGTGACCTCGCTCGTGGCTCACTAGGTCTGCCTGACTCATGCACTCGTAACAACATGTGCTACAACACCATGCGCCTGACTTCGATGGAGTGCTTCCCAGCGGCGCCTGTCGCTTCCGCATTTGCCGTCTCTTTTCCGCATGCACGAGGGATTTCTCCCGCACCTCGATAATTGCCTTCGTGACCAGGTCACGCCGATCAATTTCCTTCCATACCCGACCTCTGAAATCAACATCAGAACTTGTTAGCCTCATTTTGATCATATGCTGGTAACAAAGGTTCAGTTTTCCTACATGCTGCTTCCCCACACTCATTGGACTGTATAATAGCTTCTTCGGTATCCGCGTGGCATCCCTATGCCACACATGACCGAGCCACCTCAGTCGTCTCACCACAAGTGTGCAGTCCAGTGCATACATTCCACTTCGGCGCAATACTTCGGTGTCTGCAACTGACAAACCTTCACTGAATAAATATTATTGCGAGTTATTGTTAAAGGCACTGACGAGACAATACGAAATGCGTGCATTTGCCAGTCTTCGTCTTCTTACTGCGCTTTTCAAATTACTAAAGGGAACTAACTGTTTCAAACAAACAGATGCCAAAATCCGTCGCAGACGCTGTTGATGGAACCGCTCCAGATCTCGCACATCACGCCCGTACATCGTCCAAGTTTCGCTGCGTATGGAAGAACCGACAGCACCATGGATTTGTACACCATCAGCTTCGTGACAATGGTAAGCTGGTAGTTGTCACACTCGCGGTACTCAGTCTTCCCGAATGCCGCCGCTGCTTTCGATACGCGGATACACAGCTCACTGAGTATCTGCTGGTCACTCGAAACCACACCCAAGGTAACAGAAGCGTGAGGTGGTTTCCAATACTTCGTCACCAATGTTGATTTGAGGCAATATTGAAGAGTGCACCTCCGATGAAGGCTGAAAGAAACAGACAGTTTTGTTTGTGTTGATGGTGAGCCCGAATATCGCCGCTGTCGAAGCCAGAGCGCTAGTCATGTGTTACAACTCATCCACGCTGTGTGCAAACAACACAGTCGTCAGCAAACAGCAACATATGGATAGTTGTCTCACAGACTAGGGTTTACGCACTGAAACGACGGATGTTCAGCAACCCACCATCAATGCGGTGCTCCACACGAACACCGTAAGCACAAGCGGCATCAAAAGCACAGGACAACATTGCATGAAGATATATATTAAACAGGGCAGAAGCTAAGACACAGCCTTGCTTCATACCAGAGACAACTGCAAAGTCAGCGGAGGTCTCTCCACTCAAATGCACCCTCACTCGCATACCACTGTGCAGATATTCAAGTAAACTTACAAACTCACTCCGACAACCAGGTGTACCCAACGCCAGCCCCAATGCCTCGCGGTTCACCGTATCAAATTCTTTGGTGAAATCAACAAAAAGCGAGTATAACGGCTGGTGTCGTTCTCTGCAATTCTCCTGCAACTGACGAGCCACAAACACCATATCTCTAGTGCTGCGACTCGAACGAAATCCACACTGCTCTTCCGCCACGTTAGGTTCCACAGATTGACTGACTAGGCGGTTGAGCAGGATTCGGGAAATCACTTTGCCCACACAACTCAGTAAGATGTTGCCACGATAATTCGTGAAACCTTGCTTGCTTGTTTTGCCCTTGTACAATGGCAACACAAGGGCATCCTTCAGCTCAGGAAGCACCTCCTCTCCAAACCATCCACTTTGCTTCAACTGGTGCAGCGCAGTCAACAACGCGGCTCCGACGTGTTTCAATACTTCAGGCGGGGCCCCGTCGGCTCCGGCACACTTGCCGTTTCGCAGCTGAGCAAGTGCTCTCTGCGTCTCATCCAGTGTCGACGTGTCAGTCAGACTGACCTTCACATCGTGCTGCTTCAGGCCATTCAATGTAGACCAGTCCATCTCTGAACGTTTGTTCAAGAGACAGTCAAAATGTTTTTGCCAGATCTGCATTATCTCTGTAGTCTTTGTGCAGGCAGCGCCTGAGCTATCATCGATCAGCGTTCTCAGCGGCTCCAATCTCGGTCCAAACGCTGCCTTGAAGTAGTCAAGGAATACCTTGTGTTGGTGGCGTTCGGTGTAGCATTCCATCTGTTTCGCCTTCTCCGTCCACCATGCATTTTTAATGCGACGGAGCTCTCGGGTTAGTCGCCGTCGAAGTTTGCGAAACTGACTATTCTTCCCCAAGTCACTGGGGTTTGCCACATGTGCAGCAAATGCTGCATTCTTCTCCGACATCAATGCACCAATCTTCGCATTGTTCTTATCAGAACAATCGGCACGCCTTCAGTTTGCACGCCAGATGTTTTCCTCGGCAGCAGCTGTCCTTTGGTTCCGAATCTGGTGCTACAGGTTGCCTCTGTGGACATACGGTTCATATCACACAGGCGAACCACCATCGCCTTCTCCATCTCAATACGTTTCTCCACAATACCGAATGGGAATGTTAACTTTTCGCCGATTCACGGCGGGAGTGCAATACATAGATTTACGAAGATATAAGTACAGTTTGGTCCGCACCAGTTTGTGATCAGTGCCACACTCAGCTCCACGCAGTACACGCATATCACGCTGACGTATGGTGACATAGTCGAGCAGGTGAGCGTGACCACTCCCTTGGTGCGTCCAAGGTGCTATATTACTCGCACTCATTGTAAACCGCGTATTCGTGATCGTCAGGCCGTGAGTGGCTCACAGTGAGAGCAGCCTGTCACCGTTCGCTTTCGCTCTGTCATTACCACACGGACCGATTATGTCTCTACACTGCGACATCACGCCCAACGCGCACGTTGGGATCATCACGTAGGAATAGTCAGTTGCTCCTCGACACAGACCGTATCACGGAGGATAATTGAGTGTAGAATTGATCATGCGTGTCATCATGATAACACATTGTTGCTTATAAAATTGGCAAACTTACCTCTTCCGAGTCGTAGGCTAGCATTCACGCTAGCAGTCGCGCTGATCTTGGTTCACCCACCAGGTGGCCATTTAGGCGATCGGATATTGCAAATCCGACCCCATGTTCACATGGTGGGGTTGCCCACCCAGTAGAACGTGTAGCCAGCACCTGCTTCATGCAACTTACCTTGCTCAGTGAGCCGGGTTTTACTGAGCGCTGCAATATCGATCTTGTAGCGCGCCAGTTCCATCGCGACCAGTACAGGGCGTCGCTCTGGGCGCTCACTCGAGTTCCGGTCCAGTAGTGTGCGCACGTTCCAGCACCCGATTTTGAGTGCTTTATGCGCGGGCATACGATTACATTGGTGTGCAATTGCATGCCTCGTGGTGGCGGTTGTGCTTCGGAGATTTGCTTGAAGGATTCCGCCCTGAGCCTTTTGCACATTAGCGTGACCCACAAGGCCGTGAGGAGCAGATCCAGATCGGGAATGTGATTGCAGAGGCAAATTAAGATCTGCTTGAGGTCCGTCATACGCAGCGTTCGAAGATCAGGAACAATTCATTTGTTTTGTGGCCGTAGTATGACACACACCTCCGAATCACGTTCAGATGCCGGAGTGTTTTGGCGAGTTTGCACCTATTTGACCAGGGGCTGCGTGTCTTGAGGGGGGCAGTGGAAACCCTTGAGCACCCGGAGTTGGCTTTCCATCATTAGATACGATAGGTGGCGCTCGTGCTGTGAGCTTATAACCCGTAAACCTGTTTTCTCCCATTGCTAGGTTTACGGGAAGAGGGCCACCGACCACTTCCTAACCTCCGAAGAGGATGGACTAGGATACTGGCAGGGCACCCACACCTGATAGGAGAACAACTCGGATCCTCAGCCAAAGTCTTGGATTAAAAGTACACCCGAAATGCACCGGGTCTGGGACATGTTCAGTTCACTGACTCATGCGGTTTGGTGTCCTGGATCTTAGCAGGGAGAAGGGGATAACCCAGCTCGCACCCAGCGGTCGCCACATATGTATGATTGGCGGCATTCCGTTTCCGATTTGCCCGTCACTGTGAGCAGCCACAGGACGCCTGCGTGTACAGAGGGACCATGGGTGGCTTGCGCTGCACCACCCACAGCTCCATCCACACACCCCATATCCAGTGTACACCCGAAGGAATAAGACCGGGAGGCATGTGGATGGGAGCCACGTTTCATCAACGGAGCCGTACCACGCTCCTTCACAAGGAAACATAAGCACGCTGTATTTGGGAATCAAGCGCACACATGGCGGTGGCTGGACCGTAGTCCGCTCCACACAGTGCATGAAACGATTCTTCGAGCCTAGCACGGCCACAGAGACCGTGCACTCTCTCCCCTCCAGCAACGACCAACTGTCTCCTGGAGCCGGTATTGACGAGGTAGTGGGTAATAGACAGGTAGGCAAATTGTCAACATGCACATCAGGCGCAGTCACACCGGGGGTATCAAGCAACAGACAAACATGAAATAACCAAATAAAATATATCTGTTAAAGCATACGGTTATGCAGATATAACTCTTCGCTAATTTAGCATATGAAGTATGTTGGTTAGCAACGAATCGGCGATAAGTACAAAATGTCTAGAAGTTGTTCGAAAAACGCTAGCAACGCAACAAAGTTACCGAAGATGAGCGCGATTAGCGTGTGCAATGTGTGCAAGTTAATAGAATATTATTTAGGTAGGCAGAACAAACATCGTAATGCTTGTAGCTGCAATACTCTTTTGTTCTGAAAACATAGTGTACGGACCTTCATTTTTTCTTTAACTATGTCTCATCCAATTAGCCTACTTTCTTCTTCGGCTTACACATTGAATTGGTCATAATATATGCTAGTAAGGCAATGAGCAATTTCTCCTTACTGAACGCCTCGGTCTATTCTCCGGAACCACTTCAGCAATTCGTTGTCGTGCGAAGTGGTGATACAGCTCTTTCGCTATAATTTAAACATATTTGCTGTCAGCCAGTGCTTCCTCTTCATGTCTGTACTGGTCCAAATCCACTTTCTAGTTTAGACCTTCTGGGGCCTCTCGAAACACTATCAGCACTTTGTTGTGTCAAACATTTTATGTTCGGTGGTTTGACACACATAGTCCCAAATACAACTGATCATTTCGTGCTAACACCTGTATTTTATGATCTATTCAACGTTATTTTGGTTCAGTTTCGGTACGATGCCTCTGGAATCTGCACCTGATAGGCCTTGCATAACATCTTTTATACTGAATGGCTACATACACGCGAATGTGCATCAGGTAAATACTGATGTTGCTTCTTAGATCGAGTGAATAAATTTTTATTTATTTATGAAACGAGTCCATCACTAAAATAGAAAATTTTGCAGATTCTACGGGTTTTTTCATGCTACTCATTAGCTGTTTTTCTTTTCATTGTTTTGTAGTCCATATATCCTGTGTATCATGACGACCTATATGAATGTTCTCTCTTGATAGCGAATTACTGTCACATAAACTATGTCTGGATTCGTCAAACTTTTCCTATTCGTAGAACAGGCTCCTTGACAGCACATCCACTTGTCATATTTTATACCCAGGTAGATATATAGTATCCAAGTCGTTTTTCTGGAGATGAATTTGCAGCTTCCATGAGCGACTTCCTCCGAATATGTAGTTTTATTGCGGTTTACATCACGGGTTTGTTGTCCGTGAACGCGGTACTTTTCATTCCTGACCTTCTAGCGGGAGTTTAGTGAGTGAGTGCTTGGAGAAACGAGCTTTCATTTCGACACTGGTAGGGTGCCTGTGTACCACCTCTAAAAAGACGCCGGTGTGATGCGTTGCTATCTAGGCGAAATGTAGCGGTACGGCATGTGTAGCAGTTGTCCAAAATAGTCCAACCGAACTGCCGTGTAGCAATCGGTGCTTGGTTCAACTAAACGGTTTTAACATGCAATCAACACTGCACCGATCGTTCAAGTGTACAATAAGGTAGCAATCTTAATTTGAGATAGACCGTGGAAATTTCGAGGCTACCCCTACAACATGCAATCGTTGGTGCGCTTAACGGTATGTACATAGAGAGAAACACTTGTTCTCAGAACCGGTGAAAGGCTATACCTTTACCATTTCAACATAGAGAACACGTCAACCCGCTTTATAATTATGGCGCACTCACGAACCTCTGTTATTCATTTGAGGGTTTTGTTAGCGGATCCGGAACGCATGGTAGCCGAGTGGTTCTGACTCTGGTACGGGTAACCGATTCCATCCTGCGTAGGCTCGGGTGACGTTGCAGTACCTCTAGGCCCCGCAATTGACGCGACAATGAAGCGTCGGTCTAATATACTAACGAACTACTGATACAATTTTCCTTTCTGTCACACGGTTGAAGGGCACATATGTACATAAGTTGCATATTTCTTGACTGCGAAAGATACCGTTTAACTAGGTGGTCTGATCAATAAGTACAATGGGATCGCAATGGCAAATATTTTTTCGGACCAGCTGCTGCGCGGATACAGTTGCATTGGCTTTCGTATCACACTACACTCGCTGACATATGATTCGTACTCTCAAAGGGCAGCGTCACTGACTTTATTGCAAATCGCCGAACAACCACTCGAAAGGGGCATTCAGTACCCTTTGCTTTCGTATTACTTCTGGGGTCATGACCATCGAAAAGAGTCCAGCACATGTTCGTATGGCCCGTCTGGTTCCTCACATTCTCACTCTACTATTAGTTAGTTGGCAGTGGAACAGCACCGTCCACCTGCCTGCGCCACTGTATGGTTTGGAACCACAGCTACGTGCTTGTTAAGTTCATCGGCTGTTTTTGACGTAGATACCCACGAATTGTTGGCGGCGCTGGACGAGTAATATATCCCACCCTGCATTTCGAGTTGATAAATAGACTGTTATTTTGTCATCACTTCTGCCCGCATTGTTTGTCTTCGCCATTCATGATTGCGGGGCTATTTAACGTGGTTAATCGCGTACGTGAATGTTTATCTGACCAGCTTAGTCAATTCTCTTCGCATGCCAAGTATTTCAATCGCGAATTCACCAATCCACTCTGCTTTTGTTCGTTCTCTGACCCTTTTACCCAATGGTTTTCTTCTTACTTTTCCGCCGATTGCTTTTCCATCGGCACATTTCGTTTTCTCCCATCAACATCTTGTGGACGCTAGTTTTTACAACCGAATCAGCTGTGTTTCGGTGTTTGACGATGTTCGATCAACCAGACTGAGCCGGACTGACCTCTTTGTTATCTACTCCATTTTAGGCTAATCTACTTTTTATTTACTCCAGTTACACTGGCTGTATCACACTCAGATACATATACAATACTTGGGCGATACAGCATTAATTGGCTTCGTTCTTTTTCATTCATGTTTGCAGCGAGCACACATCGTTTGTCCGATACAGTGGCAATCAATCCTGAGCTTGTGCCATTAACTAGTTTCAACTGTTTAACGATTTTCTTTGTGTCACTTGCTTGTTTTACCTTCTGTCTGCCACTCTTTGTTCGTGTTTTATCTATACTTACTGACGAAACATGGTGGTTAACTCCACATTTGTCCTTCGTTGCTCCACTATCGTTATCATTATGATGAATAAACGCATTCTGATTGATGTCGAAGCTTTCGTTTCGCACTCACCTGTTTGATTCTGTACTTGGAATTGGTCTACGTAGCTTGACCTTCCGATCTTCTTTGTACCCTTCAGTCCGTCTTTTTCGGTTACCCAAGCTCTCTAATGATCCGAAAATATCCTCACCTACCTGCGTCACTCACGATATCCACGTTGTTTTTGATGCGAACACCGGGGAATTCCGAGTAAGTGCCACATCATTAAATTGCCTGTTTTGTCTGACACCTTTTCGGCTGTGCCAATTAGTCTGATATGTTTCTGGTTGTATCACCTTCACTCTGACATTATCGTTCCACCAGCGTCGCATTGTTGAGCAGACAAACACCAGATGCTTGTTGTCGGCAACTATCTTCGAACGACCATTTGTTCGATAACTGAACGCGTCCCTCAGATATCTTTTTTATGCTATCTAGCTACGAAGTTGAACTGCCACAGCATGTGTGATCCTTTTAACTACCGGTGCACTTGCAGTGAAGGTTAAAATGTCTACATCCACTATTTTATCGCCGCCACGCTGTTTCACTGCTCACTATCGCAGATTTGCTGACTGTTCGTAAAATGGTGAACCCAATATCTGACGTACAATGCTTTCCTGCCGCACTTGGATGATCTTTGTGCATTTCGAACGCACCAACTGTTGTACACCTTTCTGTTTGCTGTATATGTTTACATTCTCTAGACCTAACCCTGAGCTATGACAGCAGCGCTGTTCTGCAGAGGGTACTTTGAGCTCGGTAAACTCGCCGCGCTACTTCCACGCAAATTGCGACGGACACCAGGCACTTTTTTCAAGTTTTTTTGTATCCTGATTCCGACTTCTTTCTATCCGACCATGCTATTTTATGCTTGTGGTCATCGGATCAAGATATCAGCAGTACGCAGGCACACTGTACCGACGCTTCACTGCCACGCGACCACCACCGGTCGCGCGTGGGCTGAGTATACCTCGAGGACTCTCACCCCTACGCGGATTCGAACCGGTGACCTAAGGATTGAAAGCCAGGCGTGCAATCCTTTCGGCCACCGGTCGGATATGTTGAATCGTATTTAACACACCGCATCACTTGCACAATACCCGCAGATTATCTTGGTAGACAACTTAGTGCATGTGTGTATTCATTCGTCCTATGACTACCTTACGTAGAGATACTCCATGCATAGTGACATTGGGTAAGTATTTATTCCATAGTCCTCATACCTAAAAGGTTGATCACAAATCATGGACGTTTACCGTTCCCTTGTGTACTTGTTTGGAACCGTTCATGTGTCAGTCCGGTACTTGCCGGACATCTTACTTTATCATTTAGCCAAGGCCTCAAGGCGATGTCCCCAGACTTTGTTTACAGCGGGGTCGTTTGCTTTATCGCTTGTCGTCTACTCCAACTCATCTCTCCAGAAACTTGTCACTGTGGCAATCTGGGGAGTCGGCCATTGTGTAGCAAGGACGAGGTGACACGAAGGTACCATCTTTATTGTACGCGACCCCGACTTGCCAAGCTATCACGCACGCGCATCTATACTCGTAACGTTTTCTTATTACAACACACTACACATTGTAGACCACTGCATCCGTGCGCCGTCGAATTTTCCAGCATGTTTGACTCCGTACGCTCTCTTCCGTAAGTCGCATTCTAACTAACTTGACTTTGTTCTAAGGCTCCTGACTTGCTAAATCACGGTTGCATCACTCTACTTGGGGTTACTCCTGAGTACACAAACAAAGGACTATATAACCGAATTATTGGCCTTTGATCTAATGCCTTCTCTGTTCTCCTTGTTTTCCGCCTTTTGCCGCTCCTCCTTTGTGGCTTTATCTCAGCTCGTTCCGTGGGGCTTGTATTTCACCGTCTGATCTCCTTCATGGTGCCTGTGCGTGTTCCTGTCCTTTCCCGTTTTCCAGGCCATCACGTCTTCCGTATAATCTTTGCGTTTTGCACTGCCGCACTCGCCCCTTCTCTGACTTGTTTTCCTCCTCGTATACCATGGCTGTAGGGGGCTGCATTTGCCACATTTCGGTAGCTGATTGCTTTCCATTACGGCTTATTGATTACCGCCATTCGGTTACCGCTGCAACAGCACAGTGTGTCATCGTTTGGTTTGATCACTTTTCTCCGAATTTGATGACACCCAAACATTATAGTTGAAAGCTTTCATGGCATTTGAAAGCGTGCTGTAAATGTTTCAGAGCCATTTATTATCGCTTCCATAATGTGTTATATTGAAGTGATTGTGACGAGTTTCCCTTCCACCATGTGTCATATTCGTTGTTTCTGTGCTGAAGAGTAATTTCTATCCACTTCTACTGTTTCTTGTCCGGTTGGTTTTGCTCAGTCTTATGATTATTTCCTTTACCTGGAGCATATTTAGTTCGGCCACTACTGAATTACATATCCACAACGTGCACCAACACTAGCAGTAGTTCTTTGCTCGGCATCTAAATTATCATGCCGCACATTTTCGACGGTTGCCTCCTCTCCTAACTTTTCCCTTGTCATGTTTCGATCGTTCTTTTTCAATCTCCTCCTTAGGGCATGCCCGATGAGTGGCTGCAATGGCTACGAGCCGCAGACATCTCGGTGCGCGAACGCGAACGCAATCCAGAGCTGGTCATTGATGTCTTGCAGTGCTATGACGCTGCCACTCAACACGCACGCCGTCAAAAATTCATCACCACCAACCACCTTGACCCCAGTGAGAATCTCTTTTCTTCCTCACCAGTTCTACTTTCGGCATTTTCTGTACTCTTCTGATATTTGCATGCCCCCTTTTAGCTCATGTTCCGGCACTCACTGGTAACCTTCAGTCCATATTTTGTTAGACAGGGGTTTTGTGTCAATCGTATGGTTGTCGTATTATGTAGTTTAATTTGAAGTCTGGTAGTGACGATGTATATTTAAATTAATATAGACTTCTTGTTGTCCGAATTTCGGCATTAGTGGTGCGCTTGCAACCAATTTTCTCACCCAGAGCGATCGATTCCCATGTTAGTTAGTTTCTTATTTTGCTGCGTACTTTTCTCATATCTCTTTTTCCTTACATCTAAACGTTTGTCAGGCAGTTCAGTTTCTCCTGTAGTCTATGACAGCAGAAGTTCCCTTTAAACACCAACTCCTCAGTTTAGCGCAAACTCACATGGTCAGAGGTGCACTCTTCTCACCATGTGAACGAAGTCCACTAAGTCAACAGAGTCCTACCTCATTTTCCTTCAAGTAGCTTGAGCTTTTACGACAACCCAAGGTCAAATAAACGGGCTTTTATCCCCTATTGTTCGTTGTTGTGAACCGTATGAGTGCTTAACATCTTAGTCCACTTTTCCACCGGCTCTAGCAACTTGTTGTTCAGCCCCAATAATAACACAGTTTGACTACCATCTAGTCGATGATTGTGGATGGAAGCGCAAACTATAACATCCGTACCTTCATTTCGAACGGCATGGTTCACCAAATATTGTGGATATCTGCAATTGGGCATCGTAAAATACAATCAATAGACAACCCCTTTTCTTTTATAAATCATACCTCATTGTTAATGCTCACATGAAGGTGGGTATATTTGAGGGCCATACCTGCCTGTGCTCTTACAATGACCCTACATGCGTCGTGCTAGCATGTGCTCCATATCCTTCTCTCGCTTCTTTTCACGCCTGTTCAACACTCCGAATATTATTTTCGTTACTTTCGTTTAGTGGCGACCAAAAATCATCACTCATTGGCAAGCGTGACCGGTTTCCCTGTCCACTCAGGTGATAGACCTACGAGATTCAACTCGACCTCCCCCTCCTCTTTAAATGCGAGCTTGAACCACCAGCCAACTGGGTGTCTGCCGCGACGCAGTTTACTCCAACCGGCTCCACCCCCAGTCCCTCCTCATTCTACGAAACATGCCCTGGTACCACCAGAGCCTTCGTTACAGGTCTGTGCAATAACAGCAATTCACTGTCTTTGTCGTTATCTTCTCACTCACCATATCACTGACACTTCACGGACTTGCGGTGCACTCTAACCCTTAGTTACAGTGCGAACCGACCATCATTAGCAGTTTGAAAAATCCTCCCTTAATCACCCGTCTCTCATTTGACCAATGTTTGTCGTCATTCAAAGCCGCTGATAATATCTCTACGTCAGATCGTCAGCAAATCCTGCCTTTCATTGTTGTACTGACCATCGTGATACTTCTTACCGAATGTCATTTCAATAACTTCGATATCGCCTTTGTTGCACTTGCTCCTCAACATCTACTGTCCGGTAATTCCCAGGTATACACCCATTATAACTACTTTCCAGTCATTCTCAACACTGTGTTCATTTAAACGCCCTATGTTGCCTTCCTTCCGAGGTAACTGCATCCCGCACGTCTTCAGTAGGACCAATTTCTGCACGCGATTTGGATTAAAATGGACAATTACCCCCAAGTTGACTTCGGCATTTATCCCCTAGTCGAGATCTGTGTCATCATAATAGCGCCCGAAGGTGCATGAGTGATGCGCTTACCGTCTTCTCAATCACTTCGTATCGCCATGCTTTATGGCTTGAATGACGTATCGATGCTGTCTACTATACGACCGGTTTTAGTCAATTGAAAATAGCTTTGATTTTGCCACGGCTACCTAAGTTCTATAGGATATTTTTCTTCGGCACTCTAGTTAACTTTTGTTTGCTTAATTCCACTACGACTACCTCATTCACATCACCGTTAGGTTGCAAATGTTTCATCAAACTGTATGCTCTCTGCTGCGTGAAGGCACTTTATCTTCAGTTTAATTGAATGTGTCACTGAGCCACGTGTGTGTGACGTATCTCTGAAGCCTTTCAAAGCAATGCAAAAATGCTCCTTTAGCAATTAAACCACTTGAATCTCGGAATTTCGCGACGCCTAACGCAAAGCACCAGCAGTACGCAGCACACCATACTAACGCCTCGCCGCCAAATGACCATCAGCAGTCGTGCGTGCGCTGGGTATGATGACATGGTTGATGTGTTCTCCGAGCTGGACAATTTTGTTGCAGACGTTTCATTGCCAAGCTAGGCAACATCCTCAGTGCGGATATTAGGGTTTGATTCGCAGAGCCTCGTAAGCCACTGCTAGATTCCAGTGAATATTGATCGGCTCCTGCTTCGATTCGCTCACGTGGGTCGGTCAAGTGGTCGCACCTTCGCCCTGTCGATCTGGCATTTATTGTTGTCGTCACCTGCAGAGCTTCGTAGACACCTCGTTCCAGGTACTTGTTGATTGAGTTCCGACCCGAATGCCAGGCTTCGATGAACCCACGCGGCCTGCAGTTCTTCGCCCTTCCAAGTATCTTGGCGTTTCCCAGATCGAACTGATGGCCCTCGGCATTCATATCTACTGACATTAGTTACTTTTCATCATGCTGGCATATGGTCAGACTGTGTTCATGCAGTCTTGTACCAATTTTCCTCCCTGTCTGGCCCACATAGTACTTGTCACAACTTTTGCAGCAGCTTTTGTAAATCACATCTGATGTTTCTTCTTTACTCAGCTGGTCCTTTACCCTAAAAAGTTTACTCTGAGCGGTTTCTGTTGCTTCATGTGCAACGTTGATCCCGTGAGGCATTAAAAGCCTCGCTGCCATTTCAAAAATCCCGTGGATATAAGGTAGGACAATGATTTTCCTTTCCATTGCGCGGGTGAAAGGGGGTTGTGGTTGATTCTTCGACATCAGGCAGCGTAGAATAAAACTTTTAGGGTACGAATTCCGCTGATTCATGTTAAATAGGTGGTCTTCCTCCGCTTTCCTCAGTTGCAGCGGGCTACAGTGTGTTTGAGCCCGTTTGAAAGTGTCCTGACGCAACTGCGTTTGTAAATGGTCGGGTGGTTACTGCAATAGTTTAAGATCTGATCTGACAGTGGCTTACGAGGAGCTCCAAATCAAACCCTTATAGCCGCACTGGGGATGTTGCCTAACTTGGCAATGAAACGTCCGCAACAAAATTGCCCAGCTCGGAGAACACATCAACCCTTTCATCCGCACCCCGAGCTACAGGTATACTCAATAATTTCCTGGGTATGTTGCTCAGAATCGAATGAATGACCTACAACTTACATCACAAACACCTTATTGTTTCGGCCACCGGCCGACCCACTGAACGTGCTGGGGTATGTACCAATATCACGAATATTCCCTACTTCAAATGTGGCTACGAAGGCCGAATCAGCGAGTCAGCAATCTAAGTTCAACAAGTCCGAGCCCAATCTAAGCTAATATGACCCTCACTTTGCTCGGTCGTCTCACAGTACCGTGTTTGAATCCAACGCCCTTCTACTTGTCACTCAGCACAATCGCTGTTGAGTTATTCCCCGTTGTCGAAACACTTTAGCAGACAAGTGGCAAGTTCAACTCTCTAAGTACTGTAAATAGCCATTCGGTGTAAATGGTCTGGTTACGGAAGACTGTTTGTCTCTGCTTAAAGAGTAATTCATCTATCATTTGACAGTTAACTGGACTCATTTGAATCATGGTTTCTAGAGTGACTGCACTCCAGCCAGATTCAATGCGGTGCCTTCTTCAAGTACGCGCCCGATAGATGAGCATCTACGGCCGCACGTATATGTGAGCTCTGTAAGACGAGCGAGCGACCGAAAAACATCAATGCTTGTTTTACCGCAGACTAATCAGAGCCGACTGGATCCGTTCCCTCTCATAGGTACTGCAATCCTTGCTTCTCGTCCCAGTCAGCTGCTGGAGATGTCCCCCTTTGCATTCAGTTCTTTTACTCCATTTGTTGGGCTACTGGTGGTCACTCCATTGTAGAAGCAAAATCACTTGAAAGTATCGAATTATGGGCGCACGCTGATGTAGACTACTTTAATCGATCATGTTCTTGACACAATATACTGGTAGTCCCTGCATTTAACGTTGGTTATTCTGCAGCTGACGAAGTAGCCAGCCCAACTGATAGCCATACGGTTGCCTGAGGATGTGCTCTTTGGCTTACCACCTTTTGTGTAGTCACTGGACCTCCCCATCACGCAACCGAGTTGAGACAGCTTTATGGGACTTGCATCTTACTATGTGCTCATCAAATGTGTGTTTACCTAGTGCTTTTTTCTCGCAACCTGTTGTTTTCGTCCTCAGCCAGTGAATCTATCACCGACTGATTCCACCGGAGCATCTGCCACGTCAAATTCGCTCTCCTGTGGCGGATTGTCAGATAGAAAATCTCAGAGCATTTGTTGTTCTCTGGCACCAGATGATTTTATTGACTGTGGATCAGTTGGCAGCTTCTCTAATGTTTACTATGAAAGTAGCAGTGCAATTTCCGGTCAAGGGGCTGGAAGCGCTGACGAGCGAGATTCTGGGACAAGCGTTTTGTTGGCATCAACGGCTGCAGGAATTATCGTAGAGGAACCCTATGGTGTTGAGGAGCTGCTAACAGACACCAAACACCGGCGGTTGCAGCAAACAAGACGAAATTCGACGGCATCGATTCGTTTCAACACTGTGGGCCGCGCGGCAAACATCGAAATGGAACGTCATAAGGTTTGTGACTTCCCATCTTTATACTCTGTATCGTCTCACACGTATAATTTGATACCAAATATGTCGTTTTCGTCCATTTACCTAGCTGATAGTATTTGGTGCATGTGGACGTGAATCATCCCATCCTTGAAGGTCATTTCCTTCCATAAGGAGATCTGCTTTAGATGTGCCGATAAAAGTTCTGTTACAACAGACGTTCAACTTTTGTCCGTCTCTCACCGTCACCAGCATTAATCCGCTCCTTACGTGCTACGTGTTTCCTCTAATCACAAAATCCAGCCGACGGTGGCCTTCAAATTTTGCCATGCTTTACAATTTCTGCCCAACGGATTTACCAAGGCTCACACATTTTGGCAACTTCTGTTTTAATTTTTCAACACTATATTCTGCAGCTATCCACATGCTCATTTACCTTCACGATTCTTTGAAACTTTTACACATTTTAACGCAAGTTACTTTGTCACTTTCCCCTGGACAATCTATAAGTAATCAAAAAGAAACGAAGGACTTTTGCACGAAAGCACTGAGTGGGATCTAGGGTTACGCTGCGGAGAAAAATCTCCGAATTATAAGCATACATACTTGACACCAATCTCTGGACAAAGGTGTAGGTGGTAGTTGTGAATATTATCAACCAAGCATAATTATGGTACCAGAAAATTATCTTTACTTCGACATCGATGCTACAGTCATTGAACTTGACGGACTAATCTTTTATTATGCTGACCCCCTGCGTACAAACGGCGACCCTATCAGTGGCATAGTCACCGACCTCAGCACTTTATGGTACAAGTTGACGAAAAGCACTTTTTGCAACTATTCACAACATATCAGCTGTTTGCTCGTGCAATGCAAACCAAAATATCTAGACGGCTATCGTTCCATTTTGTTAGGTAAAATCATTATTTTAGCCATCTAACGTCTGGAGTTGAAGACTTTTACGACGGATTTACAGTCACTGTCCTTGAATGCCTAAAATTCGCTTTGCGCATATTCGCTTGCAATTGTGATAGCTTGGCACCGGCTTCACTGCAGATATCCGGCTAAAGAACATTGTGCATTCCCCAACCAGGTTAGCGACAGTCCTTGACAGATTATTTGTTTACACCTTGTAAAAACTTTCTGCCTGTACTCGGGCACCGCTTGTGATCTCTGTTCATTCCACCATGAAATTCTTCCCCGCGATCTTTAACAAGACAAATCACAAAGACCTCCAGTTGCAAAGATGGAAATTTCAGAGTCAATGCCTTTCTCAGAACCTTGAGCGACTACGTGGGAATATTGCTTCTATAACTTATTTCATAACGCGGATATGTCGAGGTATTGTGACCGAATAACCAGTTACATAAGCATCTGTCTAGAAATCTGATATCCTGTAGAAACCCTTTTCATTCGTTTATGCCGACGGGACTGGACCTTAACGTAGTGCTGTGGTTTGCTTGCCTCATGATCCATTGACCTATGCTGTGTGATGCTTTTCGCGCCTTCTCCGTCACTCATGCCATAAGGGTTAATGGTTAGTGGTCATGAAAGCTCGGTCTTCTGACCTTCGAGGTTGGGGGTTGTAGTGAAGGTGGCTCCCTGTAGCGCAGTGCCAAAACCCCGCTGCCTTGCGGTCAGGTTTTTGATCCAATGGCTTTCGTTGAGAACCCCAATTTTTCTGTCTAGGCTTAGGTAACCTGATATTATCCTGCTCACGCAATACGATAAACATCTCTTTAAACACTTCCTTACTTCTATGACTTTGCAGAGGAAAATCAACTGCGCCGTATCTGTTGCCTCCAGCAGGGTGGATAGGGGTTTTGGGTGCTACTGCTCAGGCCTCCCCGTCTTTTTATTCCGCTTTTTCATCCCTATTTCCCTCCGCTACTGCACTTTTATCCTCCTGTTTTTAACCCCCTAATTCATGGTCCTTCTCCCTCTTGCTTCAATAGCCGCCTATCTTTTAGTTTCGACGCACACAATCGCAAGGCGTCGCTCCATTCCACTCGACAAGTCCCTATTTCACTAAGCGGTAAGCGTCAGTTCATTCCTATATCTCCAGAGTCCTCGATGCTTCCTAAGACTGGCGAGCCTCAACTGGCGCACTTTGTTACATATTGGACAACAGGCAGCACTTGCCTGAACACTATCTAATTTCCCAGGCAAGTTAGTCCATGGTGCAACCAAGTTAGGCTTTGGAGATTTCAAATTCCTTTGTTACCCTTACAAGTTGGTCTGTCCATGCTTCGGCTGTGATTACCGCGTGCAACCTAGCGTAGCTGCCCTCATTGATCAGACTCCTTCATCCAATAAGATGTCGGTTTAAACATGGGGCTAAATGCAAGCATGTATAGGGCAAAAGGTTGCCTGTCGCACATGCCCGCGGGCACCTTGTCACCCAGGCGAGGACGGATTGCATGATGACAATGAGAGTGAAGATGCCTTAGGTTATTAGTTGCGAAGTAGGATGAACACGGGTCAACTTAGGTCTAGGGGTTGGTGCTTACTCCACCTTACCTTTATAACAGATCCTATCAGCAGAAAGAGCTGCTGTTTGTTTGCATTCAATGACGGCAGCTTGTCACTTACATATGACATTCTGTTGGCTGACGACGGCTACACAATGCGACAGCTGCGCAACACTGCGCGTGGTAATCACGGCCGACTTATGGGAGGACAAACTTGTAGGCGTAACAAAGAAGTTTGTAATCTCCAAGACCTAACTTGATTGAGTTATGCACTTACTTGCCTGTGAATTGCTATGGAGCCCCTACCGATCGATATTTGCTGTTTATCGGTAACGCACCTGCAGCATAATAATCATTGCCTTATCCGCGACATTGGTGGCACTTTCTCATTGCTTTTCTCCTGCGCTGATGCAGCTTCAAATACTGGTCTAGCCGGTGTGGGTTTTGCTTTGTATCCCGTTGCTCAAACCGCCCTGGTAGACTGGATTCCAATCAACAGCCGGATGTGCGCTGTCGGATTGGTCGGCTTGTTCAAAGCACTAAATTCGAGCGGAGAAAAACGGTGCTTTTTTGTGCTGCGTACGCGCCAACAAATTGTAGCACCGACTCGATGAAAAATGACATTTGCCGTTAAGTGATTGCTCTCTTTCGTCACTGAAAAAACACGCATACTGTGTTGCAGGCTGGTGATCTGAACGTTCATGTTGCCTCTGGGCGGCCAACATGGTGTAGGCTACCGTAATTATAATAGCGAGCATTTGCTAAACCCATGTGAGGTTGTTCGTCTTTTTCTCGCGAGCACTAACTTCCGATACAGCACCCACAGCAGATTGTTTTAAAGCCCGCCAGCCTCAGACCAGCGATAGAAGCAAATTGGTCAAATCACGATCCGTTGCCAATTGAGAGACTGTGCCTAGAACTGTCGCTGGATTTGGAGCACGAGCGTGGATTCTGATCACGGTCTTATGTGTGCCGATCTGTGATTGCGTTTCGTCGGACGCCCACAACGATGCTGTGAGCGGATACACACCAGCAGCCTGGCGCAACCAGGTGTTCCGAAAGCGTATTAAAGTGCGCTGGCATCCGGGATGAGTACGCGTCTTCTGAACGCAAGTGAAGTTCACTGGCTACAAGTTCGCTAGACGTTACTAGCTACTGGTATGTTGTCATGAGGGAAATCAAATTGCCAATGTGGACATTGGGTCTCTACGCAATCGGGAAATTTTCTATGCTCGCCGACTTGTTCCGGCTGGAAACGAACATAAAGCAACGCGCGAAGATCTTAGGTAAAAATTGCGTGCTAATCTGATAAGAGACTGCAAGGCGTACTAGTTTCGTCATGCCTCAAAGATGGAAACAGCCACTGCTGTTGGTAGCCATCGGAAGTTCTTGCATCTTATATTGGCAACGGCTTGAAGGAGACCTGTTGTTAACGAGACCCTACCTTACTAGTGGACAGCCGATCTGCAGCTTGTCAAAAAGCTTTGAGTGTTAGTCCAGACTGTTTTATCGGCAGTTTAAATAAGCTGACTTATCACCTTCAGGTATTGATTGCGTTTCTTTCTGGACCGTCCCCTTGGATCAGCCTTCACGCGCATAAGTCGAACGTGAGGTCAGACTGAAATTATATAAGGCAGCAATGGCGGATGGAGCTCCCTCAACACTTTTGAAGTCTAGGGGTATCTGCTGTTATTGATGTGTTACCAACTTTATTAATGAAGCTGTGGGAGCTGGACACTGTCCCAACAGACGGGAACCCTTCTTTTATCTTCCCAATTTTCCAGGGAGGTTCACGTTCGGAACGCGCCAACCATAGAGGAATCATTGTGATTTTGATTAGCTCTAGAATGTTTGCGTCCGTCGTTCTCCACAAACTGGATGGCACCCGTGAAAGCCAGATTCACGAGAGGCAAGCCGGGTTTCGTCGAACTCGAGGATGCATTGTCTACCACTTTGCCCTGTGTCCATTGTTGCAGCACCGCTGTATTTACTGGCGACTCACCGTTGTCGTGTTCCTAGACATTAAGGTTACCTTCGATTCGCTCAATCGATGTGCCTCTCTGGACTGTCTGCTGAATAAAGGTGTGCGCGGTAAGTACGTAAACATTGTCAGAGAGCTATACGCGTAAAATTCGGACAGATTGAGAATTTGTGGCAAACTGTCGCCACTCTTTACTATCCCCAGCGGTGTGAGACAAGGTTGCCCGTTGTCACCTTTCGCCTATAACGTCCCCATTGACTAAGTCTTGGAGACTGCGTTGGCTGGTCACGACCTAAAAGATGCCGAGCTGCTTCCTGGTGAGTGACTTCTTGATTTGGAATATGCCAACGACATATGTGACGGCTCGCATACGTGCCAAGCAGCACTGACTGTCAGTCGTTTCGGGCTATGTTTTGTTTCATCTAAATGCAAACTCCTTCAGGATTTTCATGGACCCACACCTGCTCTGACTCTTGTTTTTGATCAGCTAGAAGTCCTTCAGGAATTGAAGTACTTGGACGGCTATATTAACGTTCATGGAATCCTGTGCCGTATAGCAATAGCTCGAGGTGCTTTTGTCAATCTCCGCAACCTGTGGCGTCGGCGCGACATCTTTCTCGCCCTGAAGTGCAGAGTTTACAAAGCAGCCGTCTGTTTGACCTTGCTATTCAGTTGTGAAACCTAGCCCATCAGGTCCACGGATATAAAGATGCTAACTCGGTCCGACCATCGCTGCCTTCGCACTTCGGTTGATGTCTGGTGGGAACACTGCATGAGCATTGAGTGTTCCGCGTTGTGTATTTGATACAGGTAGAGCAAGTGAACGGTTCAGCACCGTTATTTCACGCACCAGGCCTGACTACACACCGACTCCCGCGAAATGCGTTTTTTGTACGCCGGCGGTGTGGATGGAAGGAGAAGAGGAGAGGCCAAGCGACGACTTGGTAGAGTAATGAAAACCCTCAATTCGAAGTTGGCTTCGGTTAGTGCATCCCGGCCGCCGCGTTGAGGTCCGATGGACGATAGACACCTCTGGTTGGATCCACTTGCTGATATGACCTCACTGGCACTTGTGTAATGAGTTTCTTTGTCCCTCCCTTCCTCTTTAACTTCCCTTCCAACTACGATCTTATTACCAATGCATAATATTTAGCTTTGAATTACCTGCTTCTTGAAGTTTTTCTAATCTGTAATGTTTAGTATCTTTCTGTATTACCGCACATTAACTGGGGTGTGTTTCTCACTCTCAACTCACGTGTATTGATGATGGTATTGATGATTCAAATGACTGCGCAGGTTCAAAGAAACTGCGTTCAAACACAATGACCTTTCCGTAGCGCAGTGCCTCTTGGCCGCTATAAAAACCGAATTGCGTCGCCCCAACTACATGTATGTTCAAACCATATTGTGAATAATTACCGCGAAATTTAAGCAACGCTGTAACAGTTAAACGGGCTCGCTTTCGAAGTCATGCATTCTACTCTGAATGGGAAAGAACCTCGATCTATATGACCTGGATGGTTATTCAGTCGGAGATTTCATATGTTGAGTTACAACTGCTACCAGATAGCGCTTCTTCTGTTAATAGCCTAGAAGCATCCAAGGATTGATCAAAGTGAAGTCGAACAAATCACCCGGTTCGGATAAACTATCTTCAGTCCTCCTCAAGGAGTGTATTATTATCTGATACAGTCTTTTGCCACATAGTGAAACGCCCTCGCTAAAATACCTCTGTCAACTTGTCTTCCCTTGCCACTCCTCGATCTGCACCACCACCACCACCACCAGCGTCTTTGACTCCGGTCGAATCTCAGGTTTAATGTTCCCCACGGATTGAAGACTCAGACTCGGAACCTCGGGAATACTGCTTCACTGCTCGGTCAGTGAACTTCTCAGAGCCTGTCCGTGAACCTCTGAACACCGAGGATCCATGGACCAGTCTAAAGCGTAAGGGTTCAGGCTTCCCCTGCTGTTGAACAACAACCCAAACCGATATACGCCTTTGGTCCTACTCTCACAGGTTCATCACTGCTTTCGTTGAGGCGTCATAATCTCATTGTATTTCACGCACCAGAGTCAAAAGATGAAAACCCTCGGATACGTTATGCTCATGATGTTGAATTTTTCCAGAGCGTCATCGATAGACTCTAGGATGTGGTTGAAGACAGTGTGACAGTTAAATAAGCAGTCCGACTTGGCCAGTAAACTAGCCAGTCATGTCGACCTCCGAGAATCACCTTTGCAAATCGCAACCTGCCGCAACTCATACTGTCTCCTCTGTCAATGCATAATGGTTCACATTCGCCGAGACTTGGAACCCGTAGACAGGGATCGTTTGAAGGCTGAGGTCCTTGAGCTCAAACGCCGCACAGATGAAGGTGTGGCTTACCCACACATTGTAGATTTTCGGGTGATCAAGCAGGGTGTACAAACCCGTATCACCCGGTTGCTCAACGTTCAGGCACGTCCCGCAGTACCTCCCAAAACCTCCGTGTGGCATTCGCCAACATGTGCAGCCTAATGACGTGACGAACTGTGCCACTTCACTGTCTCGGAGCGGCCGGACGACTTATGACTTGCAGATATGTAGTTGCACTGACATCATACCCCAAGAACTCCTCTTGTGAGGATACTCTTGTTTCCCGTGAAAACGAAAATCAAACACTCACTGTGGTGTTCTGTTATACAACAAATCGTCAATACCTGACAAACTTGTCAGCACCTATCGGAGCGAGGATAACTTAAGCAAGCAATCGTGGTGTACAATCCGCCTCAGACACGCAGAACTAATAGTGGGTGTTATCTACCGTAGCCCAATAAACCCTTGTTGCGATTGGATACCACATATACAGCAGTACATGAGCCCCGCTCAATTCTTACTGATTGGGGATCTAAATTTACATAAGATATTCCGGCCACACTTTCGGATTCTTCCAGGTTGTGGCGCCATTGTCGCTCAATTCACTAGAATGACTATTGGAATCGGAGTAACGCAACATATCGCCCAACCGACACGCATAACTCTGCACTCGGCATCTTGTCTGGACCTAATGTTTACGAGCTGAGAGCAGAATCTGAAAGAGGTCAGGGTCCTCGAACCTCCTGCGAACAGTGACCACTGCTCCAACGTGGCAAGCATAGAACTGTCGTTACCGTATTACAACCAACGAAAGCTGACATTCAACTATTGGAAGAAGGACTTCAGTGGGCTTGTCCAAATCGTAAGTCAGACTGATTGGACACTACCACAGGATGCGTCGCTTGAGTCCTGTTGGTCATTAATGAAGAGGAAGCTTAACTCGCTGTGTGCTCGGTTCGTGCGCCTGAAGTATTCAAAAGTCGGACCTGTCAAACTGCATTGTTTTGATAAGGAATATAAGCAATTAGCGCGACGGCATCGCAAACTTTGGGATAGCTACATCATCTCGGGTTGTGATGAAGATTATACGGTGTACCATAAACAGCATAACATAGGTAACGCCGCAAAGATCAAGAAACGCCGATAGTTCGAAGAGGAGCTAACAGCCTCTTCCACAACCGCCCTCAAGAGAATATTTGCCTACTTGCAAGTAAACTGAATCGTGGGGGCGACCTACTGGTCTTGGAGAGTTTGAACGGACAAACACTCATCTCAAGCGCGGAGCACGCGCACGCCTTGGCTTCGCATTTCCTCACCGTATTTTAGAATAAATCGGCGGTTTTTCCGGTACCGACACAGGTTATCCCAGTCTTGCCTGATAGCCTACAATGCGATGTAATCGAAGTGTATCAGCTGCTCGTCAACCTTGATGGTGTAAAGCCTCCCGGACCAGACGGACTTCACCCACAAATACTTAAGTTTATATCGAATGTCATCTCACCAGCTGTGACAAACCTATTCAATAAATCACTCTCTGAAGGATCTGTCCCTAACGACTGGAATTGCTCGATAGTGAGACCACTTCCCAGGCGTGATAATCCGAGTAAAGTAGCGAACTACAGACCGATCTGTTTGACTTCGATATTGTCCAAAGTTCTCGAGGTTGTGCAAAAGTGTCTGCTGTCGTTCTTCGAATCGATGGGCGTAGTGACGCCAACGCAACACGGCTTCACGAAAGGGTGATCCTGCATCACCAACTTAGTGTACGAAAACCACTAGTAGGTACGAGCTCTCAACGAACGGAAGGATGTTTACGTGGTGTACATCGACTTTAGTAAGGCGTTCGACAGAGTGAACCACGAGGTACTGCTTCGTAAACCGAAAACCTACGGATTTGGTGGCACGCTACTTCACTGGTTACACGAGTTTATTGTGGGACGAAAGTTTAGAGTACATGTCAATGACTAGCTGACAGACTGGTTCCCATCGACCATTGGCGTGCCTTAATGATTGTACTTGGGCCAGTGTTATTTCTTATTCATATCAACGATCTTCCGCAGCAGCTCCAGTCACCATGTCCCCTGTTTTCAGATAATTTTGAAAATCTGGGGTATCACTGATGACCAGGACTTAGGTCAACTGTCAACGTGGTCCACTGAAATGCACTTCCTTCTTAACGCATGCAAGTCAGAGTTTATCAATATCACCAGACGTGCAGCCATTCGATCATACACCTTGGACGGCCAGTTGCTCCACCCTAACGCATCTGTCAGAGAATTAGGAGTTTTCTCGCGACATGATATGAGATCACTAGAAAATACCGAGAAATTGTGCCGTTCGGGACTTCCTATGGTCTGGGCATTACGACACACTTTCTCCACGTGGTTTGAAGTAACCCTCCCTCGCCTGTTCACCTCGCTCATCAGACCGATCCTTGAATACGGCGCCCCAGCTTACCATCTGATAACTCAGTAGGAAATGGAAAAGCTGGAGGAAATACAACGCATCGCAGTTAGAATGATACCCAGTCTACGAAAGCTTCCGTATGAAGAGCGTGAAAGCCTCGGACTCTACACACTGTCCTACCGCCGAGTAAGAGTTAACCTTATTATGACTCATCGAATACTGCACTTAAATCACTTTCCCAACTGTGGCCAATATTTCACCTGCGGGAACCCTCTAACACCCAGAGACACCGTTACAAACGCAGGGTCCCATGCATGAACGAGGTATCATATCATCTTTGCATAGAAAGAAGAATTGTAAACTTATGGAATACACTATCAGAAGGACAATAGAGGCCGATTCTGTGGACTGTTTCAAAGCACGTATCGACTATTATTTCGGGAACCCGTGCTTTTGTGTAAGGATGCACCTACAATGCAAAACATTACATCCTTTACCCGGAAATAATGCCACCAATACGAATTCCTAACCGAACAAGAATAAACGAGTAACTGACCAAACACTACCGCTGACCATTCGTAATTAAATGTTTTTGATTTTTCCTAATTCGATAGTGATGTACACAGCCTTCTCTACTTGCTCTTAAATACCGTCTCAGTATCATTGCACTTAAAGCAACGGATGATAGCCAAAAACATATGCCGCGCAAGCATTACTCCGATGCCAAAGAAAGGAACCTGCAAATATCATCCAATTGCTTGCACTTCGATTGCTTTTGAGAGGCTTATTCTTGGTGTGATGTTAGCCCAAACGCAATTGGAAGACCTTTGTATATAACAGCTCAAGGTCCACCTTAGATGTTTGTATCTTCTCTCCCACATTCTGTGCTATCATCATTGGATACTAACATCAAATCCACCCACATCTATTTCGTGGAATATAGCAACCGCTGGCTGTGTTAACCATGGATTGCTTTTGTGTGATCTGTTCGACTTTGGAGTTTAACCTTCTGTCGTTCTTCTAGGAAAGCATTATTTTACCAGGCGCACCCAGGTTACCAGTTTTTCATTTGAAAAAATTGGTAACAACACGAGTTCCGGTGTTCTTCATGGGTCCCTTATGTCTCCATTTTTACTCTTCACCGAAGCCATCATGCTGATGTGCACGGGTGACGTCACCCTGGGTGTCCACCACCCAACCATAGAGTCATTAGTAAGATAGGCAGCAGTCTAGTAAACAGACATCGAACCAAACAAAACCATGGAAATCACTGAAAGAAAACAGGTTTAACACCGTATCATCATCATGCCACTTTGACTGAAGATGAGCAACACTCTTCATCTATTGTACCGCAATAAAAGAGAAAACGCTGGGCGTTTTTTGTTATTTTGCACGCACCATTTTTTAGTTTTCTTGTCGTTTTCGATTGGTATGCATTAAGCATCCAAATCTAAATGATTATGTACACAGATTCTCCAAGGCTTTCAATCACGTGGCATATCCGGAATCGCTTCCAGCCATCAGCGCTCCTCATCCTTTGGTCTACAACCAGGCAGACACGTGAATCCAATGGTAGCAAGACGTGAAGTCATCGATTTCGTATGTTATCGTCAGGTTGATGGTGGACCGCCGCGTGGTTCCTTCCAATTGAATCCTGCACGTGCAAGTAGAGCACGATAGGGCAGACACTCAGCTGACATACGCGGGACGTGGCTGCGCCATTTTAACTGGTGCAGCAAAACCATCTTGTTGAAGCGAATGCATTCCCTAAGACACGGCGTCTAACTTCAATGTAGCAACTTTGTTGTTGCCACTACACACGAGCAATCCTCCTCAAGCACCCGTTGTCGAAGGCCGAGAGCCGGCGCATGTCGTCTACGCGAACTACCCATAACTCGCTTCCTTATAGCAACACTGCCCTAACGGTGGCATTGTAAATACGACCCTTTACTAAGAGGAAGCCATCCCGATGACGCCAAAAGTATTTCCAATTGACAAACGCCGATCAAGCTTTGGCGATGCAAAGAGAAACTTCCTTTCCAATGGTACCGCCAGCGGACACGCAGCTGCCAAAGTAGACAAAGCTGTTCCCTTGTTCAAGCTGTATATTTGTAATAGTGAGCACGTGAACGTGTGAGTGCCAATCCTGAAGCAACACTTAACATTTTGACTGGGCAAAGCACATTCGGTACCTAGATGCCTCAATCATCAAACGGTCTAGAGTGGTTTGCATGCCCTGTGAGTCCTCACCAAGTAAGGCGATAACATTGGCATAGTCTAAATCAGTCGCAGGCTTAGCCGGTAGTAGCTGTAGACCATAATTTTGGTAACCGTTTAGAGCTCTCGAGAGGACATCTTCAATTTCAAAATGTCATAAGATCATTAGCCAAATTACACCCCCCGGTCAGTCTTACAGCTTAGTCCAACTCCCGCTACCTATAGTTGAACACTACAAAATCGAAAGACGTTCATTTTAGATGTTTAAAGGTAATCGCTACCAGTAACTTCCTACGCAATGGCTACAACTTTGCATCGATGATGGACATGCGAAGCCTTCAACGTCTGCGAAATACCTGGGAATGACACTGTACAGTGGTCTTACGTGGTCCCTTCACATAAACGAACGATTCGTTAAACTCAGGAGAATCTCAGTATGTTATTGGTGTCAGGCCTTACTGCGCACCTCCTTATAAAACCATACATGTTATTGCCGTGTATCCTACCATCGTGTACATACAGCTTTCCCGTATTCCTCCCTAGTCTCATGAGTACGTACCTCAAACTGACTGCTATGTTAGAGAAACATCTGTCTCGATGTAGTGCCACTTTAATACCGGAACTTGGTATCCATGTTAATCCGTAAGAAATTTGGGCCCTAAATTTTCATGTTATAGTCACTCCATCTATAAGGTGTCCGAATGTTTATCAAACTCCTCGATTAGATAGATGTACAAAACTATATGTGCCCGTACACTGGCCCATGGTAAGTCGGTTGCCCCTTTTTGTCAACATTTATCTACTTGGTCAATCTACTTGGTCAATCAAGAACCGGTGGTTATATTGCTTCAGTGAAATGAACCCTTTCGGCGCTTCTTCTAAGAACTGTTGTTTTATGTCTATCTTTCCGTCATACTATTTCATTAGATTTCCCTATCTTAGGGTTGTGGGTTACAGCTGAATATCCATTCTTCCTGGCTACCCAAAGCACATTTTGAATGAATGTGATCATGCAATTCTTATATGCTCTAGACTGTATTGTATTCACCAACGTCCCGCATCCATACAGCACTTATCGAAAATTAACCACGAGTAGGTTTCGTTCTTTCACATCATTTGGCGGAGCCTTCAAATTTCGCCGTGCTTTAAGGTTCCGTACTGTGGAATTACTAACACGCATTCCTTTGATTTTATAAAAACCGTCATATTTTCTCTTTTTACCTGGCCTGTTACCAGGCCTGTTACCTGTTACCATATTGATCTACACACGCGATATTTTAAAATCGCTGTGTTTCCGCAGTGCGGTTAGCGGCCTCCGGTTGGTGCTTTTCTGGCTGTTAGCAATATTCTTTCTTGTTGGTTTTCTCCGTGCACTGGAATTATCTCCTGGAAATCACAATATCACTCAACTACATTTATGATCATAAATCTTTCTACCAGTTACTTGTGTCATCCGTTTTATTTCAGCGACCCCACAATCGGTCGTCATCTTGGTTTCGGGTTGTTCATAATTCCGAAACTATCACCTTGCGGTGCCTGATCCAAATTTGTCGGAAATCGAGGAAACGGAATCACATAGGTTTCGTGTGACGTTAAATTCCGTATTGAACTATCAATGGGGCGCTTTCGACGTTTTTCTGTAAGAATTGCAGAAACGAAATACAGCCGGGGAAAGTAATAAAATATCAGGAATTCCCTTCTAGGCTGAATAATTCCGTTGCAAGCAACTCCGTGTGTTTGATCCAACATGCTATTCCGAAGGGCCTTCAGGTATCAGATACAATTTCCTGCTGGTCCGGTGCACTCACCGGCACGAAATTTCTCCTTGGCGTGCAGCGCAGTTTCACGTGACACGAACCTTACCTGTGTTGCATCCTACGGGCACAGATGTCCCGGTGTGTGACAACCTGTGTATTGGAGACACGTGGAAAGTACGATGAAAGAAAAAGCGTAAGGATGAAAAGAGTATCCACCGTAAATCAACAGCAGGCCAAACCACGTGAAGCTCGGGAACATCCTCGTCCTGTAAGAGCAACTTTGGCCGACCATTGGCGGTTTAACATCATGATCTTCCACGCGCCTGGGTTCAGTGATCCAACTGCAGAAACTCTTCGTCAGCTTCCAGCATTTCTGGGTTGCAAATTCGTTTGGCTCTGTAAAAGAGAGTTTTCACTAGGCAACATTTGTATGCAGCTGGGGCGAAGCTGGAACATTGAAGGCACTGTCTATTCTAAGTTGCCTTGCGGTGAACGGTGCGCTGCATTGTTCCTTCGGTTCGTTTCATCTTGAGAATATCCAAAAATATCAGGCTACCTTGTCGTTCCATCTTATGGGATGCCAGTAGGTTGGGGTGAATTAAAAGCAGTATGGTTAACATCCAGTTAAATTGTTTGCCGCTGGTGAATGTTTCACGTTATATTTTCTGATTAACATTCTAGCAGCTTCTTCCTCTCCAGTTCACTCTTAAAGATGCCAGAAAAATCTTTCTCATATTCGTCGATCAATTGACATTTCCTAGGCGCCGAGTTTTCTTCCCAGTCCTTCTTCCCACCCTCTTCGTTCGTCTGCCATATACGTCATGTTCGCGATGCCATTTGAACGTGCTGGCACAGTTTGTTTAGTTATTTTCCTTTTGCAAGCATATCTCTGTCCATCTTTTTGCCCTGGTGTATTTTCCTTATGCGGTGTACTATTAGAGCTGGCGGGCATCACGAGCTTGGCAATCGCGTTTTAAACAGAAATATCCATTTTTTCATTATCCGTTCGGAACATATCTGACCGATCACGAGCATCTACTGTACTGTATGTTTCAAATAAACAGGTTTTTCATCACACTTTAACTTTGATGCAATTATGAATTTTCCAAAAGCCAACTGGCTTCGATTGCAACCTGAATCCATGTTATTGTATCGTTCATCGCTTGAAGTGTTTCGCGTTCATCGATCTTTCGGGAACGGTAAATTCATTTGCTTCGCGAAGTACAATACAACACAACATTCACCTAATAGGATTAAGGTGCACTACTGTACACTGTGGTCGTGATGCTATTCCGCTCTAAACACCGATCAGGCTGACCGTAGAACGTTTTGTTGTTCCTTTTCGATCAAGCACCAGTCTGTAGTGACCGGCAGAACACATGCTACAGGCCGATGGATAAGTTTCACTTGATCGTTTCTACTTTTCTGGCTAAGTGTTGACCTCTGCAACGATGTCTGCCTCATCACCCACTTTCAGTCTTTGTTGCTGTATGGCAATCTTGTAGTGAAATGGCGCGTGCACCTAGACACTGGGTGTGTTCTGACCTATTTTTCTGTTGGATTCCTTTACGATTATCAACATTTTTCCTTTTATACACGATCCCAGCATCCTCAAGATGAAGTGGTCCTCCGTCGTCATTTTAGCGATTGCTGCATCAGCGAGGCTGCCTTCGTCGCCAGCAGGAGCAGCTCTGCGTGCGCCTCCGGCGAGCTAGTTCGGGTTCAACTCGCCGTTCCTGGTAGGTCAGGCTGTTCACTCTGAACCCCATGCACCTCACCTGAACCATTAGTTTCGTATTTTGCCGCGGATTGTTTTTAATACGTTCGCAGACGTAAGTATCTCTCTGTCATTCATGCTTTCGGTGTACAGCCAGTAAACTCAGAATTTTAATTACCTGCATTTGTGCACTATATGCTGCTTTGGAGAACATGTTCACAACAGGGCAGTTTACAAGTGATTAAAAAGTATTTCAGAATCGCGACGAATGTCTTTTTGGATATCAGTCACGCGGGTTCACAACCACACCTGTGCATGCTTCGTCAGTCACCGCACTGCTCTCAACCACATTGATAGCGCATGTGATCACACGCAACCCTTTTAGGAGGAAATCATACAGAGGGGACCAGTAGATCCGGTCACTAGATGTGGCATGTTTTATTCACAATATGCGTTCTAACTCACTCGTTTTTCGTGCTTAAACGTACATTCTTGGATCTTCCCACCTATTCGGTGAAACTACATGCATCTTGCGCAATCGCACTGAGCTATCAACAGATGACCAGCGCAGTGGTTACTCTCAAACTTCCAGCTATATGCCTTTGTAAGAGTTAAACGCTTGTCCAATACAGCGAACGTAGGAGTCGCTTGCCAAGCACGATTAGTACCTAATTTAGCCTGTTGCTTCTTCGCCTCATTATAATCACTTTTTGGTGGATACATGTTAAAGGAGTGTGGGCCGATTCCGTTGATGAAACGCGACTCTCATCCGCATGCCTACCGGTCTTATTCCTTCGGATTTACACGATATAATATGTGCGGGTGGAGCTGTGAGTGGTGCAGCGCAAACCACCCGTAGTCCCTCTGTAGGCGCAGGCGTCCTGTGGCTGGCCACAGTGACAAACAAATCCGAAACCGGATGCCGCCAACTATGCATGTATGTGTGCCCCATGCTGAGGCTGATGTTGCATTCTTGATGCTTCTTCACATCCAGTGTCTTGTCATCCAGTGTCGACGTGTACGCCAGACTTACCGTGATATATATATATATATATATATATATATATATATATATATAGCTTGATGCATTCGTTTCCGGATTTACCTATTGCTGCGAATGCGATCAGCTCCAGGAAGCTTGCGCTTACAGAGGCAGCATGGGTGGCTTGTGCTGCACCACCCACAGTTTTATCCGCACAACTCATATCCAGTGTAAATCGGAAGGAATAAGTCCGGTGGATATGCGAACGAGAGCCATGTTTCATCAATGGAGCCATCCCTCACTCGTTTAACATGCGCAGCAGCTCCTTTCCTGTCTGCTTAACTGCGGAGTCATGTGTACCAGACATACACAAGGCAGTGGCTGGGCCGTAGTTAGCTCCACACTGGATGGAATCACTTTTTGAGCCTAACATGGTCACGAGAACCATGCACTTCGTCACCCTATCAAAGAATAGCTTTCTCAGGGGGCCAGTAATCGATGTGGAGGGTGTTGGAGAGGTTTGCACCTTGTCAAAATTCGCATCAAGTGCATCCACATCTTTGAACTCAATCAACAGCAATCACCTGCAATGCAAGAGAATCAAAATGCTGGCACACATACAGACCAACTGCAGCGATGATGTGGCACACCTGCCATATCCACCGCATTATTGCTCTACGTTAGTAAATCGAATAGAATGCAACGTACTTAGCAAGCGCTAATACTTAACTGCTTAACTTGCACGTCGTCTCTTCGATAGTAGCCCCTGGGGGCCACATTGTTGGTTTATCAAATCAGCTTGGCTGAGGCATACACGACCGTATGTGCTTGACCTCGATGGGTTTGGCTCAATTGTCGCCTGTCGTTTCCCTAAGCGACATTATTCTTACTGGTGCAACAGTTAATTCTGATGGACTTGGGCAACAGTACTCTTGTTGTGTTCACGCCATTGGCGACGATCTCCTACCATTGTTTCCCGACATCCGATGTCCTTATTCTTTCTTGATATCATCATTTTACTTGTGCTGATATCGCAGCTTCGGTTTGCTCGTTTTCCGTTTTAGTTTAATAATTTGGCCTTATGTGAGGTGTTTTGGTGTTCTGATTGCATCCATAAGTCGGATATGTCCGGACGAACTCAGGTGTCAGAGTAGCATCATTACGTCCACTCCGTACATGCCACAGTTACGGATACGCATAATGCAACACAGGCACGGTTGATTAACGCGTACCAGACAACGCTGTCTTTTATTTATAGCGTCCACGTTTCGCTGTGTAGAGAAATACCAACAGCACCATTGTATATCATCAGCTTAGTTCCACAGGTCATACTGATTGCACCAGTGGGACCAAAGCCTCACACACCATCAATATACGGTCGCGTAGCTCGCTGACAAACTGCATGTCTGTTGTTGAGTTCTCCAAGGATTCGCCATCAATTTCGAGTTACAGGTAACTCACGGATTCCACTGCTGTTGGTTACTGGAATAGGAAGTTTTACCTGTGTAAATGCTAAGTCCTAACTTACTTGTTGTCGAAACGAGAGACATCCTCATGCACTGCAACTCATCTTCGCTGTATGCAAACAAAGCGCAATCACGGGCAAACAGCAGTTGTCACTCCGAAACGACGAATGTTCAGCAACCAACCGCTTGGGTTGCCTGATTATCTTCTCGTGGTGTCAGCTGGTTGCTTCAGGTTTATTCAGTTACTGCATTTACTTTTGCGTAAGTATTTTGGGATGTGATTGGTTTTCGCCTGACAAACGTTTTCCCCATATAGAGTCACAATTTTCCGTTTAACAAAACTGGTAGATGTAATTCGCTGCTATCTAAAAATCACTGCCTCTTCCTTCACCTCGGTGGAGCGTTGTAATCCAGAGGATTTATGTTGGCTGTATTGGGCTCACGTTTGGAAACTCACCAAGTTAAGCGCGTATGAACTAAGCACTCAGTCATCGACCTCAACTCGCTTTGCTCGCCTTGCGCTAGGCTATTCAGCTACAGAGTCAGAGTCGTGTCCTCAAAGACAACTCCGTGTGTTGGCTCTATGTCTAGTCGCTAGGCTGTTGAGATTACATTACAACTCCGTGCTTTGGCTTGAGCAGCCTGGTTTTATACTCCTTCCCCGACAAGTCTATGCATTATTTTATGTTGGTTTCGGTTCCTTTTGAACAATAACAGTACCTTCCTTTGTTTTCCAAGCTTTACCTGGCTCACAACTATACTAGCTCCAGCAGGCAGTTGCTCATTGCTGGAGGAGACGGGGTGCATCGTCGTTTTGACGGTACTAGGCTCAAAGAGTGGTTCCATACATCCATTAAGGAGCGGTCTTATGACCCAGCCACCTCGTTGCGTACGTTGGGTCCGCATGATCCCCAGGTTAGAGTGATTGGAATCTTGCCGCTGAGCATATTGTGGCAATGTGGGCCGGTTCCGTTGATGTAATTTGGCTTCCATCCAAATGCCTCCCGGTCTTATTCCTTCGTATTTGCATTGGATATGGGTTTGTGGATGGAACTATGGGTGATGTAGCGCAAGTGACTTATGGTTCTTCTGTAGGCGCAGGCGTCCTGTAGCTGTCCCATGAAGGCCAGAGTCTTCCGCTTCTTTCACTGGCTTATTGTCGCTTTGGCAACTTGCTAGCATTTGTTATTCTCTCCGGAATAGAAGTTAGACGGGGGCACCTTTTTTTGGAAAATTGACTTGGTCCATGCCTTGGAGTGCGAGTAGATTCATCATCCAGAGAACCACTGACAATCAGCCCCAATGTACATTTGTACATCAGCGTGTCACTTGACACTAAAGCAGATCAATTAAGGATTGCTTAAAGATCTACACCGGGCTGTTGCAATCCACAAGTTTTTTATTATAATGAAGGCGATCAACGACGGGAGAGTGGCCATGTACTGACCAAGTCCTTCCAAGTAGACACCACCAAGGGTTCTGGTGAGGTGACGCGGCGTGACAATTCTTCAAGAAGACTAGGGTACTTTGGGGTCATAGCTGACAGAAATATTCGTCAAACGAATCGGAGGGCCGGTGTGGATGATGTATTTGATCCGTGGCCTTCTGTTCAACAAGCATACCTTTACCAGAGGGAAGCAGTGAGGTTAGACTTATCTAAGTTTAGTTCAACAAAGTTAGACTGAGCCACATGGGCATCAGAGGTCTGGGATGACCGAGATTTCCTTAAACTGAACCGTGATCCCATAGGAGATTGCGAGTCGCAATCTACATGCGGAGAGTACTCCTAAGTTTGGCGGAGTAGTGTAAGGTAGGATTCGGGTTAAATTCCGAGGGAGTGTCATAACAACCCCACTCAGTCACTCGGACATTGCACATCCGAAAAAGCACTGGACGGCCATTTTATCATTCCTAGATTCGTCAGCATTGTGCATTCCATTTAACTACTGTGAAACCAGAACACGAGACCCTACTTTTGCGAGTTCGTGCATGAGAGCATTCCTGAAATTAGCACGCAGTCCAGATCACTTGCAAATAGTTAATCGGTTGCTGGAAGCTGGGAAGTCCTAACGGGCAAGTGCGTTTAATTTAAGTTTCGTTATATCATCTCGTTGCAATACTTCGTGGCCCAGTGACCTTGACCGCGGACTCATAAGAGTATGGTCACAGGTTGTTGTTCCACAGAGGTTGGATGGAATGCACAATGCTAACGATTCCACAAGTAATGAAGCGGCTGTCCGATGTGTCCCATGAAGTGTGATAACCACCTGACTGGGCCTGAAAAAGAAAGAAAGAAAGCATCAACAGTACGCCGGTAGCGCAGTACCGGTACAGTACAGTTTATGGTTCTGAGGTCGAGTGTGTGTCGTTCGGAACGACAGGATTGCTGTGAATGGTAAGGCACTGAGAATATGCACAAAGGTCACTCAAGAAAAAGACTACCGAGTTAGATGCACATACAGGATCCTCCAGTCCAAACGAAACCTGCCCATAGAACCAACTGAGCTTGTCCACTTTTCTCTAACAATGTATTGCAAAATTAGTTTCAATGTGGAATAATATAGAAATCTCAGTACTAAAAATGCCAATAGCTCTCTCTTCCCTAGACACTTGGCCTTCGATGCACCGCAAATATTTGGTAACATGTGCAATGGGTGAACAGTGCCGTACCCCGTCAGCTGTTTTTTAGTAAAAGGCCACCTGTGGTTACAAAAGACAGTCTGATGAGCTTGTGCCGATTACGTTATCTGCACGCCTGCATACCGGCTATTCCGGAACCCATTGTTGCCACGGCTGCATGTGACTGGATGAAACCCCAGGGCGGTCAGCCGATGAAATAGCAAAGATTGAACTGCATTGATGCCCGTTGTCCTCCCCATCCCCCCTTGATCGGGATATTCGGGATTGGCTATAACCAAGGATTAAAACCTTGTCCGACATGGCTCTAGTGCATAGTCTCTCATATCCTTCCACCAACGTTTTCATTCTACGGCTAGTTCTTCCCTTTTCAACCGAAACCTTCTCCGTTGGTTTTCCACTTTCAATTCCGTTAGCATTTTACCCCGCTTGTTGCTTGTAATCCTGTGTTAACTGTGAAGGTAGTTAAGTCCACCACAATTCGACGCCTAGACTATGGTTGACTGACCAAAATGGGACATTATGAGATGTAGTGCTTCACACATGGGTAGGACCTTGGTCTAAAACTTACTAGTGGATTCAGGTATTTGCATGCAACTGCAGTTACCGACGAGAGCAGTAGCATACTTAACTATCGCAGACTGTGCGACCAAAATTTTCATTAGGGGAAGGCAGTAATGGACTCGTTGCTCCTGTGTAAGGATTACATAAAGCTACCACGATTGTCGTGCGGAACGTCGAGTCTCATCGACATGGTTTTGCTACCTATGGATGGTCCACCAGGTGTGATCGCGTGCTGGGCGCTTAGCACATGCTTACATGCCAGGTTCGTTCGCGATCAGTGTGGACCCGTCTAAGGCAAATGCACTTCCGGCTCTCCACGTCGTTTAAGGAGGCTGGGGACTGCTAGCGGCCGCCAAAATTGAAGACGTAGGCCATAATGTAACTGCAGCTGTGTGAATATCTGGCATGCATGATTCTCTCACTGAACTTGACAACCGTGGGACGTCCAACCGACATCGATCTAAGACGGGTCAAGTGCTCACAGTGCGATTGCGCTACTGAGATAAAGGTGTTCGAATTCCTTGGGATTCTGTCGCGCCAAATCCCCGACTCAGGGCATGTGATAGCGGAAGCAGTGTGAACCGAATCCGGAACAACCATGGATTCCAGCCAGCACGTCTCCCGAACGTTTTCCTATGGAATTACACCGGCTAATGAAAACTGTCTATTTGCCGACGTGAACACAGCTCCATTGCGTTTTCAGGTCAAGTACGGTATTTGTAAGTAATGCGGTACAGACTACCCATGATCCCATTGCAGCCGCACGTGTTCTGCCAATGTAGCCGAATCACCATATATGCAATGCATGCTGAATTAAGTACACAACAACAATTTATTCTATGCTTCGAAATGTAAAGAGCGAAGGACAAGGTAAACAACATAGATTGTCAGTAGTATCTTGGAACAGATTTATCACTGTTTTCGATCCGTGGTAATACCCAACAAGTCATTCACAGGGGTTTGTGGACATCAAGTTCCAGACTACAAGACAGCACACACCGCATAACGGTCCGTCCTGAAAACGCAAGCAAGCTGCTTACCACACAGTGCCTTTATTTCCACTAGATCAGAGTACTTTTCGCCCAAGGATTAGGTACGTTTCTGTGCAAAGCACATACAATGACTAAGTGAAAAACCCGAACAACGAATACAGTGGCTACTACAGCACGCGCTCAGTATACCAACGCTTGAAAATAACTGGCGCGCTGCGGCTAAAATATACTATGGCCATCGGCACGATCGTACTAGATCTGACGAGTGCCATTCGAAATGGCTCGATGCATCCGAGGAATAAAGTGCAATATTACAGCTGCCCGTCTAACCTTAAACATTGGCCACAGAGTCCCAGTAACACAGCACGTGTTGCTAAGCTCGCTTAGCTCGCATCTTCTTCATAGAAGCACTTCCGATAGTACCATGAATGGCGCTAACGTTCACTCGAGCTTTTTCAAACATGGCCCCATTTTCCATCACGCATGTGACGCCGCTAGCGCTATCGATTATGTGCTGGAGAAGGAGACACAGTATTCACGTGAATTGTAAGCACAGAGCATCATGGCGGTCAAATAATTACCAGGTGTTGGTAGAAACTCATCACATCTAGACTCATCAGACAATCATGACACGCTCAGAAAAGCACTGTGCGGCCGTTTCATCCTTTCTGGATTCGTCAGCAGTGTGCACTTCATCTGACTCCTTTGAGGCTCGCCCCCCTCAATTCGACTGTTGCCAGTCTGTGATTTAGACCACTGGGCTACGGGAGACGACAACGACCATCGTGACTAAGTTACCAAATGTGACATAGCGCCGTTCACTATTATTAAAATGCACAGAGGCTAAGACGCGGTCATCCGAGGTTTGTTCCAGCAGCTGCACCTTCACTCGTATCCAACTGGTTAGGCAACCAAACTCACCCCACGCTAACTATATCGCCTCACGGTTTACTTTGTCAACAACCTTGGTGAAGTAGACGAAAAGCCAGCATCATGCTTAGTTTCGTTCGCCGCAATTCGGTGGTTGACGAGCGTCAACATTGTATCGATTTTACTAGAACTCCCAACATAGCTACGCCGCATTTCAGTCACGCTTATTTTTTTAAGGCAGTGAGTGACGATGCAGATCCGAGCAATCCCATTTTTGACGCAACTCCGCAAATTGATGCCACGATAACTGTTGACACATTGCCTGCTTCCTTTCCCCTTGTAAAATGGCAGCACAAGGACAGTCGTTCCTCGAACCAAGCGTGTTCCACAAAGTGGTGCCTCGGATGTAGCATTACAACTCCGCCATTCTCCTGCATTTCTAATGGTATCCTATGTGCACCGGCGCGTTGCAGCTGACCAACTGCTCTCAACGTTTCATCGAGTGTCTGGGTGTCAGCAAGACACATCAGTATGATGCATGCAGTCTGTGTGCAGATAGCGTTTGAGATAATGTCTACTAGTATTCTCAACGGCTGCAAAATGTGTCCATGCGCGTCTTTCAAGGATCCATAGTGTTATAACGTTCCTTCTTTCCCTCTGCTCTCTGCCACTGACAACTGTTGTACTGCTGCTTTGCTGCCCTGTGCGAATGCGACTGTCTGACTGCATAGTCACGCGCCCAGCCAACCGAAGAAATACAAAAGACCAGAACTCGGTAGAGCGTATAACTTCAGGATAGGTTAACTCTATTGATAACCGAAACATACTAATTTAGGAGGTCAAAGTCACTCACTTTTCTGCGTCTGGTTTTCAGCCAGTGTGAGTGTTCCGCTCAACAGGTTTATCATATTGACTGAATAGTTCGATTCCTTTGACGCGGGCTGATATTTGCTGGTCGATCAGTTTTCACTTGATTCCCAAATTCAGCTCCGAATACGTCTTTATTGCATAGAACTCCTAGAGCTGTAGGCCTTTGGGGTATCATTCCATCACCTCCTCACACCATACATTCTTTATGCGACGGAGCTGCCGAGGCAGCTACCGACGCATCTTACGAAAATTACTTTTAGGCTCTGAGTTGCCGGCATCCTCTGCGTTCGCAATAAATGTCACATTCTTCTCTGACATCAGCGCGTCAGTGATCACACTGCTGTCATGAAACCAATCAAGCCGCTTATATATGCGCCTGATTGTCTCTTCAGCCGCTACGCTTCCTTGAGGTGGTACCATAACTCACTGGCTGACGCGATGAAGTCATCGTCTTCAAGGTGGTGCGTCGTCATCACATTCCCCAATTTCCTCTTGTTTTCAGCGTAACCCGGGGATTGTACATTAAAACTTGTGTTCAGTTCAACATGTTGCTTCTAAGTACAACATCATGCACACTTCAAGCATGTTACACGTTTCTGACACACATCACAAGCATACATACGGTCGCTACGAGGTATCCTGGACATGTGTCGATGGCAAAGCTACAACAGCAGCTGTCTTTTGGGAGTACAATTATTTGAATGCTTTGGCTAAAAACCCAAGTTGTTCTCCTGTCCACGTGTGAACGCCGTGCCAGTACGCCACTTCAAAGCCAGACCATGAAATACTCTAATTCTGCAGATGTCATGCTGCGTTAGCTGTCACCTAGTGATAAGAGAGCAAAATGGGTCGCATTGTCTGCCTCATACAGCGGCGTAGGTAAGCGAAAACATGCTACCGCCGACTTTTTCCTTCTTTCATCCCTAGTACATTCTCTCCCAGTCCCCATTTTAACTGACACACTACTTTCTCCAATATAGATCGATACAAGAGCGATTGCCTGGCGTAATCGTATGCCACCGCGCAACGAGCTCAAGATAGGATACTAGAACGTGCGCACACTACTCTATCGGAACACGAGTGAGCGTCCTCTGAGACGCATGACATTGGTCGCGATGGAATTCTCTCGCTTTGACATTGACATTGCCGCACTCAGCGAGACTCGGCTCGCTGAGCAACGCAAGCTGCATTAGGCTGGTGCTGGTTGCAAGTTCTACTTGGTCGTCATCATCAACTGCATTATATCAGCCATCCGAACTGATGCTTCGCTGCCATACAACAACGGTGACCTACGGAACGAAGAGCAATACGAGGGAGAGTGGATATGGCGTTAAACTAAAGTGCCCTGAACAATCATTCAGGGTCAATGCACCTACACATCATCAACAACATACCATCGCAAACAGCTGGATATCGTGCAAAGATGAGGCGGCATCGGTGAAACAGCTTCCGGCTTTCACTGCCCCTCGTCATAGTCAGCCGTTATTCTGCAGATAACTCTTCACGAAAGACACTTTAAACATGCAGCCCAACTACGAACTGACAGTAGATGGGCCACTGGTACCAACTGCGAGCCACGTCCTGTAACATCCTGAGCCATGCGCAAGGCGGATCACGTGGACTCCAGTCTTAAAGGCGAGACGGACCGACGGCACCCAGTTTAATCGTCATTGACTTCATTTCCCGTTGCCTAGTTAATTTTTCCCACCTGGGATCTTGCGTCACCCTACACCTATCAAACAAAGTAATGTCCTCCTGGGTCAGCGGTGACCAGGCATACGTAATACGTACGCAAATCAATACAACTTATTCAGTGCTGTCTGTTGTTTCAAAGAACTAGCTTGGTTATCGCCACCTAGTACTCACCTAGGCACTTCATCGTTGCGGACACTCTAGTGCCATCCGACACCAGCAATGCTTTTGGACAGCGACGATCAAAACTTGTAAGCACCTTAGATCCTCTTATCGGAGGGGCTGTCCCACTCCCATATGGTAGGACGGTCCTCACTGTGGCCTCGTAAACACGGCCTTTCAGACACCACACATGTCGCTGGTTCAAGAACGCAGTTCTGGCTTTTACAATACGTGAACTGTATTCAGTGCTTCTGCACCCATCATTGCTGATGCAGTTGCTAAGGTAAGTGAAATGATCAACTACCTAGAGTTCCTCGTTACCAATTGTTAAGAGGACATTGAATGGCTTGTGTTCCTGCAACAACACTTTGCACTTTGAAGGTTCAAATCAAATTCCAAATGATGGGATCACACTACAGAGGGTATTCAATGTTGTTTGGGTCGCCCCAGCATCGTTAAATAGCAAAGCAATACGATCTGCATAACCAGGCTAACCAAGCTTTTCACCACGCAGCATTTCAACACATGCATCTTGAGATTCCGCAAGTGAACGCTCCATGATGGAGTTCACGACGAAGTTGAACAAAAATGGGGAAATTGGGCAATGCTGAGGAACGCCACTTGTTGTCGGTAATTTGCTGTAGATCCTGACGCGGCCAGTAGTGTTTGAGCGTAGAGCACGAAGGATGGTCACATATTTCATTCGAACACCTTTCCGCGCAAGTATTTCGAACAGAATCGATCAATCGACTGAGTTGAACGCGCTCTTGAAGTCGAAGAACACAGCTACTGTCGGTTTGCGGTTTGTCTGGCGCTGCTCTAGTATCTGCCGCAGAGTAAATATATGGTCTATACAACCTCGTTCTTGGCGGAAACCGGCCTGCTCTTTCCTAATCCGAGATTCCCGTTTCACAGTGAGGCGACGAACGAGAATCGATGCCAGTAATTTTGTCACAACCGGCGTTAGGCTAATACCCTGTGGTTAGAACAGTCTGTGCGACTGCCTTTCTTGGATATTACCACTATAAACGATTCGCTCCAATTAGCCGGGATACTCTCTTCCTTTCAGATACCTTCGAAGAGGGAGGCCAGTGCTTCGCAGAAGACATCATCCTCCATCCTTAAATAGTTTAGGTTGGAGGGAACCTGGGCCAACGACACTAAAACGATTGAGGGCTGTGGTAGCGTCTCGGACCTCAGCCTCCGACGGAGGCTCCAAACTACCCGTCCATGGCGCGTCCTGCATCACCTGAGTAGGAAGACATCCGGGAGCAGGGGGGCCAGCTGATCTGATTTTGGAAGTGTTCTGCCTAACGAGTCATACGGCACTCTTTATTGTGTATCAGTGCACCCGCGCTGTCTCTGATTGTCTCATTGACGCCTGATTTTCTGGGACCAGTGGTGCGAATCATCTGGAAGAGCTTGCGGTAATTGCCTACTGCTCCTGCCTCCTCCATTTCTTGAGCCCGACTGGTCCACCAGGCTCCCTTGTCAGCACGTAGGCTCCGCTTTAGTTCACGCCTTATAGTCCGTCCGGTCACATTGCGTCCAGAGCCAGTCGGGAGGTTTCTTCTAAATTCCAACTGGTTCGCTGACCTCTCGGATATCCAGTGAATGGTGCGGTGACGATTGATAGTGCCACAAACAGATGCTCCAGCGACCTGCATAGCAGCCGTGATCCTATTCCACTGAAGCTCAGTGTCATTAGAACAAAACAGTTCGGTACGCAGTGTGTCTTGATAGGCTTGTCTGACCGAGCGCTGGGACAATTTCTCAGTCGCCAATCGGGGGAGACGCTTGGTGCACCTCCTGGTAAAGTTCATGGACAAACGACAGCCTATCAAGGCATGATCAGAGTCGACGCAGGTATTCCGGTACGAACGGCAATCCCAGATGGAACAACGCCAGCTGTAACTTAGAGCAATGTGGTCAATTTGGGTCCATCGCTGGCCAGCTACAGGTGGACCCCAAGTGGACTTCGGTGCCCACTGTGTCTAAAAGCAGTGCTGGTAAGAAACAACTGGTGCTCCGCACACAGTTGCAGCAGACGCTCACCGTTATCAGTTCGTTCGGAGTTAAGCCCATAATTACCACCGAGCTGAGCTTCTGAAGAGCTCAGACGCCCTACTTGTGCGTTCATATCCCCCGCAAACACTATAATATCTGAACTAGTAGCACTGCGTATTAGTGCGTTCAGTTCGTGATAGAATGTGTCCTTGACAGCATTAGAACTGCAGTCGGTAGGAGCATAAACGGAAATCACGAACAAACAGCGTTTTGTAGTACTTCGTGAATCAACCTTAGCTGATGTCGTCAAACGGACTGCAAATAAACGGCTCTTCACCGGAATTTAATCAACCAACGATGGCTCGGCGTTGGAGCTTAGAATGTTACCTGCACCAGCTTGACCCGTGAGTGCTGCATCGGCGTCTCTGCTCCCGATCTGGCGATATTTAAAAAACGTCTTGACGATGCATTGTCTCACTTACATTTCATTGTATGACTTGTTAGCCAGGGGCTACAAAACGCAATCAAACGGTTTCTTGCCAAGCGCCCAACCATTGGATTTATGGATTTATACGTTTAATATGCGAACATCTCCGCTATTTCACATAAGTCCATGGTGAGTCCACCACAACGCTTTTCACTTTATTATGCAATTTATTTTAGCAATAACTTCCATCCCACGGGACTTGTTAAGCGATGCTTTTTTACCCGTAATAAACCATTGTCCATTGACCATTGTCATTTTGAATCCTAATCCAAACGCAATCTACATTCACTTATTGCAGTCCGTTTTTATTTCTTCGCATTTCAGAAGTTGACGACGAACTGTCTGCCAACTTTGCGTCTCAGACTAATACCAACCTTAGTTGTGTCGACGAGCATGCATCACAACCTACAGAAAGTAGTCTGTGCGTTCCTTTTGTGCAAATCACTTCTCCGCATATGAGTACGAGTCCAGAAGGCTCCTCTAGTCCTCCTTATTCGGAAGATACCTCATGCACTACAAACCTTCGGGGAAGACCTGCGACGCGATCCTCTCCTCGTGCACAGAAGCGGTCGAAGCGCGTAAGTCCATCTGTTCAGCTGTTACGCATTAAATGTGTTAAGTGGCGTAGTACGCGGTCACCCACCTAAGCATCTTACCGTTTGGTTCTTTTCCCAATCGGATAAGGGCTAACTTGTACCGATTCACTTAGTTTACACGAACGACACTGTCCCCACGAGTTCTATCCCCGAAGCGAACGGCACGGTCTGTCAGAACATTGTGCTACTCGCGCTCGAATCGAACGCTTACCACTGACACCCAAACCGAAAAGAGTGAAAATGAACCTTTGGTGTAGAGTGCTTTTATGGCCTGACAATAAGCGATCTCATTGTTGCATTGTTTCGATTTTATGGCGAGGTTGGCGACGTATGGGCAATTCCAAATGGCACACCCTGTTCAGTCAAATGCGTGTAAGGAAACATGGGCATGGAATCGCACGATGCACCACAGCAGATAATTGGCTTTTTGTCATGAGGTGCTTAACAGAAGCACATTTTCCCGAATTCAGATGAACGGCGTTGGACACCTGCTTATTGCCTTCTGTTTATATCCCTAAACGTGGTGTTTTGCTTTCTCATCTCACTGGATATCATGACGACGTCATGCACCCCTGTTTAACCACAGATCCGCGCCCCTTTGGCATCTTGCATTGCATGCGTAGACATTGCTGTTGTTACGTTTACCCCAGCAACCTGTTCATCTTGTCGTCATTCCACAGTGTTACTGTGGCTTGAATTATCCTCGGTGGCAACTGATATTTCATTCCGAGCGAAAGCATGAGAGCGAACTGAGCAGATGGTAGATTATTATCGCTTTCTTCGCATTCCGGGTCGGTTCATATTCTCTCACTGGCGTGCACCATCCAAACCTATTGGTGGCAGGGAGTACTATACACGTTAGCTAGAGGTGGGAAACACCTTATCTACTGTGCCGCAATACCTAAAAGAAAAAAAGGAATAAAATGCAGCAGATACAAGTCAGCTGAGCTACCGGTAACGGGTGGGCATCGTTCCGGTAGGCGACCAGCCGGCTACTGTGCATCAAAGAAATACTATGTGAAATTATATAAAGCTAAATAATGAGATCGTGGTTGGAGGGGGAGGCTAAGAGGGATGGGGTGGGACAAAGAAACTCACAGCACGAGCGCCACTGAGGTCGGCTGCTAGCCATATCAGCAAGTGTATCCAGCCAAACGTGTTCATCGTCTTTCGGACCTTAACCAGGGAGCCGAGACGCTCCAAGTGAGGCAAGCTTGGAAGTGAGGGCCTTCATTCCTCTCGACAAAGTCATCACTTGGCCACCCCTCCTCTTCTTCCATCCACATCCCCGGTGAGTAAACAACGCACTTCGCGGAAGTCGGTGGGCTGGCATGGGTAACACGTGGCCGAACCATCAGAGTCTGGTGCGTGAAATTACGGTGCTGAGCGGTTCATTTCCTTTTCCTGTGCTGTAAACAAGGCATCGAACACGCTCGTTGCTAACTCGGTGTTCCCACCAGATGTGAGATAAACTGCGAAGGCACCGGTGGTCGAACGTAACTAGCCTCTTTATGTCAGCTGATCTAAGGGGCCAAGTTTCACGACCGTATAGTAGTGTCGAAAGTACCGCTGCATTGTACACTCTACCCTTCACCTCGAGAGTGATGTCGCGCCGGCTCCACAAGTGTCGAAGATTAGCAAAGGCGCCTCCAGCTTTTGCTGTACGGTTCGTGATCTCATCTTCAATCCCAAGGGCGCTGATACAACTTCCCAGGTAGTTGCATTTTTGAGCGACTTCTAGCTGACCCCCCCCCCCCAAGGGTCAGCGAAGAAGGCGGTCCAGGCCAATCTTGGAGGAACGCTTTGCACATCGTTGGTGCAAAGCAAGGCCCGAAGCGGTTGACAGCCAGTGCTAATCTGTCCAGTGCCGCTTGGCACGTCTGGGAGTTGTCACAGATTAGGGCAATATCATCAGCATACTCTAAGTCAAGAAGTCGTTCTGTGAGCAGATCCACACTTTCTAAGTCATGTCCTGTGAACGAGATTTCCATGACTTCGTCAATAACGAAGTTGAAGAGGAAAGGTGACAGCGGGCATCCTTGTCTCACACCGCTGAAGATATTAAAGGTCGAAGACAGCTTGCCGTAAGCCCTCACTCTGCCCGAGCTACGAGCATATAATGCTCGGATAATATTCACATATTTCTCAGGTACACCTTCCCTGAGTAAACTGTCCCAAAGTGCACATCTGTCCACCGAATCGAATGCACCTTTGATATCGAGGAACACGACAACGGTGGGCCGCCAATATATGTGACTGTGCTCCAACGACTGACGCAAAGTGAAGATGTGGTTAATGCAGCCACGACCTGGACGAAACCCGACTTGCTCTTCACGAATCTACCTTTCACGAGTTGCAGTCATTCTGTGAAGGATGACAGAGGCAAGCAATTTGTAGGCGATGGATTTCAGACTGATTCCTCTATGGTTGCCGCATTCTGATCCTGAGTCTTCCTCGAAGATTGGGACTATAACGGAGCGGCTCCAGTCAGTTGGGACAGTTCCCTGCTCCCACAGTTTTACTAGTAACTGGTAGTAGTCATCCACAAGAGCATGTTCCCCGAATCCGTAGAGTGCTGGAGGTTGACCATCTTGTCCCGCGGCTTTATTTAACTTCAACAGTTCGATCTCACGTTCGGCTTCTGAGCGAGAGGGTGGATCCAAAGGGACAGCCCAGGGAGCGGGGCTATTAGTGGCCGGCGAGAAATCTAGCAATTCCAACCGATTAAATTGCCTTTTAAAGTGCTCAACCCAACGCTCCAAGCGTTTTGGCAAGTTGTGCATAGGCCATCCACTGTCGTCACGAATATTTTCACTAACACCAGGCCTTCTGCTGCCCATTTCCCGTCTCAGACGGAATAACTTACGGTGGTTACCAAGGGCAGCGGCCACTTCCATCTCTGACGCACGGTGAGACCACTAAGATTCGCGGTCTCTGTTCAGGCTAGCGCGGAGTTTTGCCCGGAGCTCTTTGCGAGTTTCATTGTGCTCGCTTCCAGCCGGAATATGCCGGTGGGCATGGATAAGTTCCAGAGACTGTGAAGAGACCCAATGTTCATGTTGGCGATTAGACATACCACATGAGGATTTGCCTGCTGCTAGTAAGGCTTGTTGCATATGAGACCAGTGAGCTTCAATTGCATCCGGTGAGCGCTTACTTAACTCGCATGTCAGCGTACTTTGATAGGCATTCAGAACAGCTGGTTTTGCCAGTTGGCTGGTGTCAACACGCTCAAAATGTGATTTTGGGCGTCCACCAAAACGTATTTGCAGGTCAGCACATGGTGTCTAAAACTGTACTCCAAATCGAGCATCATTTCTGGACGCGGCCTCTCCATCGGTATCTTCTCGCAATGTGGTCGATTTGCGTCCAAGGCAGGTTCGAGGCTGTTGGGCGCCAGGTCACCCTCCGGCGAGTGCTGTGTCGGAAATTTGCTCGCAAGAAATAAACGAGCATCTTCACTCAAATGTAGCAACCGCTCACCGTTATCATTACGGGAGCCTACACCATGTTGGCCGCCCAGATGCAGTTCATCAGTGGATAATTTTCGAGTTTGAGCGTTCAGATCCCTAGCCAGCACGACGGTGTCTGAGCTTTTTCTGTGGCGAAGGAGCTTGTTCAATTTGCTATAGACGTCTTCTTTTACCGAATCGTCACTATAGTTTGTGGGCGCGTAGGCAGCGATGACGAATAGACATCTGTTAGTCCCGCGCGACTTCGAAGCTTTGAATGCGCCAGCCAATCGGACCACACACAACCGGCTACTGATTAGACTCCAGTCAACCATAGCAGCTTCAGCGCGGGGACTCAGGGCAATACCTACACCGGCTTGGCCGGTGTTCGAAGCTGCATGGTCACCGGATAGACGCAATGAGAAAGTGCTGCTGGTGTCATCTGAAGGGGATCGCAGAGTGAGCACAGAGCTCGAGTCTTTCAGGCGAGGCTCTGATGAGCAGCAGATATCCATCGAGAGGGTCTCTAATGTTCGCGCAAGTGCTGCCTATTGATCGATCTGAAGCAATGTGCGTACATTGAGGCATGCCAATCTGAAGGAAGATCGAGGGCTCCAAATGGAAATCGATGAACTGGGCTTGACCGCTTGGTTGGACATGGACTTGTCGACAGGGCAGGAAGGGCGCTCCGCCTTCATGTGTGAGTTGAAAGTATGATGTAACGGCTTAACAAAGCGAAGCGGGGGAGGGCCAAGAATTGTGGGATTTGGAAACTGGGGGACAAAGTGTAGCTGGAATGGGACGATAAGGGTGAAAAAGCGTAAGAGGGGGAATAAGAAGGCGGGAAGGCTTGAGCAGTAGCATCCAAACCCCTATCCACCCTGCCCGATGCAGCAGATAGGGCACCGTTGATTATCCTCTGCGGTGGCCAGAACATCAGAAATTTGTTTGAAGAGAAATTTAAAACAGTTAGTCCCGTTCAGTAGTTTGAACAACGAAATGAGAAGACGAATATTTGCAGATGCTAGCATTTCGTATTATCTCGTCAGTACCAATACAATAACAAGGAAATCTTTTATATGTCTAACAGGGCACAGTCAAACCAATCAAATTAATTGTTGTGGTCATCGTTGTCAGATTAGGTCCACGGCAACCGCAGGTTGACAACTAATTGCTTTTGGACACACAAAGCTGGTCTAATTCGGCTTATCGCGACGGCCTCGGCAAATCGTAGAAGGCGTGCATTAGTATGACGTAACAAGATCCGGAAAGCTGATAAGGGATTGACCTGGTGACGAGTCGCCAAGATGTGCCTGCCTATGGAGGACGCTGGTGGCTTACGCGAACACGTATCATCGGAGGTGGATTGGGTAACTTCGCGCTGAACCCAGTTTGGTAGGTGTTCCTTCACTCAGGAATCTAAAACCCGTTCGGTCCTGCCGATGTAACTGATACCGCAGTCACACACGAATTGGTAGACACAATGGGATTTGGCGCCGACGGGTTCATGTTCCTTTACTGAAGGTAACGGCAACTTTCGGGTTCTGTTGATAATTACCGCCTCCGCAGCACAGTATGTACGCTGAATGGCCGAGACAATCCATTTGGTTATCCTGTTCGTTGCAGTGTCACCCTTGAATGGGAGCTCAGTGTACACCTTCTTCTTAGGGGCTGTCAACACCATCTCCTTGGGCGGTCTAACTTGGCTATGTTTGTCTATGAATCGCTTTGGGTAGCCATTTTCCATAAGTGTCTTAGTGATCAGCTCAAACTCTTCAGCCAGGCAGTCGTTGGAGCAGATACGTCTGGCCTGAGTGAATAATGTTTTTACTAGCGCGCGCTTGTGTGCCATCGGTGAGAAGCTAGTGAAGTGTAGATATTGGCCGGACCACGTTGGCTTCCGGTATACAGATCGCTTAATCAGCCCATTATCCCTGCGACTCATGCGAATGTCGAGGTACGGAAGGCGCCCATTCGATTCGAATTCAAAAGTCACATTCAGGTTGGCGTGAACAATATTAAGTTGATCTACTAGTTGTTCGATTTGCATCTTTGTGGAACTGAAAACAAGGATATCATCCACGTATCGTTTGTAATACGGCAGCTGAGAAATCTGTCCACTTAGTTTCCTCTCAAGCATCAGCATGAAAAAATCAGCCAGTACCGGTCCCAACGGACTACCCATAGCTACTCCGTCAATTTGGCGATACGTGTTGTGGTCGAATCGGAAAGCGACATTCTCCGTGCAAAGTAACAGGGACTGTCTCAGGAGGCCTGTCGGTATTGGTAGACGGAAATTCTCCTCTTCTATCAGGTGGCAAATGTAATCAACTGTCTCAAGCAAGGGGACATTAGTAAATAACCATTGGACGTCCACTGAGCACATAACCTTGTCGGCTAGGCTGATTTGGTCTAGGTCTTCGATTATTTCAAAAGAGTCCTTAATGCTGTGTGTGTGTGAAGAGAAATTCATTGTATTGCGTGGGCAGCATACTGTCAGGTTGCCCAGGCCTAGACAGGAGAACGATTAGGGTTCTCAACCAAAGCCTTTGGTTCAAAAACCTTGTTCTCATTTCTGTTGATATACTCACTAAAGCGTTTATTTTGCTTACAAAAGCCGTTTTACCTAACTTCCTAGCCATACGATGGAAAATGACACTCGTCCATTAGGGTAACTTTTAGTGACTTCAGAGCCGCTGTCGATGGGGTGTGTGACGAAGTAGTGATAATATACCGTGTTTTCAGCCGTGTCTGCTAATTCTGCCACACAAAGAGGACTTCTCTTTTGGCTTCATAACTGAAGATCGTCCTCCACCTTTCACCTGAGTGAGTCGTTAAGCCGACTCTGGTCAATCAATTGGCATGGCAAGAAACACGAATTATGGAGCTACCATCAACAGAATCCTAAGCGGGTACTTGGGATTTCGTTCCCACGGCAGTTGTCATTCGCAAGCACATTTATAGTGAGGCGGCGTTGCCGATTCATGATGTTGAAGGACTCAATGTGACGTTAAGTGATCGTATTACAACGTGATTAGGATGTGCCACTAGCTAGTGGGTCTTGAGCGAATATATTTGCAGGGAAAGCGACAGTGGACGCACCACAGGACGATGTTCCGTCCACAGTTGTAACCCACTTACCGAAGTATTGCTCAGGGGTCCTTGTCCCTAGCCTTTTTCTCAACAATCTGCCCTTTCAGGCTGTTAAACCGGACAAGCTGATGCTTTTCATTACCAATGTTTGATATCATATCGCTCATCCTAACCGGGACTAGTGCCGCATGTTCGGCCGATGCAGTATGGCTGCGGCCTTTGTGCAGCTGTCTCCACTTCGAATATTCTTAGAGCACGACTTCGAATCTCAAAGAACTTCTGTCTGGAGCTGCGTGGACCTTGTTGGTGTTGCTGTGTTGCAAACCATGCCGCGACGCCAGTTACGTGGGTAAAATTCCACCGCCAGCGTTCAGCGCACCGAACGTGTTGGAACAGGCACACAATATCAGTTGACAGTATCAATGGCTGGGACCACAGTTGCGAACAAAGCCAACGGAGGTCAACGCGTGACCGTTCTGGTGTAGGCTGTGGGCTTATGACTACCGATCGGACCGGTCTTCAGTTTGGTGGAAAGTTGAGCATTTACGGGCATGGTAGAATTCACGCTGGTTTAGTTGCTAAACTGGCTGCAGCTTTCAGACGGAGTTTCAGATTTTCGTGGTATAGAAATCGTTTGATTGCCCTACTGAAATTTGATTGAAGATATGCACTGGAAAATAGGGTTGATATGCGCATGAGTTTCAGCGAAAATGCTGCTACAATTTCACTACTGGATGCAATGATTATGTGAGCTAGACAGTCCTGTAGTGGCAGATCCACTAGGTAGCGCTAATAAATCCGCGTTGGATAAATGTATTTACCTTAATGTTCGTCGAGAATTGCGGGTACCAAATCCAAAAAATGAGGAGCATCAAATCATTCCGACTACACGACAGAGGCTAACATAACCTAGTAGCAATAACACTCAGTTTATTTACCGTTTTCGTGTGTGCATCGGTATCACCCGGTAGCAATACCTATTGATTAGAGCACCTGTTAGCAACTCACGTTGCAACAACCTAGCGAATGAAAATAATGATGATTCACTCTCGCTGCTCGCTGCATCTACTGGCATCCTGTCGTTATTACTTACCTCTCGAATAACTGAATACGGAGCATAAGCATCGAGTAGAGATGCCTCTGTGTAGCTGCATCTAATATATTATAAGCAAATCTACCTATTATGATGGGGATCATTCTCTAAATCTCAAGTCGACAAAGTGCGAGTCCAGGAGTTCCTTAAACTCCGACACCGACTTTGCTTCGAGTATGTCTGCAGACAGGTTGTTCCAAATTCACCACCCTCCGCTCGAAGCGGGGTTGGTGATCGACCCGCTTCAAATCCGGTACGACAAGCTTGTACCGGTGTACTCGTGTGCTCCTTGTGTGCAGATGAAGCAGCGCCCTCAACATAGGGTAATCACCCAGATGTAATATCCGGTGCGTCATGATGAGGTCAACCCCCATTCGACGATAAGACAGGGTGTACAACCCTAGTCTCCTGCACCGGTCTTCATATGACACCTCGTAAACCGGGGATGAGTCTTGCGGCAACATGCTGTACCTGCTCAATCCTTTGCACCTCGCCCCGGCTGAGCGAACGGTAAGTGGGTGAGCTATACTCTATCCGATGATAGAAGAGAAGAGGTGGGTTGAAACCTTTCCGAACCAAGTGTATAAGGTGCGTTTGATCGCCCAGAGCATGTGCACTCCGTTTTGGTAAATCCTGTTTGTGATTTCGACGGACTTCGAATCGCAGCGTGAGAGCACGCCGAGATCTTTCACGGATGGCGATTGGTGTAACTGTTGGTCGACCAGACTTGGCCATTACCACCCTTGCCCAAGCTCATGAATACCGACTTGAGCGGGTTGATCGGAAGGTTGACCTTTGCTGACCACATAGAGAGGTGGTCAAAGTCACGCTGAAGCAGGTCGCAGTCGTCGGGCTCCTCAATTACCATCCATACCTTGAGATCATCTGCAAACAACGCGCAAGGTGAACTAAGAAGCTGAGGCAAATCGTTGATGTGGATCAGGAAAAAATGGGCTTAAGGATTGTGCCCTGCAGTACGCCACTGGTCGAGGGATACCACTCAGCAAAGTGGGTTGTCCACCTGCACCCTCCACATCTGACCAGTAAGGAATTCACTGATCCATTACTGCAGTGCACAAACACCGCACATTTTCAGTTTTCGTAGTATGATATCATGGTTCACTTTGTCAAACGCTTTCTTGAAGTCGATGTAAATGACGTCAACCAACTATCCTTGGTTTAGCGCTTATAACCATTTGTACCTCGAGAGCAGCAGGTTCGTGATGCTTGACCGACCTTTCATGAAACCGTGCTACGCGGGCGTCAATGTGCTGCAGAAAACCACGCTTCACGATCTTCTCGAGTGTCTTAGCTAAAACAGAGCTCAGACATATCGGCCGGTAGTTGTCCACCGCTGCATTTCGGCATCGGTTTCATCACTGAGCATTTCCAGTCGTTGGGCAATGAATCAGTGGACAGCGACTTGTTGAATAGCTCAGTCATCGAAGGCGAGATGATGGCCGATAACGATTTGAAGATCAGCGGATGGAGCCCATCAGGCCCGGCAGGCTTGGTACCATCAAGACTGGCGGGAAATTTGTGCACATCCTCGACGGTGTGCTATTCTGACTGTCCGGGTCGTTAGGGGCGATATGCGTCAAACTCGCTACGGATGCCTGATTATGTGCAAAAACGGAAGCGAAGTGCGCCTCCAATTCGGAAGCACGCTCAGTACTGGAAACTAGGAGTTGTCCGTCCGAGCCCTCCAACACAAGCACATCACCTGTCGGGTTCAGGCGTTGCTTCACTTATGCGAAGATTCTCTTAGTAGCTGTTTTTGCTGTGGTTTCAAGCTGCCCTATGAAGCATCGGCGTTTGCTCGTTTTCGCGCTGTTGCAGGCATTTAGTTGCTTCTTGTACGCCTCGCAATCTTCCGCAGAGCCAGATTGCACGGATTTATTCCATAGGACGAGTCGCCGTCGAGCCATTTTGAAATACTCCTTGTCAAAGCAGTGTGACTTCACTGGTCCAGTTTTCCGACATTTGGGAGGTACAAATCCGGTGCACAATGATTTTGCTCTCTCTTTTATAATAGACCAACTGGATTCAACTGATGAATCCTGTGGTATTGACCAGCCCATCATGCTCGCGGCTCGAGTGTGGTCATTAACGTCCGCCGTTCAGTATTTGAAGGCTAACTCCGGCATAGGAGTAAACGACAGTGGCAGATCTAATCTCGCCATGGACATCGAGTGGTCACTAGCTGCTAGGGGCTCTAGGACATGAACATCACGCACATGTTGATCGCAGCTGGTCAACAACAGGTGCAGGCACGTTGGCATCGAGCGCGCGATAATCTGAGTCGGCTGGTTAATGTGCTGCGTGGCCCCAGTTTAAAACATCACCTCCGCAAACTTCTTCGCGACGTCGCAGTGGGCGGGGAGAAACTCGACCTCGGGCCGCCGTATTCGAGGAAGCTTTAAATCACCCATGAGCAGGAATTGCGGACGGCTCACGTGGTTGCGCACATGAGGCAACCAGTGCAACCTGCGGTTTAGTGGACTGCGATACGCAACCCCTGTTGTATCAAGAAAGCCGTAGGAAAGGTAAAATGTATCTCGCAAAATTAACAAAGTACATCTGAGTCAATCCCTTGTTAAACGGAGAGTCAAGCGACAGACGCACACAACCAATAGTAATGAGTCAGCAAGCCAACCAATGAGCTTGAGCCAATCGATCTTGCTCACATGGTTACCACAACCCCCACGAGGAGTTCGCCGCGTTATAGCTGGATCGAAAACCATAGCTACTCACACAGGCCATCATTGCTTCTGTAAACGCTCACGAATCTCCCACACAAGGAAGATCTTATGTATAGCACCACGCCACCGCGGTCATTTGATAGCCTATCACAGCGGAAGCAAGAATATCCGCTGATATCGACTTCTTGCAGGGTTGTCTTTGAACTTAACCAAGTTTCAGCTTGACTCAATCCGTCTGGTTACCGAGAGGCAACAAAGTGGCACACGTCGTCACGTTTGTGCATTGGACTACAAACCTTTATGAGGGCTACACACAGGCCACGGTAGGAACCGTCGGGCGTGCGTGAAGCATTAACGACCTGTTCGTCTGGATTCGGGGAGGCACCCAGGTAACTATTCGAAAATTTGCAATGCGAAGATTTGTTTCCCCGGCTTCAGTGCGGCGCTTTAGTTCATTCACGTTAGGATTGACTTTTTCTCGGTCTGCTGGATCCATGTCTGTGCGTACATGGATCTTCAAATCCTTAAGTTTACCGAGGCGCGATAATATCAACCTCGGATCAGCTTTTTCAGCAAAATTGACCCTCATGGGTCGAACTTTTCTCTCAGATTTCTTTTCCATACGGACACTGCTTCAAGCAGTCTATCAACCAGACTGCAGAAACTCAACGTCGTATTCATAGCGAACCTGAACGTTCGAATCCGACGATTCCGGTTCGAGAAAGACCATCAAGTTGCGACGCCTCAGGTCGCTATATGTCGTTTTCGGTTTCTTTGGCTTTTGTGTTTACCAGAGATCATCACTACCTGGCTTGTCACACATTCCAGTTGAAGTGTCCGTCGAGGGAGTAGCAGGTGCTAAAGTGGGTTACTCGGTATTTTAGGAATTTGTTCAACAGAGCTGGTGGTAGACGTGCAAGGTGCTTGTGTCTGTGCTTTTTGCACAGAACTTAGAGAGCTGCAGGCCTTGGAACGCCTCACTTTACTGGCCCATTGATTAATTTTCCCAGGGGACTTGGGCTGCCTTTTGCACTGGCACTCCTTAGATATCTTGGCAAAATCGTGTTGAATCTCGTGGATAAGGCGAAATTGGTCCACAGTAAGAGTAATTCACGAAACGTGCGAGTTCACCTGGCAAACTCCACGTGAAACAGTGTTTGCGCGATGCCCCACGTTCTTAGAGCAATTTCCACAGGGAGACTGCTTCACTATTTTTAAATTTACTAGCTGTGGATACGACGGAATATGGAACTTATACAGTTGTGGGAAACGGGGCACCTATTAATGATAAGTAGATTCGGAATTACCAATGACACGCAATTACACAAAAAGAAACGGATAAACACGATTTTGATAATGTAACCAACGAGGAGGAGTAGCCTAAGGAAGCCGCAAGCGAGCAGGCACGATAGATCGATGGCACAACTGCCGAAAACAGACAACGATATATTCCTGGATAATCCAGAACCACAAACAATACCGAATTATACAATTGAAGACAAAGAATTACAATATGTAACACAGAAAAACGGAACAAACTGGCCAGGGAGCAGAGCGACTTATTGCGAACTGACCGCCGTGACAAGCTTATTTAGTTCCTAAATTATCCCCATTTGAGTCAGAAGTAAGCAGATGCGCGAAGAATCTTCTTTTCGATAATTCTCTTCAGGCGTATACAATTATGCAGCAGCATATTAGAGGGAATAAAGCTCGTAGATGCTTGTCCATAAAGCAGTTAACTCATGAACCAGGCAGTATGAAAACTAAATTAATGGTTTGATCAATCAGACTGTCGCATTAGGAAGCACAGAATCAAGGCAAGTCATATGTCAAGTTCAATGCCAAGACAATTTCAGAGCCTGTAGCAATGTGCGCTGTTTACGCAGCTGTGCTTTCATAACCTTGATTGCAATGGCTTCAGAAATGGTCAACAGATGTTTCTTAAGCTGTTTTAGGTAGCGTTTAGGGATAGTATAAACGACCTGAAACGACTGGTTCATCTGGACTTGATGTCTAGTGTCAATCAAGTGTTGTAAAACGGAACGGTTGATGGATTTAAGGGTGCCTTTTCGTAATGACGCTGGACAATGTCCAGCGATTCTTTTGGACAAACACCTGGTCCTATGTTCAAAATACACGCCACAGGTACGTGTTAAAGATGAGCTTGGTTTCGCTTTCCAGCGTCTCTGAGCTGCACATTGCTCTGGCACGATGATCTAATTTAGCTTTCATACTTCCTGGTTAATGAGTTGGTTACTTTCTGTACAAGTCTCTACGAGCTTTATTCCATCCAGTATTTTGCTTCATAATTATCTACACCCGATGAGAACTATCCAAAAGAATATTCTTCGCGCATCTGCTTACTTCAAGCACATTTAGGTTTGATGACGATGGGTGTCACTGTGACCGCCTCGAGTTTGAGATCGATCAGTCGTTGGGCACCACACAACAGTTTCCGAGTGAATTTAAATTGATGAGGTGCTTTACACACCATGGACTGGTCAGTTTGTGGACGGTTTAGATGACACAGGGAATTCCACGTTCACCCATGCAACATCACTTAAGATAATTAATAACGTCAGGCTGACTGTTCTCATCATCAATACACGTTGGTTGAGGGTGAGAAACACACCACAGCTAATGTGCCGCAATGCAAAGGTAAAATACGAGGTCACATTACATAAAACTCCAAAAGCAGGTAATATAATGTTGAATAATATATTATGCACTTCGTGTGAGATTGGTATTGGAGGGGGAATCTGAAAGGGAGGGGGATGGACAAAGAAACTCACAACACAAACGCCACTTTGGCCAGCTCTTAGCCATATCAGCAACTGTGTCCAACCAAACGTGTTAATCGTCCTTAGGACCCCTATCCACGCAGTCGAGATGCACCAACCGATGCCGACTTCGAAGTTAGGCTTTTCATTTCTCTTGACCAAGTCATCGCTTGGCCTCTCCTCTTCCTCTTCCAACCACACTCCCGGCGCGCAAACAATGCACTTCGCGGGAGTCGGTGTGCTTGCATGCACAACACGTGGCCTAGCCATCGGCGCCTGGTGCATGATATAATGGTGCTGAGCGGTTCACTCGCACTTCCTGCATCAAATACGCCACACCGAACGCGTTCAATACTCACGCGGTGTTCCCACCATACGTGATATAAGCTGCGAAGGCAGCGATGGGCGAACCTGACTAGCCTCTTTATATCTGTTGACCTGATGGGACAGGAAATTTTTCCAGACATGTTGACATGACTAGGAGCAGACCTCAATACTATTTGTGTTATTTGATCCTTTTCCCCTCGCCTTCCACTTAGCCTCCCCCTCTAACCGCGATCTCAGTTAATAGGCATTCTATGACTTTGCGCTACAATTACCGGCTGTTAGCTCTCCGGAATAATGCCCATCCATTACTGGTGGCTCAGCCGACATGCCTCTGTTTCACTTTCTCATCTTTAGTATTACGGCACCATAGTTATGTCATTTCCGCCTGCAGCTAGCGTGTATACTGATGAATGATGATGATGGGCCAGGTCTCACAATCGTATAAATGGGTTGTACGGACGGCTGCATTATGAACTCTGCCCTTCAAGGCGAGAGTGATGTGTTTGCGCCACAAATGGCGGAGATTGGCAAAAGCACCTCGAGCTTTTGCTATACGGCTCGTAATCTCATCTTCGATCCCATGGGCGCTAATATAGCTGTCTAGGTACTTGACTTTTTGGACGACTTCTAGCTAATAACCACCAAAGGTCAGCGCAGGGGTGGGTCCCTGCCCATCCTGAAGAAGAGCTTTGCATTTCCATGGAGTAAAGCATAGCCCTGAACGATCGACAGCCAGTGCTAATCGGTCTAGTGCAGCCTCGCACGTTTGGACACTGTCACATTTGAGAGCAACGTCATCCGCATATCCAAGTCAAGAAGTGGCTGATCAATGAGTAGCTCCACACTTTCTAGGTCGTGTTCGGCGAACGCTCTTCTCGTGACTTCCTCAATAGCGAAGTTAAAAAGGAACGATGACAGCGGGTAACCTTGTCTCACACCGCTGGAAATACTGAAGGGCGGCGATAGTTTGCCATAAACCCTCACTCTGCCCGAACTATGTGCGTACAACGCTTTGCTAATGTTTACGTATTTATCGGGCACACCTATCATCAGCAGTCAATCTCAAAGGGTACATCGCTTCACCGAATCAAACGCACCTTTAATGTCGAGAAACACGACAACGGTGTTTCGCCGATAAACATAGCGATGCTCCAACAATTGACGCAGTGTGAAGATGTGATCGATGCAGCCCTGGCCTCGACAAAACCCTGCTTGCGCTTCGCGGATTTGGATATCACGAGGGTCAGTCAGTCTGTGGAGGAAGACAGAGGCAAGCAATTTAGAGGTAATTGAAAGCAGACTGATCCCTCTAGGGTTGTCGCATTCAGAACGTGAGCCTCCATTGTAAATTGGGACTATGACGAAGCGGCTCCAGTCTGTCGGAACAGTTTCCTACTCTTAAACTTCCAATAGCAACTTGTTTAATTCGTCCACAAGAACAGCTCCCCGTACTTTGAAGAGGACTGTAGGAAATCTATCTGCTTCTGCGGCCCTAATTAATTCCAACAGTCTGATCTCACCTTCGACTTCTGCATGTGAGTGCGGATCTAAGGAGACGGCATATGGAGAAGAGCACTCAATACCTGAAAAGAAAGCGATAACAGACTGGTTAAACTGCCTTACAAACGTTCGGCCCAACGCTGCAAACATTTTGACAGGCTTTGGATCGGCTGTCCACTCTCGTTGCGTATTGTCTCGCTAACACCAGGTCCTACTGCTGCCTGTTTCTTTTATCAAACGGAATAACTTACGATGATTACCGACGACAGCGGCTGTTTCCACTTCCGATGCATGATGGGACAACCAGACTTCGCGGTCTCTCTTCAGGCTACCACGCATTTTTGCCCTGAGATTTCTGCGGGTCTCATTGTGTTCGCTTCCAGCCGGAATACGTTGGCGTGCATCCATAAGTTCCAGAGACTTTATAGTGACCCAATCTCTAGGTTGGTAATTTGATTTGCCACGTGAAGACATGCACGCTGATAGTAACGTTTGGCGAATATGCAACCAGTGATCTTCGACGGTGTTCAGTGGGCGCTTACTGAGCCCGGATACCAGCGTATTTTGATACGCATTCAGAACACCTGGCTTCGCCAGTTGGCTGGTGTCTATGCACTCACATTATCGTTGCAGAGGTCCGCAGAGAGGCACCCACAGATCGGCGCTTACAGCAGCGTGATTATAGCCCACGCTGATTCTCCTACTCGAGCGATAGTTTTGCACCAGCTTCTCCAGCGGTAACAGGTCGCGATGTGATGGTTTTGGATCCGCGCCTGATCCGATACTGGTGGGCGCTGTGCCACTCCTCTGTGGGTGCTGTGTCGAAAGTTTCTGCTCGCGAGAAAGAGACGAGCCTCTTCACATAGGTGTAGCAACCGCTCATCGTTATCATTGCTGGAGCCTACAGTATATTCGTTACACAGATGCAGCTCATCAGTGGACAATTTCCGACTTGGGCAATCCTGATGCTAGCTGGACCTGCATTTGAAGGTGCGTCATCATCAGACAGGCGCAATGAGAATGTGCCGCCATTGTCGCATGTGTGGGATCGTTGAGTTAGCACGGTGCTCGATTCTTTCTGGCGGGTTTCCGTTAAACTGCAAGCATCGACCGATATGGTCTTCAGTGTTCGGGCAAGCGCTGCCTGTTGGCCAATCTGTTGCAAAGTGCGCACGTTGAGGCATTCTAGTCTTAGCGAGGATCGAGGAATCCAAGGGCAAACGGATGAACAGACGTTGTTCGCTTGATTGAACATGGATTTGTCGACTGGATTGGAGCAATGCCCTGCGATTGTGTGTGAGTTGAAACTAGAGGACAAGCGACTATTGCGGCATGGTGGAGGAGGGCCAGTAATTTGGGGATTGTAAATGGGGGGATGGAAGTGAAGTTGGAGTGGGACGCTAAGGATTCTAAAGTGCAAGAGGGGGAATAAGAAAACGGGAAGGCGTGAGCACTAGCATCCAAACCCCTATTCACCCTGTTCGGTGAAGCAGATAGGGCACCGTTTATTATCCTCTGCTACGGCCAGATCATCAAGCGATTGTTAGAAGTAAAGGTCATGGTGTATTGCGTGAGCAGGATATTCTCAGGTTGCCCAGGCCTAAACAGGAGAACGATTAGGGCTCTCAGCTAAAGCGTTTGGTTCAAAAACCTTACAGCAAAGCAGCGGGGTTTTGGCACTGGACATGATAGAACTCGTTTAATGGAGTAAGGAGTCACCCTCCCTCCAACCCTTAACCTGGAGGTCCAGGAGACTGACTTTTTCTGGCCTCTAGCTATTGACCAGTCTGGTATGAGTGGCTCTGAAGGTGCAAAAAGCACCACAGCATAGTTCAATAGATCGTTGAGGTACACAAACCATCCCACCACTTTAAGGTCCAGTCTCATCGCGATGTGACTGACTGGTCTAGTTAAGGCTCATTGGTCTCATTCACTTGACGGGCTGATTTCTATGATGACGGTGGTTCCCTTTTCACAAAGTTGTGCTACTTCTGTATGAAATCCGTGTGTGTTAATACTCTGGTCTCTCTTAAGCCAAGAGAGCTGTCACCTTGTGGTTTGCAAGCGTAGCTACTACTACGCCGTGTTAGTACCATAGAAGTGCCAGGAAAACCAAACTGTAATGGGCCAACAACGGACCATACTAACGCTCTAACGGAAAATAAATACTTGGGAACCGCAGATGTATGTGCGCGAGGATTCGGCACGGAAGTAATGTGCGCCACGCAACCTCCACTAGAAGGCGCGTAGATGCGTGGAAGTTTCATTGGTCAGAACTGATGTATGTTGCCTCAAAGGATTCCGTTCGCACTTTGGGCTCTTACACTGTTTCCTTGACTTGCCAACCTAGATCATGTAGATCCTCTGGCCGGAGCTATTCGAAGAGTAGGCGTGAGAGGTTTTTAGGACAACTTTGAGGACGCAGCGGAGGCGGTCGAAGTGAAGAAGAACTAGGCGAAGGTGGTGGCGTTGCAGAGTCTTTTCAAAGGTAAGGAGAAGACAGTGTTGGAGGCGTTGTGAAGAGGCCCCATCAATTTGGAATGTTCCGCCGCGAAGGAGGCGTTGGTTTCCGGAATGGGCACCTCGGCTGACCGCCAGCAGGCAATGCGGCGGTTCAGCTTTTAGCAGGAGCAGATCCCCTCTTGTTTGCCGTTCATAACCGGAACTTGTTCGATTGTGCCGTGCATGAAGAGACTGAAGCGTCGAAGCAGGAATTACTGGTGAGCCCGGTCATGTCCAGTCTTCCACAGCTGATCGCGGAACGTGTCTGCATTGCGAACTCTATCCGGGGAACTCGTCTACAGAAGTTGGTACAGGTGACCCATGAACTCGGCGACGCTCCATTCGCTGCACTGGCGGAGGATTACCTTGGAGGCGTGCAGCGGTTGGATAAATCGTTGCGGATAATGGAGCAGCTCGTGCAAGTAGCCAGTGGGTTTTACATTCAACGCTTTGAGGACTGAACAAGAGGTTGTTTCTTCCTTTACTCAAATCCGGGACACTGGAAACGACGGTGCGTGATAAGGCGCGCTGCGGACCATGTACCAAATAAGTGTATTCATTCTTTAAAAACAACTAGTTCTGTTCAACAATTTGGAAAGCACGGCAAGTAGACGAATGATGGTAGATGCACGTATTTCGTATTAACTCTTCCGTACCATTGCTATATTTACCATATTTATAGCTATCATTTGGTGCGACCAGACAAGCCTTAGGTACAGTATGAATGACAGAAGTTCGGCCACTGCATCCATGGCAGCTTAAAACTGAGGAGTAATTTTTTGAACCAACATGACTGGCTTCATCCAGCTTATAGCGACGGTCAATCTTGTTTTTTCTTTGATCTAGAGATGTGTACTCGGGGAGCTGAATGATGGGAGCGATGTACATTAAGACGATGGAACGGTGTTTGATCGATACAGGTGCCGCAGTATCTCTGATCAGCCATCGGCTGGGCGTAAAGCTTCAATCATGCTCCATTGTGGTGAAGGCTGTTGATGTTTCCGCAGCGTGCATGTGTGGCATAGCATTACACATCTTTAAAAATTTACGGGCGAAAACGAAAACACGTATTAGTCGTATCGCCAGCCGCGAAGCAGATCACATTAGCAGTGAGTTTCCTAGAGTCCAATAAAGGTATCGTCGATTTACAACGAGGGGATCTGTTGGCTGAATTTGGGTATTCACTACTCAATGGCAATGGAAAAACTGTCCACTTGCTCTCGGTTGTTGACTCGCTACACTTAAGCCCGGCCTTATTGTCACTCATCAGCAAGTACCACCTCTTGTTTACGTGTGACTGTAGCCCGTATTGGTTTTGTAACTGGATCGAGCGCACGATTTCTCTAACCTGATAGACGTATCGCCCACAGGGGCCTCAAAGGATACCAATTCGGTTGGAGGCTGAGGTGAAGAGGCGCATGTGACTGAGCAGGTACACAGCCCACACAATCCCCCAGTTATTTTGGTGAAGTAGGCTAATGATAAGCCCAATTTCTGTGTGGACTTCCGAAGGTTGAATGAAATCACCGTGAGTCGATTGTTCTAGGCCATCAGTTGCAGACATTTTTGATAGCTTGAAGCAGTCGAGGATATTCACGGTCCTGGAGTGGAGATTGTGATACTGGCAGCTGGCGATCAAACGAGAAGATCGAGAAAAAACGGCGTTTACGGTCAGTGAGAAGCAACACCAATTTAAAAGCGTGCCTTTTGGATATCGGGATCCCTTTTCACCTTCCGAAGTTTAACGTTGCGCCTACTGAGTGGCTTAGAGAACGTCGCCAGTATACGGGAATGACATCATGATGCACAACTAATCAGACGCGGATCACAGCGGTTGTCCTCAAGTAGTCTTGGAACGGATTCAGCAATCTGGAATTCAAATAAATTGACCGAAATCGCAGCTTGTAAAGAATTCCGTCACATTCCTGAGCCATGGAGTGGAACAGTGTGAACTGAATTGGAGGGTCAAGTTTGCATTACACGTTGTGTGATTGGATTGCGACACGCAACCTCAATTTAATGGACTGTGATTCACATTGAAATGAACCTTAGTCACTGCGATCGCTAGGACCGTATTCAAAGTAGATGGAAATTGGGTATTGCCCACTCGAAAACACTGTGCAGTGTTTTCGGGTGGGCAATACCCAATTTCCATCTAGTGTGAACTGAAGCCTTTATCTGAGAAAATATTGACAATATAAAGCATCCCAGTCCCTACCTCAAAACGTTGCCTTAAGGCTTTCTTAGGCCGTGGTGGGTACTACAGGAAATTCGTCAAATAGTTCAACAATTTGGCTTCACCCTTGTACGAGCTGCTGTAACAAGATAAAAATTTATTTTTACTGCAGAGGCCAAACAAGCCTTGGATAGCATTCTGCATGAAATAAAATGACAGGAGCGGATCTTTAAGTTACCCATTACTGGGGAGAAGTTCACGGTAGCTACTGATGCCAATGACGTCGGTATCGGAGCCGTTTTGTAACAAAACCATGTGACGGTTGAGTACGCTAGCAGAATTTCGGTACCGCCGGAATACAAATACTCAACCTCGGAGAAGGAATGTCTCGCAATCATCTGGGCGTTGGACAAATAGTGCACGTATCTACTAGGCCAACGATTTCACGTCCAAACGAACCACATGCCTTTGGATTGAAATAAGTCCGCCAAACAACCTAGGGGAAGCTAACGCGATGTGTGCTGCGCCTTCATGATTGTGATTTCACGACAAACCACGTGCCGGGGAATGAAAGTAAACTGCTTATCTTCTAACGAAGATGACCTATCAGATGTGGCTTTCGGTATCAATGGTCCATTATTGGAACGGGATCCGGGACAGTTGGCGACCGAACAACGTATCGACAAGCTCTTGCATAAATTGAGCACAGTAAGAATAACCTGTCAATCAGTCCTAGAAAAGAGCCGGCACAAGCAACTTAGACTGCTTACAAGAAATTTGGGAAGGCTGCAAGTAAAAGAAGCGGGAATTTTTTATGTGAATGACAGGAGGTATTAACATTTCAGTGCTAGCGATTCCGAGGAAACTAAGTCGGCAGTTGGTAATTTCCTGTCACCAGATGGCCCATACCGGTTGCGCCAAAATTCACGATCTGCTGAGACACCGCGCTTACTGGCGTGCTGACGTCGAAGCACACGTATTTTCGCGCGATCAATCTCAGCTCTTGCAAATCGCCTGTCGAGGAGCACAACAAGGGGCGCAGTCGATACTGGTTTCTGAAATTGGGGAGTTGTGGGCGATTGAGGTGCTAGGACAATTTCCATTGGCTAGGCGTGACCAGCACTACATATTGTTGGTGACCAAGCATTTCTCGTGCTGGGAAGAAGAAACGGGAATCCCGGATCATAAGGCCACCACCAGTACCCATGGCGTCATAAAACATTTGATAGCGAGTCTCGGAATCCCCAAACCCATACTACCAGATTAGGGACCGTGATTCGTGTGTGGGGAATTCCGGACCTGCTTGGAGAAATTTGGTATCAAAAATCTGCAAACAACCCCATATCATCCGCAGACAAATGCCTTGACAGGGCGGAACAGTGGCACTGATCTAGAAGGTAGTTTATAACAACAGTGAAGAATGGTTCAGAAACGTATCGTACCGTCTACTCAGCAGTCGAGAAGGACGTAGTAATCAAAGCGCTTAATTTTAACGTCAAGAATGCTCCCGACAAAGATTAATTGGCTAGTTCAGAACATCTTTTGAAGACGAACGGGCTGTCATAAGAAGCTCAGTAGCCAATTCGCCAGTCGTACCAATGATCTCCCGAAATAATACAAGTTTTTTCCAAAGACCAAGAAGCGCTCAAGAAGCTACCGAGGAAAGCAAATGTAGTAATACTTCCAGCGGACGAAGGACGTTTGAGAGGGTTATTGGATAAACCGGATAACATTGAAAGGGTCAAACAACTCCTATCCGACACGACTACTTCCGCCCCATCAATTGGGGCAGCAGCTCGAGCCGAGTCACTCGAATCAACACAACCCTGAAGAAAGTGCAAGCAACAAATGAAGTCACCAACCAAGGACGATGGAAGATGAAAGCCGACGATACAAATATTACACAATCATATGGGCTACCTAAGGTGCACAAAGACGGGGCTCCACTTCCACCAATCATCTTGCTACCAAGAACACTGTCATACAAGCTGGCGAAGAACCTCTGGGGAAATTGAAATCTTTCTTGACCGGATCTGAGCAAAGCACAAACAATGCTAAACAATTCCTCGACAAACTACTTTCTGTCAAGATGGATGACGATGAAATTATGCTGTCACTCGATATCACTGCTTTCTTCACATAGATCAACCAAGAACTTGCCAAGAAGACCATGATAGAATTACTCCGGAATTAACCGAGCATAGCAGAAAACATGAAACCGGAAAGTATGTGAGAATTGTTGGGTCCATACATGTCCACTTATTTCTCCTTTGGTGGACAAATATAGCAACTGAAAAAGAGCGCCTATATTAAGGCTCATTGGCGACGCCATAATGCAAATATGAGAGCTCATTACCATGCCGTCGATCAATCCAAAGCTTTAGATCCGATACGTTGACCATATATTGCTCATAATAAAACGAAATACTGTGTAGTGTGCGCATGATTTGATCGACAACATACACGAGATCATCAAGTTCACGATGGAATTGGAGGATGTAAAGAACTTGCCATTCCTGGATTTTTTTTGGTTCACAGAGATACCGTCAGCGTACTTACAACTTGTGAATATCGGAAGAAGTCCTTCACGAACCAAATATTGCACTACCTCAGTAATCACCCGATGGACCACAAAAAGTGCTGTATCCAAACTACTCAGGGGATTGGAAACACACTGTAGCACATTGGAATTGAGAACGAAGAAAGAGAATCATCTATACCGCGTGTCGCGAAATAACGGTTATCCAAAAAACTTTATTCGAAGAAGCCGGCCCGTGGCCTTAACGATCACAAGCTTGCCTTGTAATCTGATGGCGCGGGTTAGAGCTTGCGTACGAATCGGGCGACCCTCGCAGTATCTTTAGTCCGCATGTGACCCGTGGTGGTTGCGCGGCAGCGAAGCGTCGGTACTGCGTACCAACGTACTGCTGGTGCCTTTTTATTCGAAAAAGCCTAAAGAAGAGAACGTCTCAGCATCTGCCAGAACAGACAAATAAGCGAGTAGTGCTTCCATACATCAAGAACATTTCTGAACTGGAAGCATGATTATTTCAGCTACACAGAGTAACCGTAGCGTACAAACCAAGTGCTACCCTGAGAGAGTTGCTTCCAAGACCGAAGGGCAAAAGCGAACAATGCATTTATACCCTTGTAGTCTATCAGATAAACTGCAGCGAAAGTAATAAGCACTGTATCGGATAGACAGAAAATGCCTTTTACCCGGATAACAGAGCATAAGAAGACATGGGGGGTCAGTGTTGGGAAAAGCAACACCGAACTACTTCCATTTCGGATACGGTCCTAGTGATCGTAATGGTTGAGGTCTACTTCAAAGTGAACCGAGGTCTGAATAGTGATTGCGTGTCGCAATCCAACCACACGACGGGTACTCCAAATCCAGCTTTGAATTTCTTACCGCTGTGCCAAGCGTTGCTCGCGGATCTTAGAGCCATATTGATCACGGCGTCAGCCTTTAACCACTAGACCCCGAGTTCCATCCCAGCTCAGGCTATCTCCATCTGATGAGTCCAAACAAAGACGAAACCGGTTATGGGGTATCAGGGTTGGAAGAAGCAACACCGAGCCACTTCCAAGGCATGACACCTATTCATTGGTTTCGATACACGAGGATGAGGCAGATCATCATTTTGACCAGGAAAACGTAAAGATTCTATCACCTGGGAATATTAAACAGGCAAGAGAATTCTTGTAAACGTAGCACTCCTCAAAGAATGCAATCAATCGACTTGTTGAATTAGACGCCGTCTAGCAAATCTAAGCGCAAAGAACTATTACCATACGAATAGCTCAGACAGTATTTTCGACTGTGGAGACAAACGGGGCATGGTCATGAGGCATGGGTCGAAAAGGCCATTTTCAAAGGCCATATGCACAAACGACCGATGAGGTGACCCATAAAAAGCGCGCTCATAACCACCAGATTCACACTTACGCAACGCCCCGCTACGCTTTAGACTAACTCACTGATGATGTCACCTCGACTTGTGACGAGACGTTTCCAATATAATTACCAAGCTCAGCGAACAGTTCGTTTAACAAACGAACAATGGAACTATTGAAGAATGGTTAGCGGCGAAGGGAGATAAAAAGATATCAGCAGTTCCCTGGTACACAGTAACAACCGCTTCGTTGCCACTCCACCACCAACAGTTGTGCGTGGGATACGGATTTTGCGAGGGTCGCCCGGTTCGTACGCAGGCACGAACGCGTGCTCTCGGGTTTCATGACGGGCTTGTGATCAGTGGAAGGAAGGAATCTTTGCCACTGCTTTCGCTGACTCATCAAGCATCAAAACAGGTTTTCACAAAGATATAGGCATCCCAGTTGATGTACGGTTGAACACCTCGATTACCCGTGCAACTAGCAGTTGATGTGTGGCCGACGTGGCGAATCCCGTCAAATGAATTACAGGACAACATAAGGGTGGCTAACCTTAAACTAAAAGCATATCAAGCGCGGAGAATGGCGACTTCCCAAACCAACAATGACAAACAGGGGAGTGAGTTTCCATTCAGTTCGAAAGTGAAATACGGAGATCATCAACGGGTCCCTGTGTACACCATCACTGGGCAAGGAGATTCACGACAAGACCTTGTCAGTGAGCTAATAAAGCGGCATGAGTTAGCAGAGGATATCCCTTTGCACATGAGCGCTCGCGAAGGTCAGAAAGACTCCAGACGAAGGCAGCGACAGCGAGCACTTTGGTGGGGGAGGAATGTGGTGGACCAAGAACAGTTACAACTGCGCCCTATTAGTACTATAGAAGTGCCAAGAACACTATGCCATAACGAGCCGGCAGCGTACCATGCTAACGCCCCAACAGAAAGGGATCGCTTGGGAACCGCGGATGTATGCCCACGAGGATTAAGCACAGAAGTAGTGCACGCTACGTAACCTCCAATAGAAGGCGCGTAGATGCGTGCAAGTTTCGTTGGTCAGATTTAGTGCATGTGTTTCATAATGTTTACCACAATAAAGGCCACCGTTCGCACCTTGAGTTCTTACGAGCCTATTCCACCATTCGTTTGCTAGGTTGAGCGCAGTCGGGTTTGGCATAATTGACTCGATTTTTGTTAGAGACGTTGTATACGATTTCTATGCACATTTCCGCTTGATATAAATACACTGCTATCATTTTCGGAATTTGGTGATGATGCTGTTGCAGTCAGCTTCTCTTTCACAAGTATCAACTCTCAAAAATGCGCATTACCTAGCTGAACACTAGTTTTTATTGCCGTATCTCTCTCTCGTTGCTGTACCTCTACATTGTCACCTCCTGAGCACTCTGCTTACATGTGTAAGGCCATTTTAGCGTTCGACGTGTCAGCTGAACAGTTAGTTTGTGATTGGCAGTATTCGGTTTGCTTCACTTGCTACTTGGTCCGATACTAAGCCAACAGTGAACCGCTTAGGTGTGCTATCAACATCTCGATTATTGCTATGACTAACCAAATGGGTTGCGCACATTCTCACCTGAGGCTATAGTGCCGAATTGACATCTGTTGGCGCTACACCAGCCCACAAAACATGTGAAGTCATTCCATTCAGTGATGGTTCGTTAGCAGCATTGTCACTCTTGTGGTTTACACATGTTTCAACCGTACATCGTTCCTACTAGGAACAAACTCACTTAGAACATCATAGTTCAATTCTGCATCTACCGCTTTCTCTCTACCAGCAAAATGAAATAATCTGAGTTCTCTGTGATCCGGTTTACCTGGATCTCTGTTGGCACCCAAAAACGTGTCCGCTCTTTTTGGTCATTGTCACCTCGTGTTGTCTCTTATTTCACGAACTAAATCCAAGATGATGATGTAATCGTTCCTGTGTTTACTCCACTGCTATGTTGGGTGGTGGCTGAACGGTTAAATGCGTCGGCTTTCTAACCCGATAGTCACCGAATCGGATCTGTGCACTTGCAGGCGACCCTGCAGTGCGCACGCGACTAGTTTGTGATCGCGTGCTATGGAAGCGCCCGTACAATATAACGCTGGCGTACTCCAACACATCCCATCATCATATTCAGAAATTGCGTTTACACATTAGAGATTTTGTATGCGACAGCTGGGAGCTCAGCTGAGACAACCGACTACGTGTATACTTTGATGTGTGTAGTATGTGGACTCAGCTCATAAGCTGTGGACCCGAGCAACCCCACAAAATGGACCGTTGGGCAATCTGTCTGCAGGCAGCCGTACGAGTTCAAAGTGCTTTCTGTTCACATACGCGTCGCCTTCGAACCGCTTCCATAGCGCCGTTCGCGTACACTGACATGTACATAGATTACGACATACGATTTCAATTCTAAATCGTCTTTTGCTCTACTGTTGCGATTTGGCTTCCTTGCCTCTGTGTGATCGATGTAATCACGGTCCCTCTGTTTCTCGCTGCCTTTGTCCCATTAGTCTGTGGCCCATCCAGGCAGAGAATCTTCGACTAGTTTGGCCGCTGGCGACTTTACTCCCTTTGCTCCCGATTCACCAAGTGGCGACAAGATAAGTCCATCTCCTGCTTGCGCGCCAATTGGGATTTGGGATTTCGACGTTCCGTATTTGTTGAGAACGCCGAATGGAAACAACCGGCATTCTCCCAACTACCGCCGCATGCTGCGTTTGCGCGACGAACAGATAATCGCACGGTTGCGCTCAGTCGTGTCACCGGGCAAACTATCAAGCAAATACGAGACTTTGGGTTGCATCGGACACGGGTAAGTTTAGATGGAGCTCACTAGCAATTTTATTTTTGGGTATTTCACATTATTTTTCATATTCCGATCGAAAATCTTTTGCTTCAACGTGACGTTTGTAGTACATGACTAATGAGTAGTATGTTGAAGCAAGCAGGCGCGATGAACTCAGCGAATGATGGATCACCGCGGAAAACGGGCGCGTAGTACACAATTCACCCAGCCATGGAAACGGATGGCGCCTTAGTTTTGGACCTATACCACACCGTCACGTACGTTGTTTACGCGCCTGGGGTGTGGATGGAAGAAGAGGAGAGGTGGCCAAGCGATGACTTGGTCGAGAGGAATGAAGGTTCTCAGTTCGAAGCTGGCCTCGGTCGGAGCGCCTCGGCTCCCTTTAGCTGAATGCACTTGCTGACATGGCTAGCAGCTGACCTAAGTGGCGTTCGTGCTGTGAGTTTCTTTGTCCCACCCCATCCCTCTTAGCCTCCCCCTCCGACCATGATCTCAATTTTTAGCATAATACATATTTTTGCATAGCAAATTTTTTTGCTGAATAATAGCCGGCTGGTAACTTTCCGGAACGATGCCCATCCGTTCTTGATAGCTCTGCTGGTACTCATCTGTTGTCTGTTTTTCTTTCTTTTTTCTTTTTTTATGTATTGCGGCACCAGTAGCTTAGGTGTTTTCCACTTCCAGCTAACCTCGCGGAAAGCTGAGTCGATAGCACATAGTGGAGCGTAGAATCAAATGGCACCACGGATGAAGTGCGCACATAAATTCGACTATTCTATGTTCGAATTTTGAAACATGAATTTCCCTTTATAATTCCAAATAAGAATATCAGAAGACGAAGATTGTGAGATGACTTTGTGTTACTCCTAAATCACTATGTTCTATGTTCGAAATGTTTTGCCATGTTTACGTTCGTTCTCCAATACGCAATTTCTACTCGCCGCGCCGCCTTCTCTACACTTTGGCTGTGTAAGATCCACTTGCTGTAATGTTCTAAGTGGGAATGTGAATTTACTCTTTATCGTTGGCGGCAATGAGCTCACGAAGTTGACTATTCCTGCAGTTTGTTCTAATTGTCCATTTGACATCTGAGAAATTTGTTTGTGAGTTTTGTGTATCATTTGCTTATTCAGCGGTGAATGTTCCGCGTTCATGTTGCCTATCTGGTTGGTTCGGTAAGTTACAACTCAATTAAAAATGTCAAATCAAACATCAAATCAAATCCCACCAGATAACTTGTTTTCTCAATTATTTATTATTTGCTTGTACATTTATTAATTAGCCATTTGTTTCCTTCCCCGACTCACCATTGTCGTACACACCTATACATCGGCCCAAACTGTTTGCAGTGAACACCCGTGTTAAATTTCAGAAACCCCCCCACTTTCTCAATTACATGGAGTATATCACTCCGTGTAGATAAGTGGGACTGAGCTAATCACGGGGTTGGGAGCTCATTCATCTCACACGAACACGATGCTACATTGTTGACATCGATCGGCTCCTATTCTGTCGCGCACATCAACTCCTACCATGCCGGTTGCGATGTTGATCGGCCCCTCTCCAAAGCGATTCGTTCCATATACCTTACTCTTTGTAGTATTCTCAAAGGCAAGACGTTCCATCCACATGCATTATAATACACTCGATGAAGTGGTTCCAAAAGGTTGCTGGGCTGGTGACTGCTGAAACTGAATCACGAGAGCCACATAACATGCAACGCCCGGTGGATTCCACTTCCGAGCGACGCATTGTTCACGCGCAATCGCGCAAAAGCGTTTAACTCGTTGATAACATAAAATGCCTAACGTAAGCGAAAGGGCGCTGCAACAATAACTCGTTGTTGTCTCTTCGCTGTCTCTTCGGATGACGTGATCTTAGTAGTTCTATGGGAATAGGATGGGAGTAAACAAGCTACTTTACAAAATCCACAAGATGAAACTAAAACCGCAGTGTTCCGACGTAGTTGAGAAAATTTTAGTCGTGCATTTAACACATATTATAAGCCACAAAGACCATTCACCGATTTCCTACAACCCCAGCTCATCGAAATGCCTCTAACTCCCTGCGCCTAGATGTTGACTCAACAGTTTAACAGATTGATGCACAGTATTAGTTATATGCAAATTTGTATTTATGAAGAGTTCATGATAGTCACAGCATGTTCTTCCACTGAGTCCAAACTGCAAACGATGGCTTGTATGCCGTTTCTTTCCTACACGGATCAGGTGGAATGAGGTAACTCAAAACGAATAACTCCACGTATAGGCTCTGTCGCCAATGTTAACACATACAATACTAACGTAAGCCTGCGAATGCAGTAATGGATCATTGCCGAACGACGTAAGGACAACAGAGTACATTGAGCTGATAGCACACGTGTTTACTTACAAGAGCGTGTACAGCGCATCGATCAAGTAGCTAAGACTATAGTAATGAGTGGGTAATCGATAGACAGACACACGTGCACATGTAGGGACAGTCATTGCTGACTGTGAACATCTGACTGGCGATAGTGACTCATACGCCATACAGCTTTCCTTGCGCATCACACAGGATGAACACTTGCAAAGCGCTTAGCCTGACAGTCCTCACTGGTGGCTTTGGCGCAGAAGCGTACGAAGAAAGAAAAACTTCTATGAAATACTGAAGTATAACCGTATTGGCCGAATTACTATGGCAACCTGCATCAATCAAGATTGCCCACGGTGGTTATGATTTTCGGTTCTACTATGGTTTGTCGTTTCCGATTGATCTAAGTGGATTGAGTTGTTAAATTTGAGGAGCAGCCTTACCCGAATACTGTCCACAATGAAAACAAGGAAGGTTGTTTTCCTCCTATTTGCATTACTTTGTTTTTGGGTTGTTTCGGCGAATTTTATATCTTTTTCAGCCACCTTAAGAGTCAAAGATCAAGTTTGTCCATGATTGTGGTTAACTGATGTTGATGTGCGCATACCCGACTTTACCTCAGTCATGTCACTTTCGTTCTCTGAGCATGCACATCATTGAAAGAATCCTTTTCCTTTATCATTCCATTTTTCTCTTGCCTCGAAGTGCCACTGGGATTGTTCACATTGGCCGAGAATTAACCACCCACTGTCGTGTGGCTATCAAACAAATGAACTTGCGAAAGCAGCCCAAAAAGGAATTGATTTTGAACGAAATTATGGTTATGCGTGCGTATCGCAACCCGAATATCGTCAACTATCTGGACAGTTATCTGGTGAGTACCACTCAGGTCGGCGAATCCTCGGCTGTTTTGTATCTACTTGCACATTGTCATAACAGTAACCATCGCGAACCGTCCATCATTTTTTGTTATCAGGAAACTGCTTCATCGTGAAGTTGCTGTTAAAAACAATGTTGACACCTTTTGTTCTTGTTCATTCTGCATTCTTGCATAAATACCTCATTTATTTCCTCCACCCCCTAACTACTTCACTTCATGCTGGTTACTTGTCTTCCTAAAGCCGGTGAACTGTGCGGGCAAAGTAAGAGGCTGACTTGAGTATCCGGTTTTCTATCCAAGTCTCAGAATATACGAGGGTCATTCAATAAATAAGGTGAATTTTTCGGTATAAGGACTTCTAATACAGATAGAAGCTTACTTTTTGTTCATTTTTTGTTGTTTTACTTCTTTTCCACATGGATGTAATTCCTTTTGCAGATTGAAAAAAACTGAGAGTTGTAGCGATTAACAAAGATGGCCGACCAAGAAGCATGCTCCAGGATTGAACAGCGGTCAGTTATCAAGCTTTTGGTTGCTGAAGAGTGCAAACCAGTTGAAATGCATAGGAGAATGTCAACTGTGTATGGTGCCACATGTTTCAACGGAAAAATGTCCACAAGTGGGCAAAATTGTTTACAGAAGGACGGAGCAGTGTTGAGGATGAAGACAGGCCTGGGAGGCCTACACAGAAGTGAGGTCTCCTGAGGTGATCGAATCAGTCAATGACCTCATTCAATCGGACAGAAGAGTGACAGTGGATGACATTGCAAAGACTTTGAGCTTATCTGTTGGGGCGGCACACAAAATTGTCCATGTCATCCACTGTCACCCTTCTGTCCGACTGAATGAGGTCATTGACTGCTTCGATCACCTCAGGAGACCTCACTTCTGTGTAGGTCTCCCAGGCCTGTCTTCATCCTCAACACTGCTCCGTCCTTCTGTAAACAACTTTGCCCACTTGTGGACATTTTTCCGTTGAAACATGTGGCACCATACACAGTTGACATTCTCCTATGCATTTCAACTGGTTTGCACTCTTCAGCAACCAAAAGCTTGATAACTGACCGCTGTTCAATCCTGGAGCATGCTTCTTGGTCGGCCATCTTTGTTAATCGCTACAACTCTCAGTTTTTTTCAATCTGCAAAAGGAATTACATCCATGTGGAAAAGAAGTAAAACAACAAAAAATGAACAAAAAGTGAGCTTCTATCTGTATTAGAAGTCCTTATGCCGAAAAATTCACCTTATTTATGGAATGATTCTCGTATTATAGTGTATCACTTGCAAGTTAGCTATTGAATGGCCACTCTCAAGAGATTGTGTGTAGCTTCGTGGCTTTTGAGGAAATCGGACCCGGTCTATATTTGTTGATCGTCGCCCTAGGGAGCTTTAATGTTTGTACTGGGTACTGTTTGCACTTACAATTGGACAGGTTCTCTGGCATTCACAATGATCAACTTTAATCTTTCTTGAAAACACAGCACATTTAAGACTTCAGTCGACTAGCATACATAAAAATAGCAAATTCCGTTTGCTAAATCGCTGCTTTATGGCTATGAATTATTTTTGACGGAAAGTGCAGTCGCTTTCCAATGTTTGAATCTATTTGGCTGTCAGTTGCGGGTGTCTCATCTTACACAATGCTCGCATGTATCTAGAACCCACCGAATGCGTCTAATGTGAGTGTCACCAACATCACTTCTGCATTTGACTTCGCATTCGAGTTGCCACACAGCCAGAAGATTATTGCCGGCGATTTCAACCTACCGAAAATACGCTGGTCTTCCCACCCAACGTCTACCTTGCACGCCTCTTTTCTTTCCTCCATCAGAGCATGGGGCTGTACACAATGGATTACCAGTCCAACCAGGTCCGCCAATGTACTGGACTTAATATTCACATTGGGGATACCCAATCCATAGACCGAGATACTAAACAATCTCCCTAGCAGCGACCAAAAAAGATCCGACTCAGCTTCCAAATTAAAATGGTTACTAAACTCGCCTCTACAACGTCAGTTACAACCCATATGATAAACTGGCCATGCTTTCAGCAATTCATTCGTTTCTCCAACTGGGGTGTATTTTTCCTCTCTACAAATGTGTACACCGCAGTGGAGCAGTTCTATAAACAAATCCATCACGCTACAGCCCTCCTTGCTCCACAATGTATTCATACCCCTCATATCTACAAAGATTCTGTCGAGCACTTAATCAGGAGGAAAACCAGAAAGTTAGCTGCAAGATACAGAAGGACCCATGATTTTTCACTTGTCTTACAAATGTATGAATTTATCACTAGAGTCAAACATGCAATTAACACGACGGAAAAATGAAGAACCTACAGCCCTACGAACAAACTGCAAAGCTAAGGAGGTTGTCAAAATACTGCATCGTAGAACCAGTGACCACTCTCCTCTGATTACCGAAATTGTTGATGGTGATGGTGACTTACTCCATGACCCAGCTGAAATCTGTGAAGCATTTAATGACTTTTTTGCCTCTACCATGAGTCGCGAAACTAACCCGGTGTTTGTGTGCACAGAGCTCACAGTAACAACCCTCTTAAGCAGAGTCGATATCTCGCTCAAGCCTATCCACCAAGTTATCAAATCAATCAGGCCATCTTCCAAGCTGGGATCTGATGGCATTTCACCAACCACCATTAAACTAGGAGGGCCTGATATACCATTGCTCCTGATGAGCATGTTCACTCTATCGCAGGAATCTGGCCACTTTCCAGACTAATGGAAAACGTCATTTATTGTGCTTCGGCATAAAAGAGGTCCCAAACAAACGATTGATAACTACCGACCAATCCACCACACTCCGATAAGCGCTGAGCTATTTGAAATGATGGTCAGAATGGAGATGATGAATTTTGTGGATTCTAAGAGAGCAAGAACGAACATTTTACGGGATAACCTGAATTTAGATCCTTTCGCGTCTTCTGAAAGAAACGCCTCCCTCTTGATAAATTTTGTTGATTCTATTGGCCTGATCAATCATTCGCAATATGGTTTTCTCAATAAGCGATCGTGCACCACCTGTCAACTGCATTAACTTAATCACATTTCAGAATCAATCGATTCCGGCTATGCAGTAGTCATCTTGTTCCTCGACATACACCAAGCATTCAACCAAGTACCGCACAAGCGACTGTCACAAAAGTTTGAGAATTTTGTGATCCGGGACTCATTACTAGGTTGGCTATCGCCATACCTGAGTTATCGTCATCAGGCCGTCACTTTAGGTGATTATGGCTCTTCCCCACGCTCAATCACCAGTGGAGTCATTCAAGGGAGCGCGCTCGGCCCCTTACTCTTTTTGCTCTACATCAATGACATCACCACATCCGTAAAACATGATACCTCATTTTTACTTGCCGACGATATCAAATCAGTCTATAAGTTTCGACGTGACGAGCTTCACGGGACATTACTGCTCATTCAAGATGATTTACATTTCCTTGTGACATGGTGCTGCACATGGGTGATGTACCTCTCGGTTAAGCAATCAAGCATCATGTCTTACAGCTGCTGCATCCCCGAAGGATCTATCACCCTAAACAATGAACGCGTCCCTACACATTTGTCTACGCGAGATCTTAGAATTAGGTGCTCGTCTACCTTCAATTTCCCTGAACAGGCCCAACACCAGGTATCACCTGCCGGACAGTCTATGTTCAATATATCAAACAAAGTACACACAACCAATGCTAGAGTTGAGCTTTTCAAGCTACTCACTTGCCCCATCCTCGAATACTGTAGCATACTATACGGCAACATGAGAAAGAGTGACAGAATTGCTGTGGAGCACTTGCAGAAGTCATTTATTAAACATCTGATTGGTAATAAGTCTGCTAGGGGTTATGGTGAACGTTGCAATGAACTTCATCTCGAACCACTTTGCATTCGGTGATTGAAGCACAACTTGCGATATAGAAGCAAATGTTGGTAGCTCAGGTTGGTTCAGTTGGTGGTCTGAGTGTTCGCTAAGCTCGGCAGTTTGACTGCAAACGTTTCGTCACCACTCGAGGTGACATCGTCAGTGCGCGTTTATTTAGCAGAGCGGCGCGTACGAAGCGAACGCTCAGAAGCACAACTTGTTGCTGCTTTTCAACATATTACACAAAAAGACCTATTCCAACCTGCCTACACTCAGTTTACAACATTGCTCAACTCGAGCGCTTCGCTACAAAGATTTTACACTGAATATACCGAAGGCTAGGACGAAAGTCTGCTCTAATTTCTTCCTAGTCAGATATAGCTATCTGTGGAATTAACTACCAATAACACACAGGTCATGTGACAACGTGGCAACGTTTAGTAACAGACTCGCCAATTACCTTGATCTAACTACCCTAAGCTCTATATCCACTGTGGAAAATCCGTCGATGAGCTATTACAACAGGGGCCCAAAACATATAAACACCAAAGTTTTCACAACTAGGCTTTGGCTTCAACCATCCGCCAGAATGTTAATACATGAAACGCATAACCCAATACTCCACCTATGCAAGTCACCCATGCATGTGCATGAATTCTCCTGTAGAAATTGATCTTTGCCGCTATAGACACAGTTTCTCTCATCAAGAGAAATATACGTATTATTATTCTTAGTATCAGTATTATTATTATTATGTTATCTAGATGCAACGAATACTGATTTTTGAGCTCTTCAGCTAAAGATATATTTTATCTGAATAATGCCGTAAGAAGACGAACACTGGCAGATGTCAACATTTCGTATTGTCTCTTCAGTGCCAACACAATAACATGAAAATATATAAGACGACAGGTAGGTTGAGACCGGAACAAGTTAGAACAGGGTAGAGGGGCAGGCGTGACACTTTTTGGACCCAATGGTCTGTCTTTCCGGCTACTTTGGTGAGGACCGGTTAACATCCCATGTTTACTGAACGCCTTCAACCCCATGACTTTCAACCGTTCAACGTGCACAGAATTGGCTCACTGTGGTTCTGATTTGTGAGCGGGGCACAGTCTGGGTTGTCTTCTGACAGATGCATCACTGATTATGGCAACTAAGGTACCGGTATTAATTTCCTTCTTGTACGGCTGACCTTCAATTTCACTGGTACATTGTATTTTGCATGACTGCTACAGTCGTTCGACGTTGCTTTCCAAATTGTGTTTGCTAGAAAGTTGTCCTTGCCTGGAGGTTGCACGTTCTTAAGTGGCGCTTTTGGAATTTGTGACGCTACAGCTGCGCGATCTTTGACCAAGTGCCCTGCTTCCTCACATGGGATGCAGACCGACAAATGTCGATTTCCAGCTCAGTGGCATGTAAAAAGCAGCTCAGGGCATCTCGACGTGACATTGTTCGTTCAGTCGATTTATTAATTCGTATCTGTGTGTGACTGTATGGAAAAACTGGCAACTGTTTATGGACATTTTCCGACTGCCGGACAGTGTTACAGACTCTCAGATCATGCCTACGGCTGGCCCCTATCCCAAAGGATCACAAGCCTTGTAGTCCGAGGGCGCAGCTTCGAGCCTGCGTAGGGAACCGGGCGGCCCTCGCAGTATCCGTAGCCCACGCGCGACTGTTGGTGGTAGTGATGGGAGTGTCAGTTCCGAGTGAACAGATGGACCAACCGAGCGAGCCAGACAACCAATGTGAGCTGGCCGTACCGGCTTCGTCTGCTGGACTCGGATTGGCCGACATTCGTGTGGGTGATTTACCGTTTGTTTAACTGAGTCAAAGGAGGAACCTCATCGACTCAGAAGGGTCGTTATTTATGGATGTGAACATGCAACTGACATCGAGAAGTTTAACTTGCCAAACATGCTGTAATTTTCGCTGAGTTGATGTTGCTGAATAAACACTTGTCCGTGAAGGACCGAGTTTTGCAACAGTGGTTGCGCGGCAGCCAAGACTCGTTATTGCATACTGCTGATACCTTTATCATGACCAATACGGATACCAAGTGCCAGACAGTGTGGAGCCAATTCTTCTTTGAGCTTGATGGCTTTAGTTTCGCTGTACCAACAGTGTGGTTGGGATGCTGGTAGTATAGTGTATGACACCTTCAGCGTTTTACATGATTTCCGGAAAGAATACCGCGCATCGCATGTGTTCTGCCCTGAACACCATAGCTCACTGAGGACACCTAGCACATTATTAATTGTAATGTTTTCGCCGATGTGGGGGGGGTATCGTTCACCTTCACTCCCCACAAACCGTTATGGTAGTTCGATAGCGGGCTTTCTGAGAGCACCGTATTTTTGTTGCAGCACGGATAATGACAGTAAATAACCCAAAAACGCACTCCCGGAAGGTCCGGGTAGCCGTTATCGGTTTCTCAGATGGAATAACCCAACGTTATGCAAACAGTGGCAGCATCGTAGTAATTTAATCCCGTCACTAGAATGTTCCATGGTCCGGTGGAAGAAACAAACGCGCAGTTAATGCTTATAACCATTTAATGAAAGCTCTTTACTTCACAGTGCTCGGAAGGACCAAAATTTAGAAGTCATTTAAGTAAATAAATTGAGGCAGAATCAAACGTCAATCATTTATGTGAACAGTTGTGTTCACGATCGATAAACCAGTGCATTCATGACACTGTTTTCGTTTTTGGTCGCGCTTTTCACTATGAAATGTTCATGCAACTGTCGACGTTTGTGTTCACTGCACACTCCTTGATGAAGGAGGTAATCGAAGAAGCCGCGCTATCTTCACTGCAGGTGTCCCACTTGTCAGCGTGTGTGTGGATGCATCGGCCGAGGTCAGCTACACTGTCCACTATATCTCACGTTTTTCCTTATGTCTACACTTCCTTTTTCGTACTGGCCCCGTTCACCATCCGACCAAATACATCCCCGAAGCACACTTGGGCATTTGAACCCGAATGAACTGGCCACTTCTCGTTCTTATACGGCTGCATGCGGGAAAATCGTTTTGTACGTTACTAGGGGAGAGGGATCACCATCTGTAGTAGGCTGACACTAAGCAACCCCGCCATGCTTGATGCTTCAGCCTCAGTTTTGCTGACTTAATGGTTGTCGTGTTGACACTAGACATCGCTCTCAATTTTATCATTCCTGAACTCTTCACTACAGCGCTGGCCCATAAAATCCCCATTGTACCCTGCTTCTCTATTCTCTTTTCTTTAGCTCAAACGAACAATATTTGTCTTCTCTCCACCATCAGTTTATTGTGAACCTTGTCATTCTCGCCACTTGCTGCATCATGTCAAATATGAGTTGTCACACCACTTTTTGTTCATGCCCTTCCATCTCCAGCTTGGCGATGAACTTTGGGTGGTGATGGAGTACCTAGATGGTGGCTCCCTCACCGACATCTTGACTGAGACTTGCATGTCCGAGTCACACATCGCCACAGTATGCAGGGAGGTGAGTTGATTCTTCCCTTATGCTTGTATGCACTGTATTTCATTGTGCTCACCACTTGTACATTTCACATTCTCAAAGTCAGTCATCACGAGTTTTCATGCCGTTCACTGTCACGGGAACTGTGCATCTTAAGCGGTCATTCTTCCTCTTGGTTAGGGTCTCCGTCTGTTGCAATCCCGCACATGTCTGCGGTTCGCACGGTAGCTTTTCGAGACCATGGAGCTGTTTGTAAAGTTAATTTTAACCGCAGTCCGTTTTCATGTGAAACCCCTGTAGCCCATCACCGTTTCCGCTTCGCGACATTTAAGCGAACTGAACCCAACTTGGGATTCAGCCATCGCATGGCTTAGTTTACTGACTAGTGGTCACACTTGCCGTGAGAGACAGCATTTGTCTAAATTAAATCTTTTTGTACATAACCATGTGTAACCGAGTAGCCTTGCATACTCCGCATCCTATTACATCTCAGCTTCTGCTCCCTTAACTCAGACGATAGTTTTTTTCGTCCTCTTATATGCTGACTCAGCACGCATTCCCACATGCGCTTTTGCGCGGTATTCGTTTTTCTTTGTTGCTGTCTGAGCTTAATCTTTTCCTCCTGTCACTGATAATGCATTCGATCGAGTAATACCGTTGGTTCATCTGGGAAAGCAGGCGGATCAGCGCAAGGATACGATTAAATCCGAATCCATGATTTTCAACATCACCGTATACCGTAATGGTCTAGGCGTTCCTCAGCGCTCATTTCAAACATTTCCTTTTTCGCTTTACTGTATGCCATTGTGTCTACCTTCACCCTACTTCGCCTCTGGTTCTCATTACCGTAAATTCCATATTACTTTGTGGTAGCGTACATCAGTATCACCACTTACACTCACCTCAGAGCTATTTATGGTAGCACAACAGAACCGGAATTATTTGCATTCCGTTTTCAGTCCCCTTCTTCTGCACGACTATTTTGTGCTGGTGATTTTAGAACATAATGATTTTCATACCGTAAAGAAGAGGATACTTTACTTCGCAATCGCTAATCTTCATCGTAGCCCTTCGTACCTTACCTGTCGGCCTCTTATCGATTCCTCAAAATCTTTTGTTGTTACCCACCAATGCTTAAACTTTGAGAATTCAGTGTTTCAATAGCAGTTGGTTGCAACCTACTCCATACGATGCAGAACATGGTGGCTTCGCCGAAAAATAATTGCTCCGTTGTATGTTGGCGATTATGAAAGGCCTATCGACCTCGAAGTTCACACGTGTGTTACAACGCAACTCAATGTCTGCTGACTTGGACGGACAACCTCAAACTATTGATGCCAAAAGAGTAGTATGAATTGGATGGCATAAACTGTATTCATCTTAGCTGGCCTCCTCCAAATGGTTATGCACGTCCTAAACTACGCAGTACAGTTGATACATCCTATCTGGACGCGTTTGTAGTTCCTATTCCATCTACCCTGTGAGAGGGTACAACCAGCAAATCATAGTTCAGGATCCATCGGCTTACCGTGGACGACGACGAGCAAGAATGGTAAGGACGAAACGTCTTTCCTATGTTTTTCCGGAAGATCGTTTCGTCTAATTGAGTGTAGTTATGGTGAACTCCATTCCTTCATGCCATTCGAATCCCCTGAAGACTCATATTGTTGTTACTTGCTTACTAAGCAAACAAGTTGATGCTTTTCAATGCTAATGCACGTCGTTTATCTACCAGGATATTAGCTGGGCCTGTTCTTCATGCCGTTACTAATATGTCTGCCTACCGCATGCGATTCCGGTTATAGCAATCAGGGTGTTGGCAAACTTCCAACTGGACCGGGAAACCAGTAGACAAATACCTCGATTAATAGACCTGTTAACCAGAACGAACTGTCAAACCATGGTGCATACAGCTGTAATCCTCATCATAATTCATGTGGTCTGGAAGTGATCCAGCGGTGGTCAACTCATAGTTCGCTTACATGTAGTTCACCCAGCAACCTCTGATAATTCATTGTTAGTCGGTCGTTCTTACCTAGCGTGGAAAAGTTGATTCCATCGGGACAGGCATCGATCCGTCTTACTAACTAGGATGATTCTGGTCGGGAGCACTACTCATTCTCAAAACCCTGTGTGATACCTATTTTGAACCCCATCGTCTGCCTATGGGTTAGTTAAAGTTTGCACTAATGTGCATGTTGTTCTCGTCTTTTCCACATCTCTATTCTGCCACGTTCTTTTATTTGACGTCAAGGAAGTAAAGCTTCTGTAGCCCTTTCTGGCCCACTTGTTCGTCAAATTGACCTACTTCTCTCGTTGTCTATATACAATTTTGGCCCTTTGTATTATTTCCTGTCATGAAAGACTACGATTTTTCTAATGCTATCGTTTTTGCATTAATATTAACAATAATGCGATGTACTCCGCAACAGTTTGATCAACTCGCCTTTCTTGCACCAAATAAGAGACTCCGAACATTCATCACTCGCGTGTTGTTTCCACCAGACATGAGCTAACTTATAAAGGCAGCGATGATCTAACTTAACAAGCCTCATTATGTTTGTCGATCTGGTGGGCCAGGTTTCGCAACCGTACAGGAGGGTCGAACGGACATCTGCATTGTAAACTTTGCCATTCAGGGCGAGAGTGATGTCGCACCGGCGCCACATGTGGCGGCGATTGGCAAAAGCGCCTCGAGCTTTTGCTATACGGTTCATGACCTCATCATGCATTTCACTGGTGCTGGTACAGCTGCCTAGCTAATTAAATTTCTGAACGACTTCTAACTCATCCCCATCAAGGGTTAACGCAGAAATGAGAGCCTTCCAATCTTGGAGATGGACTTTGCATTTCGTGGGTGCTAAGCACACGCCAATGCGACAGACAATCAGTGTTAATGTGCCCATTGCTACTCGGCACGTTTGGTAGCTGTCACAGATTAGGGCACTGTCGTCGACCTAAGCAAAGTCGACACGTCCATCATCTCTGAGCAACTCCAGCGAACGCCCTTTCCATAGATACGTCAATGACGAAACTAGTTAAGGAACATGCAAGTGAACAACCTTGTTTCACACGCTAGAGATATTGAAGGACGGCGACAGTTTGCCATAAACCCTTAATCTGCCCAAGCTGTGCGCGTAAAACGTACTGATAATGTTCACGTATTCACCGGGCACACTTTTCCTGAGTAGCCTGTCCCAAAAGCACTTTACTCCACCGGATCTAAGGCAACTTTGTTGTCGAGAAATACGGCTACACTGGATCGGCTATACGTATGGCGATGCTCCAACAAATTAATTAGAGTGATGATGTAGTCAACGCAGCTTCGACGAACCCAGCTTTCACGGGTGCCAGCCCGTCTGTGGAGAATGACAGGTGCAACTAATTTGAAGACAATCGGGATCAGACTGATTCCTCTATGCCGACTTCATTCATTATGTAAGCGAGCTCTAGAAACTGGGGCTATAATACAGCGGCTCCCCTCTGTTGGAACTGTCTTCTGCTCCCATAGCTTCACTAGTAAGTTGTGCAGATCATCTACAAGAGCAGGTCCCCCGAATTTGAAAAGGGCTGCAGTAAGTCTATCTGCTCCATCGGCCGTATTCAATTACGACAGTTGGATTTCACGTTCGACTTCTTTGCTTAATTGCGGATCTAAGGAGACTGGGCAGAGAGAAGTGCACTTAATGCTGGAGAAGAAACATAATAACTCTGGTTGATTAAGCTTATTTCCAAAGTGTTAGGCCCAACGCTCCCAAGCGTTTTAAAAGTTTATGGATGGGTAGTCTACTCTCTTTGCATATGGTCTCGCTAACACCAAGTCTTATTCTGCCTGTTTTGCGTATCAAACGAAATAACTTCCGATGTTTATCAATAGCAGTGACTATTTCCATCTTCGAGACACAATGAGACCACCAGACTTCGCTGTCTGTCTCTTCTTCCTAACACGCAGTTTCTCTCTGAGATTTTTGCTGTTCGCATTGTGTCCGTTTCCAACCGAAGCTTATCCGCGATCATCCACAAGTTCTATTGACTGCATACAGACCCAATATCCGCGTTGGCAATTTGATTTTTCCACCAGAAGACATGCCTGCTGATAGTAACGTCTGGCGACTGTACGATCGGTGATCTCCAATTGTATTCAATGCGCTTTTGTTTACACAGGTCGGATGCCCGCGTACTTTGATACGCATTCAGATCACCTGTCTTCGTCAGTCGGCTGGTCTCTCTATTCTCACAGCGTCTTCGCTGACGTGCGCCGAAACGCACCCATAAGTTAACACTTGCAAGAGCGTGGTCGAATTCCACGTTCGCGCTCCAAATCGAGTGACAGCTTTAGACGCTGTGTCTCCAGCGGTAACTGATCGCCATATGATCGATTTTTGTGTACGATTGGTCCCACGCTGGTAAACACTATGTCGCACTTTGCGGGTGCTGTGTTGGAAGTTTCTGCTCCCGAAAAATAGACGAGCACATTCACAGAGGTACAGCAGCCCTTCACCGTTATCACTACATGAGTCTGCACTGTGTTGGCTTCCCGGTCAGTTTTTCAACTTGGGCGTTTAAATCACCAGCCAGCAACACAGTATCCGTACTATTTCTGTAACGAAGGAGCTCGTTCCGTTGTTGGTATAACTCATCTCACACCGCGGCGGTGCTGCAATTTGCTGCCGCATATGCAGCAGTGAAAAAGACAACGTTTGTCTTCGCTGGAATTTGAAGCTTTGAACGAGCAGCCAATCTGACAGCAGATTCGGCTGTTGATTGGGATACAGTCGGTCTACGAAACTTCAGCCTGGTGACTCAGACCAATGCCAGCACCAATTTGACAGGCATTTGAAGTCGCATCATCTCCGGAGAAGCGCAACAGAAAAATGTCGCCATTATCGCGAGTGGGATAAATCTGGAGCTCGAATGTTGCGGACAGGTTCCCGATAAACAGCGGATATCGATCGAATAGGGTCTTTAGTATTCGGGCAAGTGCTGCCTGTTGGCCATTCTGTAACAAAGTGCGCACGTTGAGGCATGCCAGTCTTAGCGAGCCTCGAGAGCTTCAAATAGAAACGGATGAGCTAACGTAGTCTGCTTTGTTGGACCTTGACTTGTCGACTGGACTTGAGCGACGTCTTGCGATTGCGTGTGAGTTGAAACTAGGAGGCAAGCGACTATCTACGCAAGAGTGGGGAGGGCCTAGAATCGGGGGTTGAAAACAGATAGAAGCCAAGTCAGAATGGGACGATAAGGGTGAAAAAGCGCGAGAGTGGAAATAAGAAGGCGGGAAGGCCTGAGCAGTAGCATCCAGACCCCTATCCACCCTGCTCGATGGAGCAGACAGGGCGCTGTTGATTATCCTCTGCGACGGCCACAGCATCAAGGAATTCATTAAGTGGAAGTTTCTTTTATTGCGTGAGCTGGTGGTCCAGCCATAGACAGGAGGACGATTATGGTTCTCATCCAAAGCCTTGGTTAAAAAACTGACTTCAAGTTAGCGAGATTTTGGTGATGGGCTACAGCGAGTCCCTTTTACGGAGTCAAGTTTCATCCTCTCTCCAATGCCAACCTGTAGGTCCAGTAGACTGAGTTTGTCAGACCTTTGACCAATCTGCTATGTGTGGGTTTGTAAATGTGAAAAGCACCACCCAGCGTAGCTCCATGCATCCTTGAAGCAAGCCATCCATCGCACCACCTTAATGTCCTAGCTGGCCACGATTGCATAATTGTTGGTGGCACTGTAAGGTAATGTGGCTGGATTAAGGGTGTCTGTAGCAACTTATGTGATCCTTGTTTCTCCCAGCAGCATAAGGACTCGGCAACTGATTGACGAAAAAGAGATTGCTTATGAAACACTCTATCCTGACTACCCTGTGTGGAATTAGCATAAAGAGTAGCAACATTTTCCCTCGTTTAGTTTGAGATCTGTACTTATGATAGTTCTACACTTCCGCTTATTTCTAACTCAGTTTGCAACTCACCCGCCCTCCTCACCATGCTCGATGTTCCTTCAATGCAGGTGCTGCAAGCTTTGGAATTTCTCCACACCAAAGAAGTGATTCACAGAGACATAAAGTCCGATAACATCCTACTCGGTTTGGATGGTTCCGTCAAGCTGACTGATTTCGGGTTCTGTGCCCAGCTAAACGCGAATCATGGAGGCAAACGTGACACAATGGTCGGAACTCCTTACTGGATGGCACCTGAAGTAGTGAGCCGAAAACAGTATGGCACCAAGGTGGATATTTGGTCTCTTGGTATAATGACCCTGGAGATGATTGAAGGAGAACCTCCGTATTTAAGCGAGAACCCTTTGAAGGTGAGAGCAACCGCTTAATCGTGCACTTTTTTATCGGAAACGTTCCATTGTACTTTGTGAACATTGACATCGTTCTCTAGCTTTCAAAATACAGGTATAGCGAGAGCAGTACTTATTGAGTTCCCTTTTAAAGGATAACCCGCTAGGGCATACTGGCCGACTCACATCGTAACAGTTAATGCGTTGCACTGACAAACATCCTGGAGAAATATTCCTGCAGTGAGCGTACTCAGATCTTGAGCATTTGGAACCTAGAATGGGGTATTACGAGGTTAGTCTCTCTGTTTGGTGCGATTTGGTTGCAATGAACTCAGTCTACTCCCCGAAAATTGAGGCTACTCTAATACTGATTACCTTGATCACCTATTATCATCACCAACAGCACTACATCAGCTATTTGAACTGATGTTTCGCTGCCGTACAACCATGGTGGTCTGCGGATCAAATAATGATAACCATGAGATAAGGGGGACCTTACCTATAACCTTAATGCTTTAAACAAACATTCAGGGTCACGGTGCCTACACCTTGTGTCAACCACATACCATCACAAACAGCTGGCTATCGTGCAAAATAAGACACCATCGGCGAGACAGCCTCCTTGCGGTTTTCACTGCCCCGCGTCACAATCAGCCAACAACCCGCAGATGACTCAGCACCAAATACGCTTTACATAGGTGGTTCGACTAGGAGACGACAGCAGTTTCGTCACTGGTGTTGACTGTGAGTCATGTCCTGTAATGTCTCAAGCCAAGCACAAGGCGGGTCACGTGGGCTCCAGGCTGGAAGCGGAGACAGACCGACGACACTCAGTTTGGTCGTCAAAGACTTCATTTCACGCTGCCAAGTCAACTGTTATCCACTTCGAATCTTTCGTCACCCTACAAACAAAAGCTAACCCTCGGTAAGCGGTGACCGGGCATACTTAGTAAGTGTCCAAGCCAACGCAACTTATTCAGCGCCATCTGTTGTTCTAAGGAACTGGTATAATTATCACTCTCTAGCACTTGCCTACGCACATCATTGTTTCGGACACGCCGGTGCCATCTGACACCAGCAACGCTTCCAGACAGCGACGATCAAAAACTTGAAGGCGCCTTGGGTCTTCAGACCAAATGGGCCAGGTCTCAGTAGTATGGAGAAGGACGACCCTCACTGTTGCCTTGTACACATGGCTTTTCAAACGATGTGGAACTCCTGTCTGTCGCCAAAGATGTCGCAGATTCAAGGAGGCGGTTCTGACTTTTGCAATACGTGAACTAACTTTAGTAGCTATGCGCACATCGTTGCTGATGCAGCTGCCAAGGTAAGTGAAACGATCAGCTGCCTCGAGTTCCTTGTTATCAAGGGGCAAAGGGACATTAAGTTGCTAGTGGTCTTGCAGCAACATTTTGCACTTTGAAGGTGCGAACCGCATACCAAGTAATGGGACCACTCTAGTGAGGCTATTCAAGGTTGACTGGGCCGCTCCAGCATCGTTAAACAGCAAGACACTATGGTCCGCGTGATCAAGATCAACTGGGTTTTCACCAAACAGCATTTCACCGTCTGCAGCTTGCGATTTCGCAATGGAACACTCCATGAACAACTCTAACGGAAAGCTATTCCGTACTTCGCCATGGACCCAGACGCGGCTTATGGTGTTCGAGTGTAGAGCACGTAATATAATCACATATTTTATAGGAACGCCTTTCCTCGCAACTATTTCGAACAGAATGGATCAGTCGACTAATTGGAACGCACTCTTGTAGTCCTGGGACACAACTGTTGTCGGCCTGCTGTATCTGTGGCGCTGCTCTAGCACCTACCGCCCATTAATATGTGGTCCATACAACCCCATCCTGGACGGAAATCTACCTGCACTTCCTTAATCCGCGATTCCCGTTCCTCAGTGAGGCGACTAACGAGCATTCAGATGTGGTAGGTCCGTAGTTATTTTGTATCGATATGTCAATACTCTATTCATCTGTAGCAAATGACATTTGCAACGTGTTCACCATATTTCGAGAGCCAGTATTTTTTCCTGTTTTCCCCCCAGGATATCCTGTAGACGAGTAGCGTTAAAAGTGTACAGTATCTTCGTGCATTCTGTATGCACATGGACTTTCGCATGCTTCTGTTTATATCCTTGCTGTGTACCATGAGGAGCAAAAAAGCAGGGACGTGCTACCCTTGCTTACACTGTTAGTAACAGACTTCGGCAATGGCACTTACGACCCTGTTTGTGTTTGTAGTGTGCGATCAGTGAGATTTGGTTTAAACCAGGCACGCAAGTGATCCATGACAAGAGATGATGATGATGATGATGATGATTTTTCCCGCTTCCCACTATGCGACACTTTGTAATACACACTGTTGTATGCTGACGAAATTGATCCTATCCGTTTGGTCACTGTCGTTTGGATTTATCAAACGATTAAAACTTTTTTTCGGAAATCGGGTTGTGGGCCTCGTTTTATCGCGCTCTGTAAATGATTACACTCTGTTTGACTGTCGGTTCTGTAGCACTCGAAGCAATTGCAGTGTGATTTATTTGGCGGTGGTTTTACACGTGTTGTCTTGGTCCATTTTGTGTTTGGGCCTAATAAACGCTGATATCCACTGCAATAAAGACATTCCCGACTCCGTTTACATGCTGCAGATGTTTATGTGTATAATTGGAATACGTGGTCCACCGTGTTTTAGCACGGATTTTGGTTGATTATGCGGCTCGGGATTGTCGTAGTCAGTTATTAGGGGCTGAATATCCATACAGTTTAGCTGCATTGTGCTCACTTTAGCAGTATCTGTAGGTGTATGCTACAAGCGCATGTCAGCTTGAGAAGGTCGGCCTGTAGTCTTAAAAATCACAAAACTGCCTTGTATTCACGAGGTCTTGGGTTCGAGGCTGCGTAAAGTACCGGGTGACCCTCGCAGTATCCTTAGCCCACGCGCAACTGGTGGTGGTTGCATGGCAGGGAAGCGTCAATACTGCGTACCGGCGTACTGCTGATGCTTTTTTTTCTTGCAGGGATCCGTGATCATGTATTTCTCCGGTAATGTTATCCCTGGAACTACACTTGGCTAGGTTTCATTTCCTGCTCGCTTCATTTAATTAGGTCTTTAAGTGTGTTGTTAGGTTCTGGAGCCCGCTTTACTTCAGACAGTGATCTCCGTTTGCACTCTAACTCAAGCTTAATAAAGTTTGTCCTGTCTAAGTAATAAGTAGCAATCATATGTTCGTTTATCTTGGGTATGCACAGTCTTTAATTTCCGTAACAAGTCATCTCCAGTAGGTATTTTTTAAGTTACTTTTACTAGATCCTTGCTTGATTGTCACACGTGTGTTTGGACCTAGTTGGAAGTTTGAGTACATTCCCTCAACCACAGCCCGTAGATTTTACCATGGTTGAAAGGATCCCAAGATAAATTTGTTCATTTTCTGTATAACGCCGCCAGAGGTTGAGGTTTAGAGTTTGAGATTCGTCACGAGTGAGTATTAGCTCCGGTTTGCTATTGCTCCTAGTCAAATGTGAACTTATTATTTCCATAAGACAATATGGATTACTGAGATGAGACTCATGAGCCTAAGGTAAACGAAGCGCTTTCCCAACCAGCATTCGTCATGTTTATTTCACCACTAATGAGCTTTTGCCTGAAGCTAAGATTGACAGCTTAGTCAGCGACAGAGAAAAGATATTCTAAGAGATCCGGGAGTGAGATGTAGCCACTTCTTACTTATATGTGTATAACACTTGTGTCTACAAAAACTCAGACAGTTTCGGTATCGTTGTTGGGTTGTGGGTCCAGTATTGAACGGGAGTGCGTTTTTACAGTCAGAAGTAGTCCCCTGTTATTTGTGCCCACGTAACAGCTACCCACGGAGGATTTGTAGCACTCTACTTGATAGTAAACATCCGGCACATGGGTGCGGTATCAGGTTTTTGGTAACAAATGTTAGCCGTGGCAGGGGACGCCAATATGTTGGGTAGACAATTCATTTTAGTAACCAGAACGGGTGTGATAATGAGAATGACTACGATGTTGCCCCACTTAGTAGATTAGCTCTTTTATTTCATAGTGGACGGGAGGTAGGATTTCGCCTATACTTGTCCAGTTCACCATAATGGTGGTTGATGACGTTATGGCTTTCTGAGTAAAGCAGAGTGGGGAGCAAGGGTTGCGTAGCACTTTTGGCGGCAGGATTGATGCCTTAGACTGATAGTGTGTTTAGTTTGAGCCTATGATGATTTCCAGTGTAGCACTAATCACTGTTTATTCCTTTGGTTTTTTTGAGTATGTTCAACACGACTCGTTGCTGGAGTAAGACTACTTATTTATTCCTTCCCTATCTCGGATATACGCAACGTGGGAGTTTTCTTTTGTTTGTGTTTGAATCACTTTGACAGTTACCGAATTGAACTCCCGGTAAGGTGGATTGACCCTGCCCTGAATAGTTCGCATCTTGTGTGTGATGGAAACACATTCAATTTGCGTTGGAATTTGCTGATGAAATTATATGATCAATGACTAAACAACAGCTTATGAGAGTACCATGTTACCTGGATTCTTCAACCATCAGATAACCCGGTTACGTCTAACAAAATGTGCTAAACTTGATTACCATCCCAATAAGTCGCTCTCAACTTCAAGTTTAATCATTGGGTTTTAATTATTCAGTACCACTGGAAGAGGTGCAATCGAATAAGGATTGAGACACAGTTGGAACAATTGTATGAATACCTGTCCGTTTTGACACCAGTCACCTATGACTCGTGCGGTTGGTTTAAGGCTTAGACGGTGGATTTGATAACTGATTTTGTGTTGCAGAAACTGAAAATGCAACTCTAATTTGATAGAAATAGAAAGAGACTTAACTGCAACGTGGTCTTTCTGTAGGAGACGCTTTCTCTTTGAGCCTACGCTGACTTTTTTAGACACGGAGATGAAAACCGATCAGCACGGATATAAATCGTTTCCAATGGACAACAGGTATCAAAACAGAAGTTGCGAAAGCTCATTAACTGGTCACAGTAGGTAGATAGATCGCTGTCAGGGAATATATTAATGTCTGCAGGTGCAATCATTTCTCGTATTCGATATATGCTCTGTGGTGAACATTGTCTTCTTTTAAGCTCGCGATTTTTACGGCGAGTGAGCTCCATGTGATTTGTTTTGCTGTATACGACAGGAGATAACTTGACTTTTGAGTGATCAGAGTTACCAATCTTCGCCTGGGTGCACGCAAAAAAACAACTTCGCATTGTTTACAAATATCAAATCTAGTGTTGCTTCAAGTCTAGTGGGAGTGTTTACAACATTTTGTAACCCGAGATTGGTGAGAAAAGGGTGTCAAATCTGTTGAAATCGCCAGCAAAAATGCAGTGGGAATACTTAATGTGGTGGATAACGGTTAAAGTGTATTGATCGTGCAATTCCTCTGTTCATAGGTCGGGCAGCTAGTGGAAATGTAGATATTTGCCAGGGAAATTGATTGGTAGCCACTTAAGCCTCTTGGCTTACAGTTCAAAGTTAAACAGTTAATACGTGACGACGATGACCTGCACCACGACGGCTTGTTATAAGTAAAACTCCTCCGCTACGTTTGCAGTATGTACATTTCCGGTCAACGATGACCAATAAATCCCTCGATCGTTACAACTGTGTCGTCCACATACTCATAGAGCCAGGTCTCTTGTAGCATAATGACGCCAAGCTTCGCGTATTCACGAGAACAGACTGGTTTTAATCTTATCCATTTTGTTCACAAGTGATGGAATATTTGAGCTGAGTATGATGGGTATACTCATGCTCCGCAATGATTCCTTTCGTAAAGCGACCCTCTATCCAGCACGATGCTTTTTAGTATATTTTTATTGATTCGCTTCAGTTTATTTTTATGGCCTGATCAGGAAAAATGGGGCGTTCGGAGGTAGTAGAACCACATAGGGATTTTAAAATATCGCGAACGTAGGTTAGCATGACCTTGATTATTGTATGGCTTGGTGACGAAAAACAGCATTGGGTTGCCGAAAGCGTGAGTAGAATAATTCCGCATATGGAACAGGAAAGCACGACCAATTTTGAAGGCCTCACCAACGATTTCGTTAGGGAAGAACACGATTATTTTCAGTAAACAGAAGCAATTCTTACAGACTCTAATCACTATGTTCACGATAGAGACGAACACGTGGGAAGATCCGTAGCTCATGGAGTTAAAAAGCTTCTGAAGGCGGGACTGCTTGATGCGAAAACCATGACACAGCTGCGCCTACGTGGGGCTTGACTTATGTATGGTTCACCGAAGACACAAGGCGGTGTTCTGCGTCCAATCGTGTCCATGATAAACGCACTGTATCACAAGCTGGCACGTTGGCTAACCGAGCTGATCGAACCTATCCGAGCTAGCCGGTTTTCCCCTCAAAAACACATTTGAGTTTTGAAGGATGTTTGTGAGTAACGTAAGTTTCGTAGAGGGTAGAAGTCACGATTAAACTCTACACGAAAATCTGCCTCGACGGGGAATCGAACCCCGGTCCACGAATTTCCGGTCCGCTGCTCTACCACTGAGCTACCGAGGGTTGACGATTAGGTGCGGAATTTAACACGTGACTTCTGCTTGGTGCGCGACGTATTGCCAATGAGCTCACAGTAACTATCCTGGTGTTGCAAATCGGCTCACTCACTCGTCACTTCCCAGTGGACCGAAGTAACTGTCCATCCGAAGTCCAAAGGGCGATGGTAGATTATTTGAAGGATGTTTGTGAGTAACGTAAGTTTCGTAGAGGGTAGAAGTCACGATTAAACTCCACACGAAAATCTGCCTCGACGGGGAATCGAACCCCGGTCCACGAATTTCCGGTCCGCTGCTCTACCACTGAGCTACCGAGGGTTGACGATTAGGTGCGGAATTTAACACGTGACTTCTGCTTGGTGCGCCACGCATTGCCAATGAGCTCACAGTAATTATCCTGGTGTTGCAAATCGGCTCACTCACTCGTCACTTCCCAGTGGACCGAAGTTACTGTCTATCCGAAGTCCAACGGGCGATGGTAGATTATTTGAAGGATGTTTGTGAGTAACGTAAGTTTCGTAGAGGGTAGAAGTCACGATTAAACTCCACACGAAAATCTGCCTCGACGGGGAATCGAACCCCGGTCCACAAATTTCCGGTCCGCTGAGTTTGTCGACAAAATACGGGTTTTAACGTAAATGGGAAATATATGACCTCTTATGATGTATGCTCACTGTTCACATTCGTCTTGTTGAAAGAGACGTCATCGGTACTCATGTAAACAAATTTTGGTTTCCGTCGCATCACGTCAAGTGTTTACCCCGTTTGTGCATCAAGGACATACAGTTTCAATTCAACGGAACAATATACCCTCAGTTGGATAGCGTGGTCATGGCTAATACATTTGGACCAATCCTGGCTGGAACACACAGAACTACGTCCTGACACACGAAATGTGCATTTTTACTTCCGTTGTGGCTGATAACCCTCAGCAGACGGAGCGCCTACTTGATGTTCTAAATAAATGTCAATCTGCGGTAAACGGAAAGCGAAATGGCTAACACCTTCCACTTCCTAGATACACACTAGAAGAGAAATCCAGAAGGCAGACTCACTTGGTTCGTGTATCGCAGATCAACTGTAAACGGGACACTATCTCAACTTCAACACTTTCTCTCCTATAAAACTACCTATGAGCATTGTCCATCTCCGCCTTCGCAAGAGCTCGCAAAATTTGTTCTGGCGATATGATCGGCATTCAACTGGAACGCGTCATCAATACCAGCGAGATTTATTGTTCGGTATGGCCACGCAGCAAACTATGAGAGGTTTGAAATTTTCCCGCAAAAAAGGCGTTCATTACGTTTCCGGCACCACCTCCGCCACACAGCGAGGCAGTGTTGTTTTGCGGCCGAACTGGTTTAGTGCACCCACGTAGTAGGTTTTTTTGTAAATTCAACCTGGACAAGCTACACCCTCACGTGACCGCCTCTTGTGTTTATCTATTCCACTGTACTTGTGGTAACAAATACGTTGTCCACCACGCTTTCAGAGCACATTCCACGAAACAAGGTTGCTAACGGTCCGAAACTGCCGACTAGCTCTATTGCGCACCATCTGGACTGCACTACGTACCAAAGTCCCCGAGAATCGATCAAAGTACTTATCCGACAGAGCACTGCCAAAATATTTCAGTGTGCTGAAACCTCAGCTATTCGGCGGCTAAAGCCCATTAGTGCAGACTGATTGAATGCACGGCCAGTCTCGCCTCACCTCGGTGAGATTATTGATCGTATTTCTTTAAACTTACCCATCACTTTCTCTTGTACACAACTAGATATTTTCACGGAGTGTATGTAAACAGCTGACGAGAATATCCGAAATACCCGATTTCAGCGCACCCGGTTAAAATGTCATTTCTTCTTGATATCCTGAAATTTGTTGTTACAGGAGGCCGTCCGTAGCAGTCTTCGAAGCCAGCTCTCTGTCTGAAGCAGCCCGGAGAAGATTGGTCGTACGCCACCTGTAGCTGATTGGCTAGCCAATGAGAGTAAGCCAATGGCATCGTTTTACCTTGAAGTGGACCAATCAGAATGACCTGCCTTGAAGCCTTCCAGTAAGCGCACTACTTGAACAGCCAACACGCGAGTTTTTGTGTGTCTAGTAGTTGCTATAGTCAGGAACTTTCAATTAGGTATTTTCTCTCATGAACTATTTATTTCGACCCCATATGTTGGCTGTACAGTCGGTCTTCCGTGTGCTCCATACAAGTTCCCCCAGAGGCTTTTGTCTTCTGATTTGGGAAGTGGCTGTATCGTGACCAGATTGGTTATGCGTATTATCAGCGGAAACAACTTTTATAAATGGAAAATCCTGCAGAAAACTTTATGAGTAGTTTTATTTGTTATTATCTCCGCATCTAGTGTGGCAATCCTGACAACCTATTCTGTACGGTCTTTAGTGGATACTTCGAAGTATCAAGACCAAGCTCATTAAATATACCCTTAACCAGGTTTGTTTTCCATTTTTGAGGCATCGCTTTGAACCTACGTTTCTCTTCCTGGTAGTTTCCTATGCACTATAATTTCAGTGCTTTTAACCACAGTTGTCTTTGTTATCAATAGACGATTATCAACCATTGATCGTGCACCACCTCCCGTGATGAACACCATCAATATCACACGGTTGTGTTTTAGCATCTTTTTACGAAAACTTATGGTTATAAATTCGCTGTCAGTTAGCGAAGCAGCCTATGAATGTACCCGAGGATCAAAATCTTTCTGAAACTTGTAATCCCTTTGGTTGTTAAGGTGACATGTTTTTTGATACTCAGCGCATTGGATTTCGATGGTTTTAGAGCATAAGTTAGTGGTACCAGTTGCTTTGGAGTGATTTTCACCATACTTCTTCGATATGCAAGGTCTTTTAATCTGCCTCAATGTGTAGCATTTTGCTCTACACTCCGGGTACTTGTTATTTCACGTGCATTTCAATTTTTCATTTTTGTTGTAGTTCCAAATGTGGAACTAACGTAATTTCCCTCTCATAGCCAGTCGCCTTGTAGAGACTAAAGCTCTGCTAGCCATGCTAATAGGTTGAGTAGCACAAATCGAAGCATTATCGTCGTATTCTTACACTACGGATAACATGCTTTGAAGCTAATAGAATGGTTGCGAGGTGTGGACAAAATAATGGAAAACTGATAAATCGTCTACCGGAGACATAACCAGCGCCTTGGACTTTTACGAACTGTATAAGTTAACCAAACGATAAACTACGAGTTTGATCTTTGTATGCCGAAACAAGGAACCGGGATGCGCGGACGAGACATGCCGTGTTCTATCTCTCCACGCATACAGTCCAAAGTCGCTTAAATCCTGACGACGGCACAGCGCATGAGCGTCGCGACTGGTTCCTCTTTGGCTTGCAGGTGTAACAAACGGCGATAGTGTGGTGTTAAATTTACCAGTATTGACCGTCTGCAGTTGTCACTTTGGAGGAATTAGGACTCTTTTGATAGCTCCCAACCTAAGCAAAAATGCCTTCCCAAGCCTGAGAAAGTCGAGTGCTGGCACTGAACACTGATGATGAACTAACAGTATGCGGTATCCGCAGTAAGCATATCGCAATGATTGTGAGAAGATCCCTCCGTGCTTGCTTAAATAAGTGTATGCAACCCAGGGCAGTATGAAATTTGGTGCCCTAAATCCAAACAGAGCAAGCACAAAGTCCGTACGTTCGTACCAATTCTTACTAGATTGATTGCTTTGTGTGAGACACGGTGCATATTAAGTAGTCACTAAACTGCACGTGACTAACATGGAAGTTCTTTCTATCCATACGTGTGTAATCTTCGTGGCGATTGTCTCCCTTAAACCTGGTGCCATTTTTCCTCGTATCAAATTGACACATATGCTCAATGTGACTGTTCCTCCAGGCAGTATAGTCATTTCAGAAGCAGCAGTTGAACTACTCGAGTCACATGTCTGCAATGTATGCCTAAATTTCACGCTGCGCCTGCCAATTTTTGAGGATCAGCCATGTAATACCCATCCCTGTGTCATCTAGTTTCTTCGCGAACGATGTAACACAGTTCTAACCGCTGGCAGCATTAGAGGGTAATCCAATTCGTGGGCATTTAGCTTACCCTCAGCCAGATGATTGATCTCTCTCAAGCAGTCTCTTGATACCACTGTTGTAATGGCATGTGCTTCGTTTTCCCAACCAATTCATCCAAACCGATGTCTCTGAAGTCATTTCCTCTAATTTTGGGATTCATGCAATACATCTTATCCTTTACTCGAACGTACTTTCTCCAAACTGGGCCAGAAGCTATTAACGCCAACACGGTTTCGTAGAACTTTTACCCCATCAACATTTTCTCCATGTAGCAGTCTGTCATAGTGACGAATGTCTCCCGACTTGGCAGCGTTTGTTGGAACTGCGGCGCTTACGCTACGCAACCAGCACTTATCGGATAGCTCTTTTGTTAATAGTTTCTTTGGATTACAGAAGTCGCTACGACTTCCGGCTAGATACCCCTGTCATTATTTTACTCCCAGCACTGCTTGATTGCCATGCAAATGTTTCCAAGCCTCTGGTTATTTCATTGGGCATGGACACACTGAACTAATCAGTTAGCCCTTGCTATTACGCATTCATTTAGTATGTGAGTGGAGACAATTCATTGGTCAAACTCGGGACTCCACAAGTCATTCTCCGTGATCGCCTGTTTGCCACTATCGTTCTTTACTGGAACTGTTCATCAAAAACGATTTCATTGAATCCCCGACTCTCACACTGTAAAACGCATTGTCATAGAAGCACCTTTGTCTTTTTAAGCACTGGATTCCATCTATCAGTCTAAATAACACAATGAGAAGACGGATGTTGCACGATGATATCATTTCGAGCTTTCTGATCACATGCAAACGAGCGACATTTAACGATCACGGAATGGGAAAATCCATGATTTGAATGTTGTCGGAAAGGGAATGGAAGAAACAAAAGGGTATAAACTCCCACAGAAGCACAACGTTTGAGACAGGTGTCACTAATCCCCAAGGAAGCTTGAGGGTGAGAGTCAGCTGTACACATAGGTCCGGATGACTCTGATTAATTGCCACAGCCTCCGCGAGCTTCAGTACCTTGGCTTTTTCATTACGGTAGATAACCGTAAACGCCAAGTTAGAGTCAATTTGATGCCCCGTTGCAAGTAGATGTCTGGCTATCGATGAGGCCGGCAATTTACACCTTAACTCTTCTCCCTGTGGTTGTTTTGCTACAACTGTAGCAACCCATTTCTGAGTCCGATCCGCTTACGCAGACACCTGATGAGTCCAAACCAGGACGAAACCGCGGTCGTTTTTTGTCAGCGTTGGGAGGAGCAACACCAAAATATTTCCATTCCAGATACGGTCCTCGCCATGGGAATGACCGAGGTTTACCTCAAGACGAACTGAGGTCTCAATAGTGGTTGTGGCTCGCAACCCAACCACACAGCATGTTCGCTAAATTCAACTTTGAATTGCTTTCCGCTGTGCCAAGCGTTGCTCGCGGATCTCAGTAGCATAGTGTTCAGAGCGTCAGCCGTGAACTACTAGGCTCTGATTTCCACCCCAGCTCAGACTATCTCCTCCTGATGAGTCAAAACCAGGACGAAACTGCGGTTGTGGTGTGCCAATGTTGGGAGGAGCAGCACCCAAATATTTCCCGACACCGCTCTGTTCTGCCAATGTAACTACTTCTACAGTTACAGACACAGTTGTAAATGCAATGTGTTATGTCTTTGTTTTATTGTGATTCAATTTGGTATATGCATGCTATCCTATTTCCTCGTTGTATCTCATTGTTCAACAGGCACTCTATCTAATAGCCACTAACGGCAAGCCGGCTTTCTGTAAAGATTCCATCGGGATAAATTTACTGGACTTCTTGGATCAATGTCTTGAGGTGGATGTGTCCAAGCGAGCTACCGCTTCTAGTTTACTCCTAGTAAGTCGTAGAGTATCTTCACTAGCGTCTCCTAGGTTATATGTGGTATTTTTCTGGTCCGTCGACGTCGCCCAACAGTATGCGGCCAACAACCTTCACGATAAGATGAATAATGCATGCTATGCTTGATGCTATGAGGATACAGAGAGGAGGCAGCTTTTAACGGTTTCGTTTTCTAAACTCAGACCTGTTAATTTCATGCACTTTAGGCATAGAGCAGTTACTGCTTTCTGTATTTTTGCTTACAATGCTGCTGATTTTTTCCACCATGACTATCGTTGTTAATTTGAGCCTTATTTGGATAGGTCGCTAGATTGATAGATTTTTATGTTTTTGTTGGAAACTCTTCCAGCTATTGTTGCATCTTTTAGCTCTTTACTCCCTTAGTACGCACTTTCTCATCTGCTCACAAAAGGTGTGGGACATCATTGTGGGTCTGTTGACTTGAGGTGCGCGCCACTTAAAGTTAGGTTTGGTTTATTCACGATTCTATTGGCTAGATTCGTAATACTAACTTTTCCAACTCTCACCCTACGTTCTGTTGACCCTACATTCATGCGTTCATCTTCATTTGGCAACCCTCGCAAATGTGCGCGGTGCTGCTCATGGCGGGTTAGGGTTTGCAAATGAAAGCAGTCAGTGGTTGCTACGAGCATCCAATCACTGCTCCCCCGAAACGTTACCCATGTGAGTGTGCACACACGCACACACACACACTCGGTTCAGTGTGTGCTGTACTCTTCTTTCTCTCACTATTTATCTCCCAGGTTCTCTGTGTCAAGTTAACTAGGTCCCATTCATTATACTCATTCACCGTCACTACTCATTTTACTTCACTGACGTGAGCATCAGTAAACCTGCTCACTCAACTGCCCAGTTAGCTTAGACAATGCAGTCAGGGCCGAATACATTAGCTCCTCGCTCTTTCTGCCTGTGTTTTTCTCTTTAAGCAAGAATTTTTGGACTTGCCCTCTTCTCCACTTGTTGAGTACGTCTTCACTCAAACCCATGGGTCTAAACAAGTGGGTAGGCATAGGAATGGGACCATACCCGGTATTTGATTAACCATGCTGTTTGACGGTTTTGAAGCAGTTATCATTCAGCATAACCAGAACCACGGTGGACCTACTGCTAGGTTTCTGTTTCCGCAAATCCCATGACGCATTGCCGTTGTTAAGCACGAGCTCACCTTAATATGTTTACTTTGGATTTGCCGATTACTCGCTGCCTCCTACCACGACAGACTGTTTGCCTGCGTCAGCTCTGCGCGAACCATTGACCTATAAATTGCTTGTTATTCGTTCTGCGTATGAACAACTGTTGTGACACGTTTATTATTCTTCTGCCCTATCCATTCTCACAGCATCCTCTGGTTACGCAGGAGAGCAAACCTGTGCACTCCCTTATCCCTTTGATCCTATTGGCTCGGGAACAGATTCGTGCCGCAGTATCGTGATCGCGCAGAGTCGACAAGCGCCATCCCCGAATTTTTGTCTCTTAATCTTTGTGTTTGCTTTCTTCAGTTGGGCTTTTTTGACTTTTCTTTACCTTATCTTTCACCCCTACATTCCTGATCTGATCCTCAATGACGCACTTATGCGTCCTATTTGCCCTGCACTTGATTGCTTAGCGAGATTATGAATCGTGTCTTATTTTCCCCTGAGCTCTGTATTATCACACTGCATTTTGTCCACAAGCATAATATTATCAACGACGATATAAATAATGGTGATATTGTCCTTGTGATTTATAGTAATTACAGCTACCCACTATTTATTCAGCCGGTTGGTACTGAGTCAGCTTTACTCTACAGGTGGTTTCCACTTGTGCAATTGACGAAGACGCCAGTGATGTCTCGTCGACAATGTGGGACCCAGTTTTCAACCGCAGCCAATATTTCGTTAGGCGAATTTTCTGACCTCCGGGCCGTCTGAATCATATTAGCTGCATTTAGACTAGTATCATAACTCACTAGATCACAGAGCACATCGCACTCGGACGAACTTCTATTATTTGCGCCGGATGGGCTATTCACACCTGAAGACTCAGCACCCCTATTCCCATCCAGCTCCACATTCCCGCCTAATAACACGTTTTACCTGTATTGGACGTTGCACATCCAGACGATTACCCCTATTCGTTTACTCTATTCGCATGAATTTTATGTCTTAATGCCAAACATTTTTACCTGAAATATCCTGCCCATGCTTCTACTGTTCCATTAACTTTTTCCGCCCACTGCCCGCATGTTGCGAGCTTAGCCTTGAGTTGCACCTTGTACATTTTCCTGTCCATTAGAACCGTCTTTTCAGGATTATATCACGAAATCTCCCCGGTTGATTTCTGACCAGGCCATGCGCATAGTCTATGTTTTAACCCACGATAGGGATTCTACGCCGTAGCAGTAGGTTTCGACTGGCATCCCAAAGATCTCTAGTTCGAGTCACAGCCTTGCTACCTCTGCTTACTGAGTACGACCAAGTGCGAAACTGTTCGCGGAACGCGCTGGTCGACTGCTAACCATCAACACCCAAAGTGTGTATCTGCTTCAGGTACGGTCTCAGTGACCGAATTTTCTTTGGTCTTCAGTTCCGAGTCAGTTGCCGTCCTAATTGCGATTGCGTGTCACAGTCCATTCGCATGCACACATACGCAACGCATGCATCAGCATGAATTCTCCAACACAGTAGCATTGTTTATTTATGTTTTGTGCGGCGCAGTTATCTTTGGCATAGTTTCGCTGTTGCAGTTATCTAGCTTTAAAAACAACTGAACTTTAAAATTCAGTACCTGTTTGATCTCTACACAACCTTTCAAGACTGATTTTAGTCTTCTCTTTCACTCGGTCTTTCTTTTTATGGTCACAATGCTCTGGATAACGAAATACGACCTACAACTGCTTTGCATTGCACTTATGTTTGGCATCGTTTATTTTGTAGGATGTTAGTAGCCTATATGCGTCGGTAACTTTCCTTTGGATACACACAGATCCGATTTCACTAGGTACAAGAGAGTAACGAAGCTCGGGATTTGGACCTCTCCGGGTACCGAAGTATAGAGCCACCTGCCATCTTGTAGCTATCTTATCATGCGAATGTGTGTTAGGCCTTTGTGTTGCGCAGGATATTTTATCGGTTAGGTGTTACTTGTTTCCACATTGCTTGTCTTTGTTCCCGCACCCGAGCCTTTGGTTTCTTTCAATGTGCACTGGCGCAGCTACACCCACTCATAGACAGCCCCCACGCATCAGGGGTGCCATCGAGCAAACGGTTTACTCTTCATTCATGTGGATTCCACTGAAACGGTGTACAGATCATTCGACCGTAGCGCAGTACATTCAATAAAAGCGTCGGACATTCCGGCGAATCCCTCCTCACGAAGCTCGACCAACCATTGTCGCCGCTGACGATGATGTATAACTATTTTAGAAACAGTCCTTACAGAGGAATTTTTGTGCCGATTGCAAATACTGTTCTCTTTCCAAGATGTAGCATGTTTCTCCCATCACATCGTATAAAAACTTTATTTAAGGGCAGATTTTTGCTGCTCAGGCTGTGGTGGTTGTCGATTGTGATACAGCTGTTACGTTGCCCTTCGTCTTGGCATCCTTAGTCCATTGTTTAAGGGAGTGATGCATCCGATAGTCATGTGCTTGAGTTTTTACGTCTTATTGTGATTCTCTGATTGGCGAGTAACTACTGGTTGAGTCACATCTACGTGTTCTGATTGGTCAGCGGACAGGGGACTTTTGGTATTGATCATTCTGATTGGTATCCTGTGTTCTGCGGCTTGTGTGATTCATCCTGTTATCCGATCCGTTTATCTGGTATCCTGTTCCACTGGTGTTGTTTCATTGAGTTGGCCCGGACTAATAGTGTTGCGTATATTACATCTAGTTCAACAAGTTGGTTGGTTGAGTTTTGTGGAGTACCACGCTTCTAAAAAATCTCTTGCGTTCTTCAAATCTGTGCATACTGAAATCGTCACTTTTTCCAAATAGCAGTGGGACCTTAATCCTCATTCATTGAAGCCGAAGAACATGAACTCTAATGGACTCTTTACACTCAATGCTTCCTCTAAACCGTTCCTTTCCAGTTTGTTCAGCGTAGGATTTGCCACATTTGTTCCAATACATCTTCACATTTCGCTTCATCTTTTACTATTGAAGCCAACCCTCTTAAATTTGCACTTGGTTTGTGATATACCGAGTTTCTATGTGAACGTTACTAGTTTAAATGCGTTTTTGACGTTGCGTAGCGCTACTTATTTATTTCCGTTCTTGGTATTGCTATGGTGTTTTCTGCTGTCTTCCTCCGGTAACATTTCAAATGGATGCCCATCATTTTTCAACATTGTATAAACTGTAAACTCTTTCATACTGCACGTATATTTCAACATGCTTTAGTCCTAAAATGCATCAAAAATAGCGCTTATTCGAGTCTTCGCTTTATCTACTAGTCCACGTCGGCGATACAACATTGGTAATCTCTGGGCCTCGGTTATCGGCTTTAGGTGGGGTTGAGCCTTGATGCATTCAACACGCTTTGTACCCGGTAGTGTGTCAAAAGTGTGATTACACTGCTCTTTAGGACGGCGGTTGCTTTTTACCTCTCGCATGCAGTTCTAACCGCTGACATTTGGTCAAGTCCAAACAGTCTGTTAGAGATTCCCCGACTGATTCCGCAGATAAATATGTTAAAGTGCTTGTGTTACAAGAATGAGCAGCATAGTTCCAACAAACTGCGCTTGGCCGAACTGATTTCGCAGAATATTCCCTCTTTGAACAAATTCTTGCCACGAAATCAGTCACTTCGACCGAATACGGGGACAGTGTCCATTGCGTATTCTTTATCAGCTACTCGGTACTCACATTGCCATTTCCTGGAACAAAAATATACTAATGTGGTGAGCTGATCCGTTTCTTACGGAGTTCATTGTAACCTCACCTTTAGTTCCACTATTTAGCATTTACCCTGGACGGTTTATCTTAGAGTGTATCGTGGACGCCATCTACGGGATGACTCTTTGTGCACCACTTTGGTTGACACTAACTACAGTGAATGTCCGAAATGACATGGGTACCTCACGATCCGTTCAGAGGATGAGTTATGGATTAGGCCAAATTTATTATTAGGCGTGAGTCTCCGGTTACGCCTAACAATCGTCATATTGTCTGGTTCAACTTGAGCATCCTGGAGACTTCATCTACTTGTTTGCCACTTATTGCGTTGTATGGAGATTTTTATGGCAGGTGCACCTCGGCGTTTAGACGTCTCTTTTCCCGTGCTTACTGTTATCCGTGTGCCATCGGTAGTCTTCTTGAAAGTTTATTTTCAACTTTTCCATCTATCCCGATTGTAGTATTGAGAAATAGACCGGTCTGCTGTAATCAATTGCAAGTTCTTATTCATGAAAAATCCATATAGCAACCAAGCTCGCTTTCGATGACTCATCATAAGGTTAAGTACAACACATTTAAATAGCTAACATCGAACAGGGTAAACCACGTCTTAAGAATAGGGTCGAAAGTTGACGTGACGGCTGTGTTTCAACTGGTTCACACGATTGGGTGTACGACAGCTAGCCAGGGAAGAGCCAGTGTCTTCACAAATTGTTTGTGCATACATAAAGGGGATGGTGAAGGCGGATAGAGATCGTCTCTGTCATTGCATGTATGCGATATTTAATCAGTTTGGATCGGACTCCCCTCACGCGATTGATTAGGCAGAAGGCCTTTGTGATAACAACCGGATGAATAATATCGGCTAGATGTGCGACAATCGCATTGGAGCAAGTTTTGTCTACTCTCGACCCAACCAAGCTGGGTAATGCTCTCGGATACCGTGAACCTGATATCTGTTTATTTCGATGACACATAGCTGCTTTAACCGATCGATCTTCAGCGCCAGCAGGAGCCTACAATTTCCGAGAGCTGCGCATGCAACAAAGACCTACGACCACATCGTTACAACTGTACTGAAGCTCGCGCTATCTTTAATCTCGCCTATATTCGTTGTTCTGAATCCCACCAACGGATGATAAAGAAAAACTGCTGGTCCGAATCAGTCGGTCAAAACGTCGTCCGCCCCACCAGTTGACGTGAATGGGACATCCCCAACCGGAAAAGAGAGTCATGTGTTCGGTTAGCTGATAGTGTCTTGATGAGCGACAGAACGTGGAGGTATCGGGATCGTAATTCAGGCCGTGAATAAGGGCACAAATTGCGACCTATACGCCCCTTAAGTCTACTGTGGCCGACAACTGACGATACATAACCTTTTGGTTTTTGCCTCGTCTAACTCTTGATTGGTAGTAAAATGAATATACTTACTCGACTACTTTCAGCGACAGCATACTTGAATCTTCTAACCTATATTTAGCACAATTCTGCACATTTAGCATGTACTCCGCACTAGGTAAACGTCTGAGCCTGATGAGTTTTGCGGAAAAGAAATCTTCACCCCGTACTTGCCTCATTTGATTCATGCTATCAGGTTGTACTCTGGATTAAATGTTCAACCGATGGTCCAGGAACTCACATTTTTAACTATCCTCTGCAACTTGGTGAATACTCTGACTGCGTGCACAAAGGCCAGTCGGTTTATGGAATCGAAAACCAAGCCACCGGTAGCCTAGGGTAACCTGGTGCATATGAATCCAATGCTTCTGTGCATCCGACGAATTACAAGCAGCGAGGTTCTAACGATTATTTACCAACACCACCACTTCTGAACAATGTTTCTCCTCACAGTAATACCATCGCGACGAGACTGCGTTTAAACGTGATGCGATATTTTGCGTACTTCAGCTATCCATTGAACTATGCTGGGCGGGGATTATTGCACTTCCTTAATCACTTATACCAGATTAGTCAATAGTTAGAGGCCAAACTAACTTAGTATCCTGGCCCTCCATGTTGGGTCTGAAGTGGGGTGACTCTACTCTGTAAAGCTGTACCCATATCCAAACTCCAGGTACCTTGCGGTCAGACTTTTTGAGTCAAGGCATTGGTTTGGAAGCCTAATCGTATGTTCGTCTAGGTCTGGGCAACCTAACAGTATTCTGCCCACGAAATACAGTGAATTTCACTTCAATTTCTTGTTGCTCTGGCCGTCATGGATGATAATCCGCGGCACCCTATCTACTGCACCAAAAAGAGCAGGTTGCCAACGGAGCCCGTCTTTAGCAGCCCACAAATCCAGTCCTCAGCTAGCAGACCGGAGAGGATTGGTCACGCTGCTTGAAGCTTATTGGCTAGCCAATAAGAGCGGGTTCCCTCGGCGTCCACTAATGAGAATGGCCCAACTTACAGCCCTCAAATGTGCGCACTAGTTGAACTGCCAACGAGCGAGTACTCAGGTAACTAGTAGTTGCTAGAACTCAGGACCTTTCGGTTATCATTCACTCATGAACTAATTGTTTTGACCTTATATCTTGGCTATACATACTTGGTGCTCCATAGTAGTTTTACCAGCGTTTATTTTCTTATTTGGGAATTGGTTTTATCGTGAACCGACTAGCTGTACTGTTTATTCATACTGTCAGAGGAAACACGACCGATTTTGGTGACAGAGACAAACTTAATCTGGTGTTCAATTCCACCAAAAGACCTGAAAGTTATTTTTATACAACATCAGCAGCAATTCGAAGCCGCACAGCTTCGAATGATTAAGCCTCTCATTCGCACACTATCGCTCCATTCTACAGTCGTCCAAAATTCTGAGAAGCCTTCAGTTGATGCAATAATCAACAGTGCCGGTGCGTTTTTATCCTGGTCTTAACCCAGGGTTCAGACGTTATGAAGATATTTTCAAGTCGGAGCTGACAAATCTTTATGACGCACCGGTAGTACGACTATTATTGCCAATGATCTTGAACGAAGGTGCGTACTAATCGCGCATTTATGCACTCGGGGTTTTTTCATGCTTTCTCCGCGCACCACCGGATCTATACTTATTCGTCTTGCTTTTGAAACCTCTTCCTCGTGGTATCCTTTTCCCGTGTACACCACAGTGCAACCCACATTTACCCTGAATTGTAAATTTGCGACAGTGTTTCACCGATATCCAAGCGCTAAAATTGCGCAACTCCAACCATCGGAGACATTGTTTGGTCTAACTGGATAGAGCATTTCAACGGCTTTCGAAGCAAATCTCAATCATTTAAGTCCAACCTTGTTTGAGGAATCTCCGGGGTAATTTACGCTTCTCTGCAGAGAACCCTTCTCTCTCTCGGCGAGTTCATCACGAACCTGCTCTCACAACCCCTCGTGTGAGCTGTTTCACCGGCACCCCAACGTATTTCACCGGCACGCCAAACAATACAGTTACAAACACCCAGGTGCAAGTTGACAGCTGTGACTTTGGCATCAACCTCAGAACCACGAGAGCAACTATTAACCATCAGGGGTCATTCTAGGGGTTCATAACATTCGTGCAACGAGCCTAGTGTGCCTCGGGCTAAGTGCTTGTGGATCATGTGCCGAACCTGTCAACGTAGGCGTTCCGTATCGAAATTATTGAAAGATTTTTCATACACAGTGTCCGGTTGAAGTTAGCTACGCCAGGTTATTAAACAAACCAGATTCTCTCTGGTTCTGCGTGGAATGCACGTCTGTCCCATTGATAAAAGTCTGCTCCTATTATCTCAGGACTACGACCAGCTACTAGCCAAGTTTGAAGTAATGGTAACCACCAAAATCACCACGGTTGTTGTAAGCCTATCTAACTGTGCAACCCAAGCCTCCCCAGTAAGTGCTGCTCCAAGTGTGAGGAGAACGGCTGATAACACCGTGAGCAAAACGACGCCAATAGCCAAGAAATTAATTGCGACTCCAATACCACTTGCGGGTCAGATTCGACTAATACGGTTCGATGGGAGTAACTGCGTGCAAAGCTTTGTCCAGCCTCACGACTGAGTGCATAATAAGAGAGCGGGCCGGTGCTAGTATAAGTTGGATTACGGTTGCTTCCAAAAAGGGCCGATATTTGAAATAAACGGCACCCCCAGTGGATCGGAAACTGAGGAGCGAAGCGGAGTTCTCCTGATGCACCACCGGTTTCCTGCGATGTATACCAGAGTATTTCAATCAATATCCGTGACATGTCGAAAGCTGCACACAAAAATTAACCTCTGCTGAGCGTACCGTGCTCCGATCTCCCGAAATCAAAGTCGACGTCAATTTATTATAAAGCTGCGCCCGCAATCGACCGGTTGCTTCACACTTGCTGCTGAATCTGCGCTCTTACGCGTGCTCTGTTTGACGCCTTGGCAAACCCGACCGGAAGGAAGACAGAAGAAGACTCAGCAGACCAGAGTTCTATTAGGGCAGAGAACGCTCATATTTATATGTCGGTATCACCATGCGGATTTGGCTGTAAGCCCACGCTCCACACATGCTTGTCCGCTTCATCTGTCCAGTTCACCGTCTTGCTCGGGCACTCCAGTCTTCGTCCGCCTACCCGGTGCATGGCAACGCACGTGATGTCTGACGCGCGATTTCATCAGCTTCTGGTCAGGTCTTGGCAACACGCCTGCTGTCTGATGCGCGATTTCATCAGCTTTCGGCTGAGCCCTGGTAACACGCTCGCAGGGTCTTTCCCAAGCACGATTAGTAGCAAGCGCACGAGCGCTGGCAATCAGCTTTCTCGCCCAGTTGTCACAATTAGAGGCAGACAGTTGGGTGACCTCAACCAGTGGAACCTCATTATTAACCTTCTCGGCGCTGTTTTTAAAGCTGTGCATGTAGTGCGGATTATGCGGCACCCCAACTCTAAACATTACGGGGAGCCAAGACCTCTGTGCGTTATGCTGAGCTACATCACAGAAGTCGATACAGTTCTGCTGTCGACAGGATGACCCATAAATGAGCACTGTTCCGTTCGTATCTTTCCAGACATCCCCTGGAACGAACATCATCTTACTAACCGCGGCTTAGAAGGCCAGCGGAAGGAAATTTTACCCAGAACCATTCTTGTCCACAGCGTTCTTGAAACTGGGGTACGCGATGAGCACGAGATAACACTTCACGATAAGGAACAATAGTGTTGTATTAGTGAAACACTCTCCTTGGATGACGTGCTAGCAAAGTCGGTGCCACAGCCATGCACCTCTCCCAACTACAGAGGATGTGGACCAAGAGTGTGAATGGTGGTCCTACAGTCAAAACATATGGTAGTGAGGTTTCTGAAACGCTGGTAAATGTTTCGTTGCGGCCTACCATCAAGGCTTCGGGTGAAGGCAGCGAGCGATATGTCCTCCAGAGATGACATGTCAACCAGAGCCAAACGCGATGCGGATCATAATTAAAAAAATAAATATTTATTCTCGACTATGCGAGGCATGCCCACAGAGGCACACCTCGCCAGTAGTGTGTCTGAGAAGCACAAGCAACCCGTTAACAAAGTGTATGAATAGACTACTTACGCTGAACGTTTAGGTTGGATTTGGAATTACTTACGAATTCCATGAATTTTATGCCGCTTCATTCGGCAGTTACCCACCGGAAAAACGAATAGTCGACGACCACCCACTGGTCGGCGAAACTTCAGGTATGAACGACACAATCTCCGATACATTGCCTAAAGCTGAAACACTCATATATGTACATTAACGACCAAGCGCTCTTCAATAAGCTCACTGAACTTCGGGTACCTTAGGTCGCGAATGCTTGCGACCTAATTTCCTTTACCGGAATCGGGTTTATATCAAGGAATTGCTGATGTTGAGGTTGGGATCGCAGGAATATCACTCATCCGGAACGACCGTTTTGGATTGTTTTCCAGTCGCCTGCAAAGTACCTCTTCTGCCTTTTAGCCCCCTCCGTCCAATACGACGCACGTTCAGGACACGGATGACCTCGGAACCTCCAACCTGACGCATACGACACTATTTTTGTCCGATAATAGAACCATCAACTCCCTCGATTTCAGCTCATTTAGTTCTGTAATGTGATGTTTAGTTAAGCTGAGAAACTGAACCTTCATAAAACCGTTCACATGTCAACGAGCTTCAGCCAGTTGTAATTTTCTTTAGTTGTTTTACTCAACTTCGACAATTGTTCAACAAGGTTTTCGAATTGTATCTCTACATGGGGTTGGTCGACTTTTGTTAGGGAAGGACTTTGCATTTCGGGCCCACTGACAGAATATCCAGTTGCTTCTTGTTCAGCTGCACAGAGGATGTGTTATGCACGTGCTTCAGTAAATCATTAAAGATGATCTCTTCATCAGCGTTTCAGAGCGATCTCTGTTGTACCTTCATCAGTTCCCTCTTCGATCAGTCAATGACAGTTTTGCAGAAGCTAGCGAATTTAATTTGACAGACTAACGAGAGTTGCTCGGTGATCGACAGAAATGGTTTTTCGTGTTGCCTACCGGGAATCAAGAAGACTGGGCCGCGATCCCGAAGTCGTTTATTAAGATTACGCTTGAATATTTACATATTATATCCACTATTTACAACAGTCCGTTTCAGTGGCTCATCTCTGTTATTTGCATTGTGTCGCTGGCTCCTTTTCCATTGGTTTATGCTTGTTCGCCACGTTCACTCTGTCTACAATCACCTTGAGTTTCTTAGTGGATGTACGATTGGCGGGATTGAGGCCGCACACTTCTTTCCTCGGTCCAATGCCACAAGCCTTGGCTCAAAGGTGCACGAGTATGCGCTCCTTCGCCTGCTGGCGCCTGATTGGTCATTTGCACGTTCAGTGAATGGTTGCAGACTGGTCGCGATCACGGGCCAACTACGGTTAACCACTGTATTCAGGTTCTTGTCCCCATCCGGTAATTGTGAAAGAATGACGCTCTGATAGGCAAACGAGAGAGAATGCTGTCAAAGCAACGATACGAATTCGGTCACACGCCAAAACTGTCGACTCTTCGCTACAAGACCAGATTACGTGGTCCATGGTCCTATTAATGGTGTGAACAATGTACATAGAAACCAATTCCTTTCCAAATGAGTGAATGCATATTTCGTAGTAAAATTACGGCATTTGTTAACACGGTAAATTGCATATTTGACAATGCAAGTAAAATCGTGATACCTTTGGTATTATTTTACCACCCGAACTGGGAGTCCAAACTTTCGGTGGTTCCGTCAGTGCATGCATATCGTTTCCTGTTTTCTTACCGTACGATACCGACGGAGTTCACAGAATAGTCACCGGCATAAGTAACGATTGGCGGGCCACTACTCAGAGCAAGTCACAATAGGCTATATACACCTACATAGGTACATTAACAGCATTTACACTATCACAGCAGATTCGCTAAATGAACAAACACAGATTGAAGACTTAAATAGTCAAAGGTATGTGGTTGTCATTCAGTCAAACACATGCACAAAGCATTTGTGACTTTTATAGGGTCGAAAAGTAAGTGTGGCAAATAAGGCGACTGTGTTACCATACAAATAAGTGCGACAGAATAAAATCCTAAAGAATTGAAGACCGGTAGCTTGGGTTGTTCAGATGATGGTTGAACTATTCGCTGAGGTTGGCACTTTTGTTGCAAGCGTTTCGTCACCAACCGAGGTGACATGATCAGTGCGTAGTTGACTGGCGTGCAGTAGCGTAGATGCGCATTCTCACCGAGGCTCATCTACGCTACTGCAGCCACAACTACGCACTGATGATGTCACCTCTATTGGTGACGAAACCTTTACAACAAAATTGCCATTGTCAGCGAGCACTACAACCGCCATGAAATCCTAAATTTCGAACTTCTGTGAGAGACTGGTAACGTTTGTGAGAGAGCATTATGTAGCGGATAAGAGCGGTCACTTAGGACCTTAGAAGTAAAATACATGCAAGCGTCGAAATGCTTACGAGCAATAAAGTCAACTATGGAATCTCTCGACAAGCCACCACATATGCAAATATGTTAATTCGATCGCACAATCAATCAACCTTTGCAGTAGTCCAGGAACGATTACTGCAGAACAGTGCAACCAATGGGGTAGTATAAATGCTGTCACAAATCTCAAAATTAAGCTTTTCGGTATGGAGCACTTCTTAACTCGAAAAGCATAAAAAGATAACCTTCGGACTTGGTAAATGTTCGCCAAAACCTGCCTGGACCAAAAGAGGTTTTGGGATAAATAGATACCGAGGTATATGACAGTGGATGAAATAGAAACGGTCTTGTCTTCCAAAGTTAACAGAGGAGTGGCAGCTAAAATTACTCGTAATTTATCACGGCGGAGAAATGAAAATGTCACATCAGTACACTTCAAAGCATTAACGTTCAGGGTCCTGCTTGTGGACCGACGCACAAGTTCGCCTAAAGCACAATGAAGCCTAAACCTCTCAGTGGTGGGAAATCGGCACCCCAAGACCACATCGTCAGCGCATTTACATCCAATGAATGTTGATGGCATGGGGAGAATTTCGACATATAAAGAGAATAAAAGGGGTGAGTGGATCGCGCCCTGCAAAACACCAGAGTCAGCGCGGAACATACAGGAGCTTGTGCCTTTTAACTGGGTAAAGTGCCTTCGATCGTTGAAATAGTCACGCAACTGGTTACAAACATAAGGGTGGGCTCCGTTCAAATAAAGTAGGTTAAACAAAACTGATCTGTCAATACTCGCAAACGCACTTGGATAGTCAAGAAAAAGAAGTCGTACGGATCTGCACATTTTATCCAGTGCAGTAGGTCTTGGATGCACAAGGTACGAGACAGCATCAAGCGTGGAGCGCTGGGGTCTAAACGCATCATCAGCACGATTAGCCGTGGAAATCCGTAGAACTAGTAACTGTTCGAGGATGTACAAGCAATAGGCCGATACTGTTGAGGTTCTTTTATGGGAATTGGCGTTACTGTGGCTGACCTCCAGATGTCGGGGGTGGCACCGGTCGTGAGTCAGTTGCTAAGAATGTCAATCAGAGGTAACGTGAATGAATAGGCACAACACTTCAACATCACAGGTAATAAGCTATCAGGGCCACTAGCTTCATTTGAATTTAGTCTATCGAGTTCTCTATTGACGTCACCTTGATCGCATAAGGCCGCTGGGACTGAGCTAGTGAAGAAGGGTAATGGAAAACGCTCGACGGAGAGGAACTAAACTAAGAATTGAGTTTGTCAAAATCCACTATTTCAGTGCAACCAAGGGTACTTTTACCACAGATTTGATTCAACAGCCACCAGAGATCTCGGTAGCTACTGCTTCCCAGTGCCGTTTCAATGTATAGACTGTTTAGTCTTGTTATTTCGGGTTTAATTGCCGAAGTCAGGCTTTTGACGCAGGTGATTCTTTTGAGTTTGTAAGCACGTTCTTTTTTCTTTCAAAGTTGTTTCACCAGGGGCGAAGAAAATCGATCTGCTCACAGATAGATCGTTTCAATAGGGCAATATGTGTGGGAACAAAAGTTTAAGTAACTCGTGAGCTGATCGCATTGAATCGATAAATCTTCAGCTGTGAAAAATGAAAAGTCAGTTGAGGAAGGCGTTACTTGAAGTCGTGTGAGATTTTCCTCCGAACATTGCGTCCTCAGATAATTCTGAATTGTTGTTTCGTCAGCGCGGCGTAGTTTGTTTTACTGTAGGGTTTATCTTTAGAATGAAGTGGTCCGAGTTACTTAGTATTGCATGGTTTTGAATGGAAAACACACGAATTTTGTTTCTGTAAGCAACATCAAGTTGTGCATCTTGTCTGGTCGAGAATGTTACTAAATTTGCTAGCTCAAGTGGCTTGAAGAACGCTGTATAACATTTATTAAAATCATCGGCAACAACGCAGGCAGAGTATTCTATTTTCGGCAGTCGTACCCAAGAAACTCGCTCAACTAAAAGCCTCAGTTCGGACGATGGTGTATCTGGGGCAATGTAGAAGTTTCCGATAACAACTGATTGAAAGCCGCTGAGAAAATCACGCTTTCATTCAAGTAAATGACAGCTAATAGCGCTTGTGGAATTAGTGAATAGTTGCTGGACTGAGTTGCACTAGTGTTGGTTAACATACGTGATGACTCCGCCACCATGATTTCTTGGCTTAGCTTTGCGATTGGACTTAATCACACGGTATCCACTGATATTTTTGTCTCCAGCTTCAATATCAAGGCAAAGCCAACTTCCTTGTAATGTATTATCTGTGTTTATTTATTTCCTTCGTTGTACAAGTGCAGTGTGGTCAATCCGTTTTCCTAGTAATGAACGCATTGCTGGAGAGGATGAATGTTATTTGCATTTTTTAAAGCGCAACGTCGGAGATCAACATTCCAACCAGGGCGATGTTTCCTCGTGTTGTCATAATATTTACCTACAATCCGTTTGAAAGTGTTCTTAGCTTTATGGCTATAGTCGAGGAAAGGCGTTTTACGTGCTGAACTTGGGACTGAGCTACCCACATTTCAGGAATGCATCTAATTGTGCCTTGTTGGTTAGGTACGCCAGGGTGCTTCACATGATGCCGCTGAAAGATATGGAAACACGTGTAGAACCATTTTAATAATAATGATAATCATGGACACCTACTGCAGAATGGATGGTTTCCGTTTCATGAAAGCACGGTTATACTGGGGTACAGTAGAAAAGTCGTGATTCTGGTGCACGTTACAACCGAGGCAATGGTGGACGATTCCAGTTCCTTTGAGCGCATTTTTTACTCCTTTTATCGTAAACACCAAGATTTGGAGGATGATGTGAAAAAATTCCAACTGGAAATGGCCTCCTTGTTCTACATACCTACAGTGGTTTAACGGAAACATCAAGAGAGTAAGACGGATGAGGAATTACCGGAACGCTATCCGAACCTCTATGTTCAATCTCGGTGTGTGCACAACACACATACAAACGTTAGTGTCAAGAGGTAAGTGATGTTTGATCATGTACTGATATGTATTGCATGCAGGTATAGGGATTTTGCTTGTCGGACTAGATTTTCGTTCACTTTGTGGGATCTATCTTATGAGTGTGGTGCATAGCCACGATTTCCACGTTGGGAATCCGTAGCTGTATGTGTGCAACAGGCGATCGATGGAGGAGCAAGGTTTGGTTGCAAGCCTTATGTGTATGTTAAAAACAACCGTGAGGTGCGCGTGCACGTTTTCTGACATTACGGTCGGTTGCTGAATCGAACTGACTTGGTGTCAATAAAGCAGAGACATCTGAAACCTAAATCCGATGAGGTACGCGAAGTGTCAGAGTTAATAGAGACGAAGGGGAAGTGTCGGGTTCTGCTCGATGGGGATCACATTCGTGTGTTGCTTTTAATGTCCTGCAGCACGTTGCCAATAGTGAAAGGATACAAAGAGGTGATTTTGTCGGATGCGACGTATCAGTTAAATTACGGCGGCTACGTGTCACTTCACCGTATGTTCGTGGAATTAACGGGGGTTGCGTTTTCCTTCTTTTAGCATTGTTGTCAAATGAGACTTCCGCTCGCTACAGGGAGGCTATACAAACAATGTGCGATATGGTACCTAGCACTGCCTCTTTACAGACGCTGGTAATGGATAACTGCTTCGCGCAAGTCGGTGCCTTCAGGTCTATTTATCTGGATGCGGTGGTGATGTTTTGCCGTTTTTACGTTCTTTGCAAAATGAGTAGACGTTGTTCGAAGCTACTTGGAACCACTGCGGTTGTGAGAAGTCGGTGACGTCAGTGGCTGCGAAATTCGGTGTATATGCGGGACTCGAAGCAGTCCGAAAGGCTTTGCGTGCCATTCAATCCCTGAGTACTGAATATCACGAATACTTGCGGGGCACATGGCTGCCGTGCACTTCATCTTGGGCTACGCATCGACCAAGATGTATTTGCATGTTTGGTTGTGCGACGACTAACCGCGTGGAGAATGAGAACAAGCTGTTGAAGTGACAACTCAGCAAGAAGTCATCCCTGAAACTGTTATTCACCGTCAGTGTGGAAGGTGTTGATGCGTGCATGAAGCAGCGTACGCTGGCGCTCGGTAACCATAGTATGACACCGTATGTTCCCCCTGTGAACTTGGCCTCCGCTGTGCCTCTTGTTCGCTTGTTGCCATATGCATGTGTTCGTTTGCTTCGGCCTTGGCAGAATGTGCGCTTATGCGACACCTCCCCGCATGGTGTTATGTGAGTTCTTCGTTGCATGAGAGGTATGTTGACAAGGCGATATAAGGTACAAGGTTACACTTGCAAAGGCGAATTCAGTCCTCAGTGGCGTATCCCCTGTGCTCATGCGCGCTACATGTACAATCTGTGGGGGAGGAGTTTGGATGTTGCAATCGCAACTTGCCTTTGGACGGTAACAACAACGGACAACACGGAGCATGACAATGAGGTCATAGGTGGTTTAGAGATACGGTCGCGTGATGAGCCCGTGGAACTGCCGTCTACACCGGGGGACAAAGTTAAGTGAAGCGAGACTACGGCTCAGCTGAGCATTCAGTTGTGCAGCATGGGATCGACAGCGTTTACACGTGCTATGCGGTCCCTGCAAATGCTTGTAGACGTGATGTCCAGTAAGGCTGATATCACCATGTACTGCTCAGTGCAGTACTGCAAGGAGCCACTGCCTCTTGACTGCATTGAAAACTACAGTGCTTCAAAGGTAATTGCCGGACTGTGCTGCTCAACCGGCAGGGTACCAGCAATGAGAATGAAGTCGGCTGCGGGAACGCGGTTTCAGAGCCCACCATGGAATCCCGGGTTTCAGATGCAGTTGCACAGCCCAGTGAGTCATTGAAGGCGCCACAGAAACAAGCTGTTGGAGCCGCTAAACGGAAGGCGCCGTTCGTTCATCGAGTGACGGAGGTACCGCTTGCTTCCACAGTGCCCACGGGAACGAAAGTTAGACATCTGCACGGCACCACCAAGTCGGTGTGCAGAACCCTGAGAAAATGGCGGAAGCTGAAGAACGAGGTTTCCGATTCCGATTGCAAAGGCGTGTACACCCTGTGCTTTAGGGATTAGGATGGTCTTCACAAGTGCACACTCGTGAAGTGGATGATGTGTGATGTCTGCGAACCTTGGTACCATTCCTTATATGCTTGCTATCTGACAGCGGACCGCTTTACATATTTGCGTTTTGACAGGCAATGAACCCGCACGCAACCAAGCAATGCATTTGCGCTATAGCACACAATGCAGGTACGCATGTTGTGTTCCGAATCACTGATTTTGGCAGGTCCTCCCATAATTCATAACCCTCTTACTGACGTGTGCCACCGCAGCAGACAGGAAAGAACTCCCCGTGGTCAAGCGGTACACCGGCCGGAGAACAGGTGCCAAGTCCCATGGTCCATTTAACAGCATCCTATGTTGATTGTGTACATATTCCTTGCTCTTGTCCATACATGTTGTGGTAAGCAACTTTGACTTGTTCCCCACTTTCTTGTGCGGGCACTTCGTATGCCTATTGATGATGCTCGTTTGCTTTGGCCTGCTTCCATACTGGATGGTCGCTGGTACTGAAAATCCTGCGTCGATTCCCATCATGCCGTAGTACGCTGTCGTTTCCCCAAGAAAAACTTAGAAGTCACCAATTCAGGACATATACCCGTAGAACATATATACAAAAGCTTCCTAAGACAAAGCGATCTCCACAAATGCTGGCATTATTCCCTG
>OX104066.1:88002791-88025899 GCA_944474145.2 Dicrocoelium dendriticum | reverse complement strand
GGCACCAAAGTACAGTCCAAATTTATTGGAAATTGGAGAACCAAGAGTCACGCCTATAAGCGACAGGCGAGCACAATGGATTGCCAACTGTCCAATGGTAGGGGTGATCTGTATCAAAATACCTCTCACACCCTCACAAGGGTGTGAACGACCGAGGGGATGTCCGTAGGCGAGTGCACCTGGGCACAGGTGTACTTGCCTGTGTCGTCCATCATGAAGACGCTGGCTGGGCGCGGATGGTTGAGTTGAAGTCAACTAGGTTACGCAACAGTGCAAATGCACCGAAAGATACATACCGTGTTTCGGGCTAGTTGGAACGAGTGCGGACGTGCAAATCAAGGCAGCAGTGAATCACTACCGGGCGACTGCGGCGGAATTGTTTTGGCACTTGGACAGGCTTAACCGACCTGAGCAACGCGTGTTCAATACGTGCTTAGTAGTATCCTAGCTAATGACAAAACGGGTATTGGCAACACTCTTGTAGACTGAAAGCTAGCTTCGAACCACCCACTCTAGCTAAATAGGAATTCCTTATAATTAGGGCTGACAAACATAAAATGTAACGTTTTGTAAACATGAGTCTTGGAAAGCTACGCCATCTAAAGTCCACTCGCTGCCGCATAGCCTATTCTCTCATCAGGCTTTAGCGTTCATTCCAACATATTCACTGATGTGGCAATCTAGTATTTGCGTGAAACTGAGAAGCGCGATTTCTTGGCACTACCTAATCCTCGTGGATATTGAGATTCACGTATTCCACAAGGCGCGAAGCTCATTGGCTCGCAAAACTGATTGCCAAATCGTGGGACCAGAGCACACGCATGTGGGTGCTCACGCATACTCTCCACCACAAGCCAGGTATCCGTGTGATACCTTTTCCGAAGCACTTTGCTGCAAAGTTCAAATAACAAAGTAAAAATGATCGATAAGTCACGCTTGCACGGTCTTTATCCCCATTGAAAAATGTTGGACCACCTTTCTTTCCCCTTCATGTGTTTAGAAACACTCATCCCGTGGCGCGGCCTGTACGCCGATGAACCAGATAAAAATACGTAACCACGAAGCCTATTCTCACAGCGCCAGCTCGTTTACATCCTTCCCGTACTCCTTAGGCATAACCGTGGAAGACAAGTATTGACATTGTGAATCAAGTTGCATAGAATTGGTCAGTCTAAAAGCTGTCGAAGCAGTTTTGCTCGTTGAATGCATTCTGGCCGGACGCAACTTTGGCACGATTTGCCTGTTCACCAATTTAAGCCAGAAATCAGTGGTAACAGTGAAAAAGTTATTAACATAAACAACATAAAACGGCGATATGTCCGTCAACAGAAGAGGTGCTCAATGTTCCCGCCGGGGTTCTGCTCGCAATGCGGAAATCGCCTGAGGCAATTGGCTATTACTTTTTGCAAAGTTTCTGTGTTGGTGGAGCAAAAATCTTTGACAATACTTCCATTTCAGTTTTTTCAGTGAAATAGTTGTTGTAAGCGTTTAATTTTGAGTAACCCTATAGAAAGAAATGTAAGGAATTCAAAGCTGGTGACCTGGCAGGCCAATCCTTTGGATATTCGATCCAATCGATCGATCCGATCCACCGTTGACCGAACACCTCTTTAAGATAATCCCTCATTGTTTGTGCATACAGGGCAGGTGCGCCATATTGATGCTATAACGGCTGAAGCAAAGTTCCGAAGTCGCCAACGAGAATCGATGATGAAAACATCTCTATATGGTAGCTCGTACGTTACTTGCCAGCGACAGTTCCCTTACCATGGGAGAACCATGATTGACAGAAGAATGGTGGTATGATCCATCGAGTTACTTGGCGAACACGAGTTTAATGTCATTTCTGCAAAGGAAGTACGTGACCCTAGCTTGTAAGAAGTGCCTAACGCAGTCTACTGAGCTTCAACGGCCAGCGCCGTCAACTTTATAGCGAAAAGCAAAAGCGACGCTTTCATTCTGTTGGGCAATGGCGCATTGGCGCGTTTCTCAATACCGTACGTTTTATTTTCTCGCAGCTTTCATCCTACTGCGACGAGGTATTGGCACCATTATTCATCTCAAAAATGTAGTAGTGAACTCAATCGTTAGGCAGTATTCACCTAGCTACATGAAGTATGTTTCATGCGCGAAAATGTCAACGAAGTGCATGTACAATATGACCATCGGCTTTTCGCTTACAGAGCAGTATTGGCCCGAGGCTGTTAGCTAACCCTTTTTGCAGTGTCTACTGACATCCCGTGGCATTCGTTGACCATGCTCAGGTCTATTTTCTTCGGCCTGATGGCGTGGAGTGACACAAGTCTGGAATATTACGTTGTGAGCGGATGCTAAAAATCTGAAGCGTTAGTTCTGTTAATACCTTAAGTTACCCGTACTAAATGTCAACGAAGTAACGTTCAAAATCTCTGCCGTCGTGATGTTTACAGACGAATACTCGCCTGATGCTATTCGCCCGCACTTCCCGCAATGTGTCCACCGATATATCTCGACATTCGCTTACGATATGCGGTTTCAGTTCCTTCGGCCCGCAGCTGTGGAATGACACAGGTTTGCAATATTTCTTTGTACTAGTATGCCAACAAATGCGAAGCCTTAGTTCTGTTAATAACTCAAGGGGTAGGTTGACGAGAGAGAAATTATTGGACCATTTTTCTTATCTAAACCTGTGATGGGTACCTAGATTATGTAACAGAACTAACGCTTCACATTTATTAGCATTTTCCTACAAAGAAATGTTGCAGTCCGGGGCCATTCCACGGCTGCAGGTAGGAGGCTTATGGATTACCGTTTGATGGCAACAGACTGATGCGCCCGGCCGTTCTGCACAAACGGTACATGGGTACCATAACGAAAACTTCGGTAAACGTTGGATTCGTCGTATAGGACCTATGGATTGACCTGTTCCGACTCCAGATTTGAAGCATCTGGATTTTTTCTTATGGGGATAATTGCAACGCTAATAGTATAAAACCAGGCCAAACTGTTTGGAGGAAAATAACGGAACGTCGTCAACGAATGCCGCGGTATATCGGTAGACCCTTTAGAGAAAAGGCTAGTTAATATAATACAGATGGCACTATAATACAAGCGAAAAGACGGTAGTCATATTGTACATGCACTTCGTTGGCTTTTTCGCGCATGAAACATACTTCATGTAACTAGGTGTATACTGCCTAACGATTGATTTCACTACTACATTTTTGAGATGAATAATGGTGCCAATACCTCGTCGCAGTAGGATAAAAGCTGCGAGAAAATAAAACGTATGGTATTGAGAAACGCGCCAAAGCGCCATTGCCCAACAGAATGTAAGGGTCGCTTTTGCTTTTCGCCGTAAGATTGACGGCGCTGGCCGTTGAAGCCCAGTAGACTGCGTTAGGCGCCTCTTGCAAGCCAGGGTCAAGTACTTCCTTTGCAGAAATGACGTTCAACTCGTGTTCGTCAAGTAACTCGATGGATCGTACCACCATTCTTCTGTCAATCATGGTTCTCCCATGGTAAGGGAACTGTCACTGGCAAGTAACATAGGAGCTACCATATAGAGATGTTTTCACCACCGATTCTCGTTGGCGACTTCGGACCTTTGCTTCAGCCGTTATGGCATCAATATGGCGCACCTGCCTTGTATGCGCAAACAATGAGGGATTATCTTAAAGAGGTGTTCGGTCAACGGTGGATGGGTCGCGGATATCCAAAGGATTGGCCTGCCAGGTCACCAGCTTTGAATTCCTCTAATTTCTTTCTATAGGGTTACTCAAACTTAAACGTTTACAACAGCTATTTCACTGGAACAACTGAAAGGGAAGTATTGTCAAAGATTTTTGCTCCACCAACACAGCAACTTCGCAAAAAGTATTAGCCAATTGCCTCAGGCGATTTCCGCATTGCAAGCAGTACCCCGTCGGGTACATTGATCACCTCTTCTGTTGACGGACATATGGCCGTTTTATGTTGTTTATGTTAATAACTTTTTCACTGTTACCACTGACTTCTGGCTTAAATTGGTGAACAGGCAAATTGTGCCAAAGTTGCGTCCGGCCAGAATGCATTCAACGAGCAAAACTGGTTCGACAGCTTTTAGACTGACCAATTCTATGCAACTTGATGCACAATGCGAATACTTGTTTTCCACGGTTATGCCCAAGGAGTACGGGAAGGATGTAAACGAGCTGGCGCTGTGAGAAGAGGCTACGTGGTTACGTATTTTTATCTGGTTCATCGGCTTACAGGTCGCGGCGCGGGATGAGTGCTTCTAAACACATGAAGGGGAAAGGAAGGTGGGCCAACATTTTCAATGGGGATAAAGACCGTGCAAGCGTGACTTATCGATCATTTTTACTTTGCTATTTGAACTTTGCAACAAAGTGCTTCAGAAAAGGTGTCACACGGATACCTGGCTTGTGGTAGAGAGTATGCGTGAGCACCCACATGCATGTGCTCTGGTACCACGATTTGGCAATCAGTTTTGCGAGCCAATGAGCTTCGCGCCTTGTGGAATACGTGAATCTCAGTATCCACGAGGATTAGGTAGTGCCAAGAAATCTCGCTTCTCAGTTTCACGCAAATACTAGATTGCCACATCAGTGAATATGTTGGAATGAACGCTAAAGCCTGACGGGAGAATAGGCTATGCGGCAGCGAGTGGACTTTAGATGGCGTAGCTTTCCAAGACTCATGTTTACAAAACGTTACATTTTACGTTTGCCAGCCCTAATTGTAAGGAACTCCTATTTAGCTAAAGTGGGTGGTTGGAAGCTAACTTTCAGTCTACAAGAGTGTTGCCAATACCCGTTTTGTCATTAGCTAGGATACTACTAAGCACGTATTGAACACGCGTTGCTCAGGTCGGTTAAGCCTGTCCAAGTGCCAAAACAATTCCGCCGCAGTAGCCCGGTAGTGATTCACTGCTGCCTTGATTTGTACGTCCGCACTCGTTCCAACTAGCCCGAAACACGGTATGTATCTTTCGGTGCACTTGCACTGTTGCGTAACCTAGTTGACTTCAACTCAACCATCCGCGCCCAGCCAGCGTCTTCATGATGGACGACACAGGCAAGTACACCTGTGCCCAGGTGCACTCGCCTACGGACATCCCCTCGGTCGTTCACACCCCTGTGAGGGTGTGAGAGGTATTTTGATACAGATCACCCCTACCATTGGACAGTTGGCAATCCATTGTGCTCGCCTGTCGCTTAAAGGCGTGATCCTTGGTTTCTTATTTACAGAATAAAATGGACGGGTCTTCCTTCACTAACCGTTTCTTTTAGCCTCTACAGATCATTAAAATGCTCTCAAGCGGTGGTTTGTCTGATACCGTCATATCATAAAAGGTCAGCGCTATGCTTTGTTTCTTACATATATTGCCTCCTAGGAAATACAGCTAAATCGTTTAATGTTTTTAACGTTTTTATTTATATATACGCTTGAGAGGTACCGCTGACTATCGTGGGTTTGTGCCTGGCGGAGTTCTGTGTAACGCAGTACGATATCTGTAACCAGCCAGTTTGCGGATGCCGGTTTATTCATCTGCTCCAGGTAACTAATACATTAGAACGCTTGTTCCGCTGTCATGTAGTGTTCCAACACCTACACGACAATTTGCCCAGCCCAATGCAACTTTGAATAACCCACGGTTCTCCACGAGTTGTCAATGGCACACCACGAAGTATCGTGGCGGGGTGCTGCTAAGCTTTATCCGTTAATCTGTATCTGCCCATAATTAATTGAATAATTGGTAAATTATTCAATGCTGCGATTATGTGGTCTGATCGCTCGGTGACTACGAATAGGTTAGCCTATTTGGAATTACTCGCACAAGTCTTCCACATTCTCCGTAGGTTCCTTTACCGGTCGTAATGCAACTATTTACTTTCTGCTTACGGGACAAATACTGGTTACAAATCGGCTGCATAAACCTTAGCCCGGGAAGGCTCGTTAACTTACCCCGTTGCAACCATTTATGAGATGCCTTTACTGATGTATAATGTTAACATAGCGGTTGTAAAAAGCTTCAGGATCCACGGTAGCTCCATCCATGTTCCGCACTATGCATCTTATACCACTTTAAGATATCGCCGTCAATTCAGCAGTTTGCCTATTTCCAGTAGAATTTGCGTATCAACAAGACATCGTTATATATCATAAAAATTCTCTTGCGTCTAGGAGCTTACCTTTTGCTAGCGACCACAGCCTTTACGCGGTAAATACAGCACCGTATGAGCCTTCCGTTAAAATTTGTATAAAGTCACAAGAAAACCCTTTCGTAAAACTGCCTTACCCGCTGCATTCATAGTTGGTGTCACCTTATTTTTCCTTGTCAACTTCCCATTTAGCGACGGTATGCTCTATGTAGCCTGGATAATACTGTTGGCTTATCTGCAGTAGGTAACCTTTTAACTATCCAGTGACAGCGAGCATTTCTGAGTACGTAGGGAGTCTGTGGGTAAAGGATTGCTATTTATGGTAGCACATCAATAACAGACTCCTCGTATTCGCTAAAGACGATGGTAGACTAATGCTCGCCATCCTTCGGTCTAACGCGCAATGTAAATTCGCGCGGTAGCAGAATTTTCCGCTATCCTCCACAACGTTCCTTGAACTGTTGACCTTGACCCTGACGCGGCAACTACCATCTCTGGTGTGCTAAACTTTCGAGTCTGTTGATTGCTTACCTCGTGGAGAAAAGTGCTCGAGTGAACACCTGTGACGAAATTTCACTGTTGTCAACTGTTTCCTTCAGGAATTATGACACCCAGGCGTTTGGACCGTGGAAAAATTCTAACCACACCTTCAAAGTCCGTCCAGTGCGCACGCTGCGTGAGATGCATGTACGTAGTTTGCGTTAACATTAGTAATGACATTCACCATGTTTTCGGCACACCCCATCTAGAGGAAACAGATTTCACTGCGACCCGTAGCCAGCAGTGGTCAACGACAAACAACTTCTGAGGATTCTACACCTTTTCAGCTTACATAGTGCTTCTGCACTTGTCGTCTCTAACTCGGACAGTGAGACCCCTGGCTCATCAGTGGGTTTCCCCGGGTCAGATATCTATACCGAAAGGAAGAAGTAACCGGGCGTCCTCCACTACATTGACCTAACACCGTTGCCCAGTATGAACACAAATAGGCTGATGGATAAGTCCAAGTCCCATTCCGGAGTCGTGATCGCCAGCATCTAAACAAAAGCGATGATAACCATAGAAAAACATGGCCTCGAGGAAAACGTAGTTACGGCGCAAGATGAAATCAAACCTTTGACATCCTTGGTTGCCCGGCGCTGGGGCATCTCTAAGGCGGTGAGGCCTCTTTCCAGTCATGGCTTCCAGACAAATACTGCCTATTCCACCTTTGTTCGTATGTATGGGCAGAGAAGTGGAAAATGCTGAGGGTTGGGTCTTCCGAATGCACACTTCAGGAGGCCCACGTCTTTGATGGCCCGCCTTGACGCCGGTTCAGTCTGATGGGAACATCAGCGATCGGCCTAAACAAAATCTTCTAGGTCCTTCTCGCCAGAAGAGGTTTGAAGCTGCTGGTTGTAGAGTTTGTAGGAGTGCACCAAATTGTGCCGTAGGTGCAGCCTTCTACATATGTCCGCAATGCATGGAAGTAGATTCTGGATTGACCACGCGCATCCCCGGTCCCGATCAGCTTAAAGTACTGTGATAGTATTTGATGTATTGCTCGCCCTCCACACCTTGATGTTATCGGCATAAAGTAGACATTTTAAGCTTATGCGGAGTGTGATATCGTTAATAGGCGTCAACCATAATCGCGGTCCTAGTATCGATCACTGTGGTATTCCGACTTTAACTCGGATGGGGTCTGACAACGATTCACGCACACGCACTTTCAGACGTCGCTGTAGAAGAAACCTTCCATCCGTTCTCGGAGAAGTGCACCCATATCAGTGGGCTGAAGTTTAAACAGCGGAATGTTATGGTCCAACTGGCCGAACGTCTTTGAGAAGTCAAAAAAGAGTACATCAACTCCTGTGCCAGAGTCTACTGCTTCAGTACAGCTGGATCGTGCCCGTAGTAGATTTGTAGTGCACGATAGATTCTGTGGGAAGTGTTGCTGGTCGGGCTCGTGGTAAATAAATTCTTCTAACTAGGCCGTTGGCACATCAGAAATAGTAGCGTCCATGACATTTGAAAGAACCGGTAGTAAGATTATGGGACGGTAGTTGGCTGGATTGGAACGACTACCTCCCTTGTACATAGGAGTACTCACCCCGTGTTTTCAAATGTCCTTTACGTGCATTCCTTCGAATCGGTGTAAAAATAATCGAGCCAACGGCGCCGGTAAGCACTCTCCTACTGCCGCTAGAGATTTCGAGTGTAAATATTTAACTTCGGAAGAGCTGTGCTTGTGCATATTCAACAGCTTTTTAGTGCAGCCTCTGCACTGAAGGCTATGTAAATGTGTTCAGGAGTGAGACAACCTTAGCCATAGCGTTATGTGACCAGTGATCGCACAAAAGTGTTGCTGCATTTGGTAAGCGCTGGGTATTCGCCAGTGCCTTCGCTCTCAGTGCGGCTTCGGCCGCTGTTTGAAGGGGAGGAATTCCCCAGTTCACCTTACGTAGGCTGTTAATGTGTTGCTCCAGAAGCTTGTGGTTTGAAGCCGTACTCTACCAACTACTGCGAGTAGTTCTCGCCAACTAGTTGCGTACAGTGGTTACACTGGGTCGCCTAGACCATCCAGTTCTCGGTGCTTGGGGAGGGTTTGTAATTATGTCAGCTTAAGTTGCGCACCGCTATACACTGCTGTGTTCTGCTTCACAAAAACGAGACCACTTTTCTATGGAGGAAGCGCTTTGTCGCTGACGCTTCGGTAACTAGAATGTTAGACTGTCAGACTAAATGTTTCCGTGCACTAGCTGGTGCTTTGTCTGCCAGAAAGGTTCAGTTGGCTACCTCACTTAGTCGATCTAGTTTGTCGTGGCATACACACGTTTTTGTTGCCTCGACAATTTCCACGGGATATTCTGCAAATCCAATGTGACATACCACTACGCAACTATTCCCCATCAATCTCAGCACATCAAGGCCACCACGCCTGAAATGACGCATCCTGTAGGCTACAGGCAAGGACAATTTGCATCGCTTTTGAGTTTTAACTACCTAGCGTATTAGCGCGAGGATCTAACATGCCTGTAAATTTTATACTTATTGGCAGTAGTTTCAAAACTGACTTGCAGTGCGCATCAGTGTAGCCAGTACACGGTGCAGCACTTAAACTGCCTGGAGAGGTAACTTGACGTCCCACCACATCGTGTTGGCCGCAGTCCACCTTTGCAACTTTCCTTTCTCAGCGTATGTGTTTCTGCGCTTAGCCGCTCATCGTGAGTAGAAGAGAGATGTCTAAAGGCGTAGGGGACTTTCCGCCTGAACTCAAGCTATTTCTGCCCAGATGCTATGCATCGTCTGCTTCAGCCTTGCAACACCGACTTCTTCAAAGTTCTTCAACAGTTCTTCACCGAGTAACGATATCAATCGACCGCCTTAAACCTGCATCCTTCGAATATCCGTCTCCAACACCCCAGGGTTAGTCGCACAAGCAATATCACTTGCAGCTGTAACCTCTACCCCAGGAAATTTGATCGTTTTGTTACCCTTAACCATCCGCTAATCTAACCTTAATCCTAGACAAATGACGGATGCGGTATACGGCGAAAACGTGCGGTCCGCGTTTCCGATTTCATTTACGTTTGGTCTATTCCTTGACATTCGTATATTCCACATGATTTTATGTTTTATTCAAACGCTTTTCGCGAGACCCCAAATAACACAAAAGGTTTTCTAATACTCCAAAAATGTATGCATTCACCGTTCATTCGCATTTATCCATCGTATACATGTTTCGTTTACCATACAGCGTTACGAAGCCAGCCTCGACCACATCCCGCCTTTCCCCAGTTTTCCATTCCAAAACTGAATTCCCCTAACTAATCACGGCATCTCCTGGCCCGCCTGCCCGAATCCTCAAGCCTCATCACCACGGCTGCATACGAATGAAAAGCCTCAATTTACAAGTACTGAAAAGGGCTAGCCTGGCACACGAGCTCTGGGGAACGGTTCCCCAAAGCAGACTTACTAAAACGTCGCTGGATCATCTGAAGGGCATACTAGTCAGGTATTTGCAGTTTCTATTGGACAAGTGGGCAATATTCCATACAAGACAATACATAGGTATTGTCAACACTGATGCATGATTCCGCAAGATACAAGTGATGGCATATGTGTCCGATGATTTTCTTGGTCTTCGAAACTTGAAAGGTACCATGTTCAGAAAGTTGTAGGTACCTGATTATTGCGCCCAAGTCACAACTGCCCTGCATTACTTGATGTATGTAATTTGCAGTACTAGACTTTCTGGCGTTATTTGGCGTTTGTACAGTTATTATTACAGATATTACACCAGTGCATGGTGAATAACATCAGCTACAGTTAGCACCCGGATTCAATGACAGATAGGTCGTTCCGAATGCGACGTGCGGTTACCTAAGGGTGTGCATACGCTTGTGAGTAAACTCTTTAATCTCCTCAGCAAACTGAAACTTAGCAACGTGTCTTGTTTGTTGGAGTACATCGTTAAGCTATATGCGAAAAAGAAGTGGACAAAGAGCCTTCTCTTGAACTGCTCTACTGGTAACTGCTTTTGGTTTAGAGAAATTGTCACCAATGCCCCCGCCCTGCTGTCTACCAAATGGATATGAGGAGAGCCAAGGGAAATTTGGCTCTTTAATGTATGTGCGCTTCAATTTCTTGAGTGATCTCCGTTGAGCAGCTCTACAAAAATCCATTACTTGCCTAGGTACAAGATTACAACAACGGTTCCGTTGTGTAATGCAACCTTTGTATGGTTTAAGCAGTCTGTCTGGCCTGCTGCGCCTGACTGACCTTGCATGGAATCGAGCTGCGACTTGCTGTTGATGTAGGCCTTGTTCAAAAAGACAAGTAGTTTATGTTTTATTATTCCTCCTTTGACTCTAGATAGGATGGGTGTGTGCTTGAAGGGACGAACGTTTTGGATCTTGTAGACAGCTCCATTGTTGTGTCGCTGGATAACAGCAAACGTTTCCCTTGCGTAAGATACACTTCGCTGTTAAAAGAGACCGCAAATGTGTTAAGCAAAGGCAGAGATACTTTGCTAACACTACCTATTATCAAACACGGAGATGCGGTCAGGTCTTGCATGCCTGGAGGAGCATAGGCGAGAGATTTGAAAAGTGATTTCTGAAATAGTGAATTCCACCGTGCATGTAATTGGAGGTTCAAGTTTGGACCACATGCAGCGTGCTTGGATTGTGCCGCGCAATCTAAATGTGGACCGCGATTCACCTCTTAGTAAGCCTTAGTCACTGTGATCACTGGGATCGTAGTCAAAACAGATGAAAATTGGGTATTGCCCGCAGTGTTTATGGGCGGACAATACCCAGTTTTCGTTCGGTGTATATATGCGTTCACTAATGTGCGGGGGGGGGGGAAAGGAAGGCGCCTGTGCGTCTGGTGATTCTATAACCACAGACACGGCAACTTAGGAATTGGAAGCTTCACAAATATCAACTGGTGCATCGAAGTAGATTCCATCGGCTGGCTAGCCGAACAACCTCTTCGTGGTGCCAGCTGGGTGGTTCGGGTTTAACCCATCCCAGCAAATAGTCCGGCAGTAGTGTTCCAGGAGGTGATGGATTTTCGCCCGGCAAGCTTTCTCCCTTTGAAAAACCACAAATGTCTGCTTAACGACACAGTGACGTGGCGGTCATGACCCACCACAAAATAAAGTCACTGCCCTGTGGATATCTGGATAATCCTTTCCAACCCACGGACACCAATCTTCTACTCGCGCACTGCTGACGGTATCAAACATATAAGAATGGAGCAGCACAATTACAAGCACAAACTACACAGCCACATGCACACACAATACATACTTACATACCCCGCTACACAAACATACACTGTTATGGCAAAGATATCGGATTTTTGCCCATTCTTGATCCTGCAGTGTTATGTCAAAATAATCATACCTGTAAAGTCGTGCCTCGCCTTGTCGAGAATAAAAGCTTTATTTATTTATTTATTTACTTCTTTAATAGAGGCAAGTATCTCGGTTGGATGCATGTAATACGTCCAAAGTATGAGCGCGTGGATGCGCAAATATTGCCCGTGTTTATAAGTCCGATAGAAACAATCTCTGCTGGAAGGGTTCTAGAATATTTGCTTGCTGTTGTTGGAGCACGTCAAACAGAAACGACAAAGTGTAAATACAGTGAATTTTGATAAAACGTTAAGAAGAAAATGCGAAACCACTTTTAGCATGATATGAGGCGAACACCGACCAAAGGGTTGACAAAGTGTAAACAATATGAAGCACCCGCCGTGTGTCTTTGATTGTGACAAGTGCTCACAACTGTGGCTACGGTTGCATATTTTAGAGGGTCGCTTGTACCGGGAGTCCAGAGAGTGATTCGAGAAGACGGATCGAGTTGCAGGGAAACTGTTATTGGTACAGTAAAAGATTCCCTGTTATCTAGCTATAAAAGAACGACACCGTGGACGCTCTAGCTAGGGGAACAGAGCAAGCACAGCACACCGGGCAGTTGCGAGTTGCAACCGAAGCGAGCGCGAAGCAAAAATGGCGATGAGCAAGGCAAGCATTCGAACTCAGCGATTAGTTCAACAAACCACACCGGTTGCCTAGGTGTACAATGGAATAATTTTAGTTAGAATTTTACACAGGCAAACCGGGGAATCTCCAGACTGCTACATAGCCCTCTCCCAGAAGGGACTGTGTAAGCAGTACTTCGATCTACGTGAGGACTGTCCGTCGCGGACCAGCCTTCTGCGAGACCAGGTTGTGAAACCTGATGCAGCTGCTGGGGGAGAACCATGCAATCGGACCCTAGCGGGCTCCCACCCGTGTCCTCCCTACGGTGTCGAAACGGTAAGAAAACTGTTTGTGGGGGGGGGCAGTTAGTTAAGTTCACGTATGCAGTATGAGTAGGAAGTTCGTCCCATTTCCAGTTGACGTGCGGGGATCCAGCGGAAAGTGAAACCGAGGTGCAACGAACCGGCGGTGTATATGGAAAGCAAAGTGAAAAAGCAGCATAAATGCATAGCAATACACAAAAGAGTGCAAAGCGAAAAACGTGCAAAGCTGTTTTTGGGTTTTCAATAGGTTTTGCTCTTTTTTGGTAATCTCAAAACGTTTTGATCCTTTTTGTGGATTTTCAAAAACGTTTAGTAAGAGCAGAAAATTTCGAAGGCACGTTCTATGTAAAATAGTAAGTGCGAACGAAGTTCGAAAAACGAACTGGGGGCTTGAGCTTCCTACCGCGTCGAATGAGTGTAGGGCGAGTAGGAGTGCAGTCGGTTGAGGTTGTCGGTTCTGCTGGAGCGGACTGACTCGTCTGAGGTTGCGTTGCTAGCTGTGATGGCGCAGGTTGTGAAGATGCTTGCTGTACCGAAGAGTCAGACTTGTCGAGGAATGCTGGCTTGAGTCGATCGATGGTGATCGTCTCAGTGGTGTTGCGTCGTAGCTTGCCTATATCGGGATCAGCTTGTTGAGCAGCAGCCATAGCGGCTAGATCAATGTAGGTGCCAGGCGATAAGCTGATCTGCTGAATGCGTGAAAGCGCATCCGCAACGGTATTGAGAGTACCTGAGACATGTCCTACATCTGTCGTAAACTGAGAAACGTAGTCTAGGTGTCTAGTTTCCCGCGGAGAATACTTGTCTGTTGCGCCATCGATTGCGTAGATCAATGGCTTGTGGTTCGTGAAGACTGTAAAATGTCGACCTTTGAGATAGTGACGAAAATGTCTGATACCTAGGTAGATAGCTAACAGTTCCCTACCGAAGTTGCTGTAACGCGATTCGGCAGGTTGTAACCGTTTCGAGAAAAAACCTAGAGGTATCCATCGACGGTCGATGAGTTGCTGAAGAACTGCACCGACGGCAGTGTCGGATGCGTCAGTTGTCAGGGAGAGTGGTGCAGATGTGTCTAGATGGGCGAGAAGCGCTATGTTGGAGATAGCGTCTTTGAGCTTCTCAAAAGACAGTCTAGCGTCGTCTGCAAAATTAAAAGACCGTTGTTTACCGCGGAGCAAGTCATTCATTGGTTGAACAATGCTCGCGCAGTTAGGAATGAAGCGTCTATAATAGTTAACCAGGCCAAGGAATCGGCATAACTGTTTGAAGGAACTGGGAGCAGGATAGTCCTTCAGTGCCTGGATTTCGTGTGGCAGAGCTTCAATACCAGAGGTGGATATGCGGTAGCCAAGAAAGTCGATGGAACTTCGTCCAAGCTGGCATTTATCGGGCTTGACGGTGACCCCATGCTGTGTTAAGCGTTGGAAGAGAGCGTCGAAGTGACGAAGATGCTCCTCGTCAGAAGAGCTGGCGATGAGTATATCATCTAAATAAGGGTAAACGCCTTCGAGTCCTCGCGTTATCTCATGAATGAAACGCTGGAAAGTTTGGGCAGTGTTGCTGAGGCCGAAAGGCATTCTGAGGTACTCGAATAGGCCGAATGGCGTGATTACTGCTGTTTTAAGAATGTCGTCTGGCGCCACAGGTATCTGATGGTAGCCGCGAACTAGATCAACTTTGCTAAATGTAGACTTGCCAGCTAGAGCTGAGGTTAAGTCGTGCATGTGCGGAATGGGGTATTTAACCGGGACGGTAACTTTGTTAAGTGCCTTATAGTCACCACAGGGTCGCCAGTCACCGGATTTCTTCGGTACCATGTGTAATGGTGATGCCCATGGACTTTTGGACGGGCGGATGATTCCCAGTTCGAGCATTTGCTCGAATTCCACCTTACCAGCTTTGAGCTTGTCCTGGGCTAGTCAGTGAGGGCGGGCCGAAACAGGTGGGCCCTTAGTGCAAATGTGATGCATGACGTTTGACGTCACAGGAGGCAAGTCGTTCAGGAAACGAACGAGGTTAGGATGCTTGTTGAAAAGTTCTAGAAAAGGTTGCGAAGCTTGAGGTAGGACACGAATGGGAGTGATAGCAGCCACGTTGGCGCTAGTCCCGATAACACTGAGCTGTGTCCTGGAGTCGATAAGCTTCTTCCTTTTAGCGTCGACGATGAGATCGAAGCGTTGAAGAAAGTCTATGCCTATGATAGCGAAAGGCACGGCAGCGATTATGAAAGGCCAGCGAAGCGTTCGCCGGAGGCCTAAATTGAGTGTTAGCAGCTTTTCGCCGAAAGTTTCGATTGGTGTGCCATTGGCGGCACGCCACTTGTTCGGCGATGGTGAGGTGACCTCACCTGGGCTACGGGGTATAACGCTAACTTCGGCTCCTGTGTCGACTGGAAACTCGGTGCCGGAAGTTAAATCCCTAACGGGGATGAGGTGACTTTGGTGTTGGCCGGTCGCGTCCGTCGCCGTTACGGACCGGCCGAGAAGTTTTCCCTGCTGCTCGGCGAAGCTGCAAGGTTTGACACATTTACGCGCTGCGGTACCAAAGCGCTGATGGTACCAACAGCTAGCCTGCCTGTTTCTGGACTTAGAACGTTTGAAGGGTGATTTTGAGCGGCTATGACGACGACGGTTCGTAGTAAGGTGTTGAACCTGGCGACTAAGTGTCGCAACTTGTGTTTGCAGGGCTTCTATGGTTGACTGTAAACCAGTGATAGAAGTGCCCTGGGACGCGACGGCATTGATCTTGCTGGCGTCGGCTTGTGGCTGTGATCGCTCAATAACTCCATCCGCTAAATCTGCTAGTTGAGTGAGCGAAACGGAGCTCACTGTAGCGAGAATCGCTTGCGTGTTTGCCGGTAGCCGTTGTAGCCATAGTTCGTGAAGTAAAGTCTCGTCCATGGTTGAGGAACCAAGGAGTTGCTGCATCTCCCGTAGCAGGGTTGAGGGCAGTTTGTCGCCCAGCCGAAAATCCCTGAAAAGCTGCTGCAGGCGAACTTTCTCAGAGGGCATAACACGCTTGATCGTGGCCTCTTTGAGAGCCTCATAGCGGTTTGCGGTCTGAGAAATGATAACGTCAGGAGCTTGCATTGTTATCTCCTTGGGGAGATAGGACAGGAGCTTGCAATACTTCGCATAGTCGGAAGTGATTCTGTGGTTGTAAAACTCAGCCACAAGATGAGCGAACCACAAAAGAGGATCCATGTCCCAGAATGGTGGTACAGAGAGAGATACAATGCTAAGCCGAGACTCTACCTTATGGTCTACAGAATCCATGGCTTAAAAATGGCGCGAAAATAGGCTACTGTATGCAAAAATAAATCGGAAAATATGAAAAATAAACAGCACGAGCTCACCAGAGAAAAGTTTCAAATATCCGGTCCTGAGATTGATCCAGAGTCGGGGTCACCAGTTTAGAGGGTCGCTTGTACCGGGAGCCCAGAGAGTGATTCGAGAAGACGGATCGAGTTGCAGGGAAACTGTTATTGGTACAGTAAAAGATTCCCTGTTATCTAGCTATAAAAGAACGACACCGTGGACGCTCTAGCTAGGGGAACAGAGCAAGCACAGCACACAGAGCAGTTGCGAGTTGCAACCGAAGCGAGCGCGAAGCAAAAATGGCGATGAGCAAGGCAAGCATTCGAACTCAGCGATCAGTTCAACAAACCACACCGGTTGCCTAGGTGTACAATGGAATAATTTTAGTTAGAATTTTACACAGGCAAACCGGGGAATCTCCAGAATGCTACAATATGAATTCAGGAATGGAGCAACTTTATACTGGGTATAAAAGCAACTGCTTGACAATTCCAGTAAGTTGCTTGGAGCGAAATTTCGATATAAAAAGAGTACCGGTAAAGAAAACGAGCGAGCTGCATGACTAGCCACGAGATTTGAGTAGCAAAGTATTCCTGCCAGGAGTTTAAGAGGAGTATGACACTGGCTATTAATTGTTCTGCAATGATACTATCACCTGATGTTCACGGACCGAATCACGTCGTTCACATGTGTCGGGGTATCGTCAAACCGTTTTTCGTATGAGGACGGTGATGGGGTCGGTGATTACATGCGCTAGGAGGGAGTTCCAAGGAAGAGGAATTCGGGGGGAGGGGGGAGGGAGTTTCTTCGACTTTCCAGTCTGCTGCGTTACCTGGTCAACTTAAACTGATGACCCCGCAGCTACGTGTGGCGGTCTTAAATGATGGAAGTCAACGTGGGTTGGATTTTAGGAGCTGGTACGCCACTGTGAGATCACCCTGTAGAAGCCGATAACGTCCGATGCACACACTAAGTGCTTTCAGCCTGAGTAGGTACGAGTGAGGTAAAAACTTGGGAAGTTCTTGCTTGCCGTGTGTTGTGCGGCATAGAGTACGGTGAGATGGAGTTCCTACCAGCGTTGCCACACTTGGCTAGGTTATTCTGCGCTCAGGATCAGGTACGCTCCAAGCAGGTTCGGAAAGCATGAGTTGTCTAACTTCACCATCGTAATACGAAGAAGGTCGAAATGCTGATCGGCATTATTTCATGCTTTTGCAGTATGTCAAAGTAACTAAGGTCATCATGCAGGAGCACGCCAAGATCGCGCTTATGAGAATTCCGCTGTGAAACTTGTGGACCGAGCCAATAGTTTTAGTGCCACTGTAGCCAGAACGACGCGGGAGAGAGAGGCAGGGCGTGTATTTCCACAACAATGCACAAACTGAGCACTCGTACCCCTACGGATGTGGACCGTGTTTCCTTCCCATGACGCACAGCGGAAGTGGATTTGGGAGATAGGCCATTCCATGTGCCTTACAAGCTTCAGTGTGGAAACAATCCCTCAACGTTTTCATCCTTTACCTCAGCTTCAGTATATCCCATCCCGGCCGGCCAAAAGTCGTTCGAAAGCCCGCCATTTACCTTCTTGTGGCTGAATCACTAGGCTCGCGTTCAGTCCTGTGGACCTTGATCGGAATAGCATCGATCGACGCAATGTATTGTGGCGACCAATCAAAAGCACATGTTACCGCATCCAGACCGACAATAGTTTGTGGCCTTCCTTCATGTCATAAAAGTGTACGAAGAAAAAATCCAACGTAGCAATTACCTTGGCAGGTTTCATCATAAATTTTCCAAGCTCACGGTGAACTAGTTGAAGCTACAACATAGTAAACCAGACTCATGGTGTTTCTGTTCAGTACGTATAGACATTCCACCGGTAACAAGGTAAAAGGCTGGTGGCAATGATTAAACAAACGAGGAGCGCCAAAAGCGCTTCATTGTAAGAAAGCGTTACAGAAGGTAAACCCTAGTCATTTTATCAGGCCCCGCAGTAACACTGAGAAAGAACGCTTGGCGGCGTTCTAAAAATGCACCGACTGTGGTTTTAAACGTCAATACTAACAGATGCACAACTATGCCTGAAAAACCACCACCAGTCCAATGACCATAAGCACGGTCAGGGACTCGTCCAGCCTCCAAACGGTTCCGAGAATGCAAAAGGACTACGACACCAGTGGTGGTTAGAACTTAGTAGCTGCCAATGGTGACCGAAAAATCAGACCCCTGGTCACTCTCACTGAAGACAGAATAAATGAATAACACACCCTACATCGGTTTTATATAGACCAGCTGGTCATTTAACCTCAACCCGAGTTGCAGGTAGCATACCATCGGTACTCTGCGCCAACGTTCCAGAATCGACGTCAAGCTCCTTAAAAGGAAAACAACTTGCTGACGTGACATTAAAGGTGTTGTAGTTAAGTCCGTCAATTTGACACGGAGTATGAGTCTAACTCAAAGCACTACGCTGAACCAGACGAAGCAGAAGCTGTTCTGTTACCGACAGAACGCCTCCGGAATGGGTCCTTTTCCATCCGCCTATTCCGGGATATTCCATGGAGCAAGCGCAGGCAGCCGATACACTACTTGGACCAAACCCGGAAGGAATCCGTAGTTAGGACCATTCTTTTACCCGGCGTTCCCGAGACTGGAAGTTATGAGGTGCAAGAAGCAAGCACTCACAACCAGGAACAGTGGAGATCGCGAGGCCCTCTCCCTGGAAACCGTCCTAGCGCCATCTATCTCTTGGCTACGCCGATCGACAAACTACATAGGATGTAACCTGATGACTGTGAAAGTTGTCCATCAATCTAGACAAATGTCAGCAATGGTGCTGGAAGGCTGGTTTTTGAAGCGCAGCAGTCTTCCTTCTGAGCTCCGGGTCAAAGCAGCATCTGCAAAGCAATCACACGAGAGCGGCCATTTAGACGGACCACTTACTGACAAGAGTTCGGATGACCTGAAGCAACTAGCCAAAGAGACTGGCAAATGTTGCAGTACTCCATCCTTCAGGGACAAAGGTATACTCGACAAATTCGAGTCCGGGAAACTTACAGCATCTGTGGCCGGCCAAATTTCTCGATATAAACTGCAAGTTAAAGTCCGTTACTATCGACCCTTCTGAGTCGATGAGGTTCCGCTTTGCTGCAGTTAAACAAACGATGAATAGTGCGTACGGATATCGACCAATCTAAGTTCAGTAATCGAATCCGTCACGCCCGCTTCTCATCGACTGTCTGGCTCGCTCGGTTGGTCCCTTTGCTCACTCTGACCCGATACTATCATTACATCTTACTTTTTTCGTGTTCTTGCGTCTCCATATTTCTATCGACCCAGTAAACTATACCACTCCGCGTGGTCTTCGCCGTATCTGCTGCAGTGATCTCCCTGCCTCGCGTCATCTGATACTCTACTCGCAATCCACCTTTTTGTCTCCGGTGTCGTCTCAAATGGACTACGTTGCTTCTGAACGCTTTACCTCCAACGCTTATTTCGTGTGACTTGGCACTGACCCTCGCAGTCACCACACCTTACTTCTACTGCTCTTGAATATTGGGTAATGGTTGAACCCACACTTCCCCACTGTTAGCTCAGGTAGCACTTATGCACCGCGGTCGTAGTACCGTTTCTGAGTGCTGATTCACCGTCCAGGAATCTTCTGTAATGGCTTGTGTTGTAGCGAAATTGGGCGCAAAAGTGTGGCAGATGCCGGGGTCAGAGTTCCAGTCCTATGGCTGTATGGACCTTGCACTGGGCTCAAACCGATATTCATTGAAGGAGTATTGCCATTCTCCAGGAACATGAGATACGGGTCCTCGCCAATTGCTCTAGCCTTTGATAACAGTTGCTTGCCCAGCTCCACAACCGAGTTCACCTTTCCATTTGAATGACTGTGATAGGAGTTGATTTGCTTGTACACGAATTCCCAGTTGGTTGAGAACTTCTGGAACGCCTCCCTAGTTAACTGGGACCCATTTTCGGAGATCGGCTCATCCGGTATACCGTACCGCTCAAACTGACATCGGAGATTCTTGAGTACTGTGGCAGTGGACGTCGTGGCGAGTAAATCGACTTCAAACTAATCACTATAGTAATCCACCGTAAGTAATCTTTCACGTTATCACTGAACAAATCCACTATCACCTTCTGCCACAGTCGGTATGAGACATCATGCAGCATAATTGGTTCCCTCATCTGTCGAAGTTCGTGTGAAGGGCGCGCCTCACAATTAGATACATGAGATCTTATTTGAGCCGTCATTCCTGAACAAACGATCACTTCTCTTGTTCGGTTAATGATATAGCTGGTACCCAGGTGAACGCGCTAAACGCAATTTAGGAGTTCTTCTCGGAACAAAGAAGGAATTCGAATACGGCTTCCCTTGAACAGCAAAGCAGCATAGACAGAGTTCATCTCGAAAATTGAGGTAGGGCGTTAATATCTTTGGCGCCTAATTTCCTTTAGGGCATTTTCTAACACTGCCAGATGCTGTATTAAATAAATAAATAAATAAAGCTTTTATTCTCGACAAGGCGAGGCACGACTTTAAAGGCATGATTATTTTGACATAACAATCCGAGCTCAAGCATTTGCAAATATCCGATATGATTGCTATAACAGTGTATATTTGTGTAGCGGGGTATGTAAGTATGTATTGTGTGTGTATGTAGCCGTGTAGCTTGTGCTTGTAATTGTGCTGCTCCATTCTTGTTTGTTTGATTTCGTCAGCAGTGCGCGAGTAGAAGATGGGTGTCCGTGGGTTGGAAAGGATTATCCAGATATCCACAGGGCAGTGACTTTATTTTGTGGTGGGTCATGACTGCCACGTCACTGTGTTGTTAAGCAGACATTTGCGGTTTTTCAAAGGGCGAAAGCTTGCCGGGCGAAAATCCATCACCTCCTGGAACACTGCCGTCGAACTATTTGCTGGAACGGGTTGAACCCGAACCATTCAGCTGGCACCAAGAAGAGATTGTTGGGCTAGCCAGCCGCTTCGATCTCTTCCGTATTATGCTTAGGTACCAGCAGATGAGCTCTTGACAGCGTATCCGCGATAAACAACTGTGAACCAAGCGTGTACATAATATCAAGGTGGTATATTTGAAGTCGGATAAGTATATGCTGAAGGCGACGAGGAAAGATGTGCAGCGGTTTCCTGGCTATTGACACAAGTGGTTTGTGGTCGGGATACACTGTTGTCTGTCTTCCGAAAGTTTAATGTTTGAAACTCTCCATAGCATAGACTACCTCGATCATCTCCTTCTCAACCTGTGAATAATGCTGCCGGGGCATGGTGAGTGCTTGACTGCGGAAATCCAACGGTTTTCCATTTTGCAAGAGGACCACACCTACTCCGTAGTGGCTACTGTCGCACTCTACTTCCAAAGGATGCGCTGGATCGTTATACCAAAGTACAGGCGCGTTGCTGATGAGTTGCTTGATAATTTCGAATGCCGTTCCCTGTACTTTTTTCCAACTCTACTTCTTTGTTTGTTAACATCGTGAACGTTGTCATGATATCAGCGAGTCTTGGCATAAAACGGCGCAACTAATCCACTATATCCTTAAAGCGCTGGATTCCCTTCACGTTACTAAGGCGTGGCCTCTTACGTATTTTCTGGCTATTTCCTGGCTGGACTCTAACCCATGGTTAGTAAGCACATACCTATGGAAAATCACGAAGTCTTTCCGTATTTCAATTTTCTTATGTTGAAGCTTAAGGCTTCTTTGCGCAAAACGCTCCAAAAAACGGTGATGATTAACGTCACGCTCTTCTGCTGTAGAACCATAAATTAAGACATCGTCTACCACACATTTTACACCGTCTAAATCGTCTATCGCTTACACCAATCGCTTGTGAGAAATTTCACCCATAAATTTCAAATGAAACGGTAAACGCAGCCAACGATAACGACCGAACGGTGTGACGAAAGTAGTAAGGAAACTGAATTCATCATCTAGAACCATGTGTCGGAATGCAGAAGAGGGATCTACCATCGTGAAACACTTAACTTTGGCCATATGCGGCAAGCTATCTCCTAATGTAGCTCTCTACGCAAGGCCTCATTTCACATTTTTGCGTCAATACACACACGTAGCTCACCTGTTTTCCTTGTAATAATTGCGGTCTGAGTAACCTAGTCGGTTGGCTCGTCGACTTTATCAATCATACCCTCTCTCACTAATTTGCTCAATTCAGCGGAGAACCTGTCGCACAACGTAAATGGAACTCTCCAAGCGTGTAGCTCTGTCGGTCGTATCAAGGGATCTAAGGACAAGTGAGCGCTTCCCTCAAGCATTCCAAACCTGCGCTGAAAACAGACGGATGCTGGTCACTACTGTCGGTTTCTCCCTAGCGAGCACGCATAAAATTCATGCTTACAAATAACAAAACCTAGAGACTGGACCGATTCAATGCAGAGAATCGGCATGAGCACCTCTTCCACGATTAAAATCTTCAGTCGATGTGAGGCTCCGTCTCTTGGGTTAACCACCACGATTGTAGCTAAGCCTTTCGGATGAAGTCTGGAACAATACCATATACGCAGGCAAACCTGAACGGATCGAATTCACACTCCGGGACAATACTTCCTACGTAGCATTTTGACAGTAGCTCCCGCGTCTAACTGGAATCGTACGCCTTTGCCTCCGAACAACAGCATTGCGTAGACACATTTTATGCCGCACCCTCCGAGACACGTTTCCAATTGAATCTTCTACACCTGCGGGTGACTTGTCACGAAGGACCGCAATAACACTGGTGGATCGGCAGCACCGGGCAAGTGGCTCATTTTCCACATTTGGAACACCATTGACCACATGTCGGACACTATTCGCCGGCCTCGGC
>OX104066.1:87980384-88002291 GCA_944474145.2 Dicrocoelium dendriticum | reverse complement strand
CGGTTGCCTAGGTGTACAATGGAATAATTTTAGTTAGAATTTTACACAGGCAAACCGGGGAATCTCCAGAATGCTACAATATGAATTCAGGAATGGAGCAACTTTATACTGGGTATAAAAGCAACTGCTTGACAATTCCAGTAAGTTGCTTGGAGCGAAATTTCGATATAAAAAGAGTACCGGTAAAGAAAACGAGCGAGCTGCATGACTAGCCACGAGATTTGAGTAGCAAAGTATTCCTGCCAGGAGTTTAAGAGGAGTATGACACTGGCTATTAATTGTTCTGCAATGATACTATCACCTGATGTTCACGGACCGAATCACGTCGTTCACATGTGTCGGGGTATCGTCAAACCGTTTTTCGTATGAGGACGGTGATGGGGTCAGTGATTACATGCGCTAGGAGGGAGTTCCAAGGAAGAGGAATTCGGGGGGGGGGGGGAAGTTTCTTCGACTTTCCAGTCTGCTGCGTTACCTGGTCAACTTAAACTGATGACCCCGCAGCTACGTGTGGCGGTCTTAAATGATGGAAGTCAACGTGGGTTGGATTTTAGGAGCTGGTACGCCACTGTGAGATCACTCTGTAGAAGCCGATAACGTCCGATGCACACACTAAGTGCTTTCAGCCTGAGTAGGTACGAGTGAGGTAAAAACTTGGGAAGTTCTTGCTTGCCGTGTGTTGTGCGGCATAGAGTACGGTGAGATGGAGTTCCTACCAGCGTTGCCACACTTGGCTAGGTTATTCTGCGCTCAGGATCAGGTACGCTCCAAGCAGGTTCGGAAAGCATGAGTTGTCTAACTTCACCATCGTAATACGAAGAAGGTCGAAAATGCTGATCGGCATTATTTCATGCTTTTGCCAAGCATGTCAAAGTAACTAAGGTCATCATGCAGGAGCACGCCAAGATCGCGCTTATGAGAATTCCGCTGTGAAACTTGTGGACCGAGCCAATAGTTTTAGTGCCACTGTAACCAGAACGACGCGGGAGAGAGAGGCAGGGCGTGTATTTCCACAACAATGCACAAACTGAGCACTCGTACCCCTACGGATGTGGACCGTGTTTCCTTCCCAGGACGCACAGCGGAAGTGGATTTGGGAGATAGGCCATTCCATGTGCCTTACAAGCTTCAGTGTGGAAACAATCCCTCAACGTTTTCATCCTGTACCTCAGCTTCAGTATATCCCATCCCGGCCGGCCAAAAGTCGTTCGAAAGCCCGCCATTTACCTTCTTGTGGCTGAATCACTAGGCTCGTGTTCAGTCCTGTGGACCTTGATCGGAATAGCATCGATCGACGCAATGTATTGTGGCGACCAATCAAAAGCACATGTTACCGCATCCAGACCGACAATAGTTTGTGGCCTTCCTTCATGTCATAAAAGTGTACGAAGAAAAAATCCAACGTAGCATTTACCTTGGCAGGTTTCATCATAAATTTTCCAAGCTCACGGTGAACTAGTTGAAGCTACAACATAGTAAACCAGACTCATGGTGTTTCTGTTCAGTACGTATAGACATTCCACCGGTAACAAGGTAAAAGGCTGGTGGCAATGATTAAACAAACGAGGAGCGCCAAAAGCGCTTCATTGTAAGAAAGCGTTACAGAAGGTAAACCCTAGTCATTTTATCAGGCCCCGCAGTAACACTGAGAAAGAACGCTTGGCGGCGTTCTAAAAATGCACCGACTGTGGTTTTAAACGTCAATACTAACAGATGCACAACTATGCCTGAAAAACCACCACCAGTCCAATGACCATAAGCACGGTCAGGGACTCGTCCAGCCTCCAAACGGTTCCGAGAATGCAAAAGGACTACGACACCAGTGGTGGTTAGAACTTAGTAGCTGCCAATGGTGACCGAAAAATCAGACCCCTGGTCACTCTCACTGAAGACAGAATAAATGAATAACACACCCTACATCGGTTTTATATAGACCAGCTGGTCATTTAACCTCAACCCGAGTTGCAGGTAGCATACCATCGGTACTCTGCGCCAACGTTCCAGAATCGACGTCAAGCTCCTTAAAAGGAAAACAACTTGCTGACGTGACATTAAAGGTGTTGTAGTTAAGTCCGTCAATTTGACACGGAGTATGAGTCTAACTCAAAGCACTACGCTGAACCAGACGAAGCAGAAGCTGTTCTGTTACCGACAGAACGCCTCCGGAATGGGTCCTTTTCCATCCGCCTATTCCGGGATATTCCATGGAGCAAGCGCAGGCAGCCGATACACTACTTGGACCAAACCCGGAAGGAATCCGTAGTTAGGACCATTCTTTTACCCGGCGTTCCCGAGACTGGAAGTTATGAGGTGCAAGAAGCAAGCACTCACAACCAGGAACAGTGGAGATACATACGCGAGGCGCTCTCCCTGGAAACCGTCCTAGCGCCATCTATCTCTTGGCTACGCTGATCGACAAACTACATAGGATGTAACCTGATGACTGTGAAAGTTGTCCATCAATCTAGACAAATGTCAGCAATGGTGCTGGAAGGCTGGTTTTTGAAGCGCAGCAGTCTTCCTTCTGAGCTCCGGGTCAAAGCAGCATCTGCAAAGCAATCACACGAGAGCGGCCATTTAGACGGACCACTTACTGACAAGAGTTCGGATGACCTGAAGCAACTAGCCAAAGAGACTGGCAAATGTTGCAGTACGCCATCCTTCAGGGACAAAGGTATACTCGACAAATTCGAGTCCGGGAAACTTACAGCATCTGTGGCCGGCCAAATTTCTCGATATAAACTGCTAGTTAAAGTCCGTTACTATCGACCCTTCTGAGTCGATGAGGTTCCGCTTTGCTGCAGTTAAACAAACGATGAATAGTGCGTACGGATATCGACCAATCTAAGTTCAGTAATCGAATCCGTCACGCCCGCTTCTCATCGACTGTCTGGCTCGCTCGGTTGGTCTCTTTGCTCACTCTGACCCGATACTATCATTACATCTTACTTTTTTCGTGTTCTTGCGTCTCCATATTTCTATCGACCCAGTAAACTATACCACTCCGCGTGGTCTTCGCCGTATCTGCTGCAGTGATCTCCCTGCCTCGCGTCATCTGATACTCTACTCGCAATCCACCTTTTTATCTCCGGTGTCGTCTCAAATGGACTACGTTGCTTCTGAACGCTTTACCTCCAACGCTTATTTCGTGTGACTTGGCACTGACCCTAGCAGTCACCACACCTTACTTCTACTGCTCTTGAATATTGGGTAATGGTTGAACCCACACTTCCCCATTGTTAGCTCAGGTAACACTTATGCACCGCGGTCGTAGTACCGTTTCTGAGTGCTGATTCACCGTCCAGGAATCTTCTGTAATGGCTTGTGTTGTAGCGAAATTGGGCGCAAAAGTGTGGCAGATGCCGGGGTCAGAGTTCCAGTCCTATGGCTGTATGGACCTTGCACTGGGCTCAAACCGATATTCATTGAAGGAGTATTGCCATTCTCCAGGAACATGAGATACGGGTTCTCGCCAATTGCTCTAGCCTTTGCTAACAGTTGCTTGCCCAGCTCCACAACCGAATTCACCTTTCCATTTGAATGACTGTGATAGGAGTTGATTTGCTGGTACACGAATTCCCAGTTGGTTGCGAACTTCTGGAACGCCTCCCTAGTTAACTGGGACCCATTTTCGGAGATCGGCTCATCCGGTATACCGTACCGCTCAAACTGACATCGGAGATTCTTGAGTACTGTGGCAGTGGACGTCGTGGCGATTAAATCGAATTCAAACTAATTACTATAGTAATCCACCGTGAGTAAGTAATCTTTCACGTTATCAATGAACAAATCCACTATCACCTTCTGCCACAGTCGGTATGAGACATCATGCAGCATAATTGGTTCCCTCATCTGTCGAAGTTCGTGTGAAGGGCGCGCCTCACAATTAGATACATGAGATCTTATTTGAGCCGTCACTCCTGAACAAACGATCACTTCTCTTGTTCGGTTAATGATATAGCTGGTACCCAGGTGAACGCGCTAAACGCAATCTAGGAGTTCTTCTCGGAACAAAGAAGGAATTCGAATACGGCTTCCCTTGAACAGCAAAGCAGCATAGACAGAGTTCATCTCGAAAATTGAGGTAGGGCGTTAATATCTTTGGCGCCTAATTTCCTTTAGGGCATTTTCTAACACTGCCAGATGCTGTATTAAATAAATAAATAAATAAAGCTTTTATTCTCGACAAGGCGAGGCACGTGTTTAAAGGCATGCTTATTTTGACATAACAATCCGAGCTCAAGCATTTGCAAATATCCGATATGATTGCTATAACAGTGTATATTTGTGTAGCGGGGTATGTAAGTATGTATTGTGTGTGTATGTAGCCGTGTAGCTTGTGCTTGTAATTGTGCTGCTCCATTCTTGTTTGTTTGATTTCGTCAGCAGTGCGTGAGTAGAAGATGGGTGTCCGTGGGTTGGAAAGGATTATCCAGATATCCACAGGGCAGTGACTTTATTTTGTGGTGGTTCATGACCGCCACGTCACTGTGTTGTTAAGCAGACATTTGTGGTTTTTCAAAGGGAGAAAGCTTGCCGGGCGAAAATCCATCACTTCCTGGAACACTGCCGTCGAACTATTTGCTGGAACGGGTTGAACCCGAACCATTCAGCTGGCACCACGAAGAGGTTGTTGGGCTAGCCAGCCGCTTCGATCTCTTCCGTTTTATGCTTAGGTACCAGCAGATGAGCTCTTGACAGCGTATCCGCGATAAACAACTGTGAACCAAGCGTGTACATAATATCAAGGTGGTATATTTGAAGTCGGATAAGTATATGCTGAAGGCGACGAGGAAAGATGTGCAGCGGTTTCCTGGCTATTGACACAAGTGGTTTGTGGTCGGGATACACTGTTGTCTGTCTTCCGAAAGTTTAATGTTTGAAACTCTCCATAGCATAGACTACCTCGATCATCTCCTTCTCAACCTGTGAATAATGCTGCCGGGGCATGGTGAGTGCTTGACTGCGGAAATCCAACGGTTTTCCATTTTGCAAGAGGACCACACCTACTCCGTAGTGGCTACTGTCACACTCTACTTCCAAAGGATGCGCTGGATCGTTATACCAAAGTACAGGCGCGTTGCTGATGAGTTGCTTGATAATTTCGAATGCCGTTCCCTGTACTTTTTTCCAACTCTACTTTACTCCTTTGTTTGTTAACATCATGAACCGTGTCATGATATCAGCGAGTCTTGGCATAAAACGGCGCAACTAATCCACTATATCCTTAAAGCGCTGGATTCCCTTCACGTCACTAAGGCGTGGCATCTCACGTATTTTCCGGCTATTTCCTGGCTGGACTCTAACCCATGGTTAGTAAGCACATACCTATGGAAAATCACGAAGTCTTTCCGTATTTCAATTTTCTTATGTTGCAGCTTAAGGCTTCTTTGCGCAAAACGCTCCAAAAAACGGTGATGATTAACGTCACGCTCTTCTGCTGTAGAACCATAAATTAAGACATCGTCTACCACACATTTTACACCGTCTAAATCGTCTACCGCTTACACCAATCGCTTGTGAGAAATTTCACCCATAAATTTCAAATGAAACGGTAAACGCAATGGAACAATAACAATGGAACAATGGATTTATGCGGGTATAAAAGCTAAAGCTTGACAAATCCCGTAGGGTGATCAGTGCGAAAATCTTAGAAGTGTGAAAAATTCAATGGAAACCAATTCAGCCAACGATAACGACCGAACGGTGTGACGAAAGTAGTAAGGAAACTGAATTCATCATCTAGAACCATGTGTCGGAATGCCGAAGAGGGATCTACCATCGTGAAACACTTAGCTTTGGCCAAATGCGGCAAGCTATCTCCTAAGGCAGCTAGTGCATAATGCTCTCTACGCAAGGCCTCATTTCACATTTTTGCGTCAATACACACACGTAGCTCACCTATTTTCCTTGTAATAATTGCGGTCTGAGTAACCTAGTCGGTTGGCTCGTCGACTTTATCAATCATACCCACTCTCACTAATTTGCTCATTTCAGCAGAGAATCTGTCGCACAACGTAAATGGAACTCTCCAAGCGTGTAGCGCTGTCGGTCGTATCAAGGGACCTAAGGACAAGTGAGCGCTTCCCTCAAGCATTCCAAACCTGGGCTGAAAACAGACGGATGCTGGTCACTACTGTCGGTTTCTCCCTAGCTAGCACGCATAAAATTCATGCTTACAAATAACAAAACCTAGAGACTGGACCGATTCGATGCCGAGAATCGGCATGAACACCTCTTCCACGATTAAAATCTTCAGTCGATGTGAGGCTCCGTCTCTTGGGTTAACCACCACGATTGTAGCTAAGCCTTTCGGATGAAGTCTGGAACAATACCATATACGCAGGCAAACCTGAACGGATCGAATTCACACTCCGGGACAATACTTCCTACGTAGCATTTTGACAGTAGCTCCCGCGTCTAACTGGAATCGTACGCCTTTGCCTCCGAACAACAGCATTGCGTAGACACATTTTATGCCGCACCCTCCGAGACACGTTGCCAATTGAATCTTCTACACCTGCGGGTGACTTGTCACGAAGGACCGCAATAACACTGGTGGATCGGCAGCACCGGGCAAGTGGCTCATTTTCCACATTTGGAACACCATTGACCACATGTCGGACACTGTTCGCCGGCTCTCGGGCGCCCAGCGGAGCAAAATTTTCCGATATCCTGTGTCAACTTGGTAGCCTTCGCTGCTGCGCATCGGAAACCGGTGCACAATTCTGCATCAGTTGCTATTTTCATTTGCTGGTACTGCCAGGTGGTAGAGGACTCACTATAGCAGGTAAAGATGCACTTCTAGTGCGATAAGTTGCGTTGTCGCAGAAGCCGCTTCGTTTAGTTTCACCTTTGATTCCAAGAACGATCAGATCGAGTATCAGACTGTCGCCCATACATTTACAGAAATTTCAGAATGAAGCCAAAATGTGAAGTACGCCTCCAGGGATTCGTTTGGACCACTGTTACGCGAAAGGCAAATATAGCGCTGGTACGTCTCATTGGGTTGACATACGCAGACTTCGCTGAAGTTTGCTGGGACTGTCTTCAAATTATTGGGATCTTCGCCTTTGTTCTATTGCAATGGCTCTATCACTCAATGCGCCACATCCCCGGCTGCGTGTCGAATCATGGTTAAGTTATACACCATCGGTTGCTAGTTTAAACGTACTAGTGTGCAGAAATCCATACACCAAGTACTCGCCAAATTCCTTTCATCCGTGGTCGATGGGGCTGGCATCTGAATAAAGGCTGGTGGTCCAAGCAGTATCGGAGCTCCGCCGGTGGGGTTCACTTTTGTCTTCTGACACCAGGTTGCATAACAGCCCTTCAGGGACAAGCTTTTAGTCGGCAAAGTCAAGTTCAAGTAAATTACAACATGTTTGGCAAGCCAAATTCCTCGATATAAATTGCACCTTTAAGTCCATAACTAACGACCACTCTGAGTCGATAAGGTTTCTCCTTTACTTCAGTTAAACAAACGGTGAATCATTCTCACCGACGTCGGCCAATCCGGGTCTAGTAAGCGAAACCGTCACGTTCGCCTCCCATTTGCTGTCGGGCTTGCTCAGTTGGTCCATCTGCTAAATTTGATCCGATACTACTATCACAGACAACACACGCCATACGTTACATTCAAAAGGAGAAGCGAGGTGGTGAAGGGGGGCTACGGGACCGACACAGCTGAGTTCGAAAGCGCAGTAAGTGGAGGAAGACTGGCAAGTGCACACGTTTCGTGTTGTTTCCTCAGTGTCTAGCAATAACTCGCAATAATATTTATTCAGCGAAGAGCTCAACTGAATATTTGGCTGGCGGCACCCAGTTCCGGCTTTGCCTGTCAGTGTGGCCCCACAATGTAGCGAAAGTGAGCGGTGGGGGCGCGCAGGCTTTATTGACAAAACACAACTGGTACACAGGCTAGCACGCACGCGCGCACGTATAGTGGGCATTTCCTGACCACCACACAGCACACATTGTCCTTTCGCTCGGTGTCACATTCATGCCCAGGCTTCAGATGGTCACTGAAGTCGATGCTCGCCAAATTGCACTCATATCTTCGCTTCCACAGGTCCTATTCTGACCGGGCTGTATTCGTTCTAATGCTCCTGACTTGCCTAATCTGGGTTGCGTCGCTCTCCACGCGGTTAATCCTGGATGCGCGGCCAATGAAGTGTCACTTTGGAAATTCGGACTGTTTACCAATACGTCCCCCGCTCTTCTCTGACCGGGTCTGACACCGTTTGTCGTTCGTTGTCTATTTCCAACTTGTTCTGTAGGTTTCAAGCTGCTTTGTGGACTTCTGTCCTCGGTGTACTCGTTACTTTTCATCTTCCTTCGTTTTCGCAGCTTGTCCGTTCTGCTTGTGATCCATGTCTACCGTGCCACTACACCCGCCCCTTCATGAAGATCTGGTTCCCTCGCATACTATGGTCGCAGCAGAACTATATTCTCCCAGCGTTACATCATGCCACTGTCAATTCTAAAACTCACTCCTTTCCTGTCAATTATGGTATAGGCATCTTTCCACCATTGGTTGAAGTGGCTCGCAAATGGTCTTCTTTATGCCGGTGGATCATTATTGCGCCGTCTTACTTGGTCTCCCAGGTTGGATGGTCTCCATGTATGCGTCGAATATCGCGTGTCATAGTTTCGGTTAGTTGGTAATTGTTGTGCCTTTGTTCCTCTTCTGGCGATAATTTGTAGTCCCGTGCTGCGCTGCTGGATGTGCTCACCCACGATTCGTTGCCAACCGCGTATCGAGTGCAATTCTCGGCGCGCTCCTAAACTGCAGTTCGAAAGCCGAAACCATGGTGTTTGACTGCATGGTGGCTCGATAAGCGAGTAGGACTTCCGGCAGTGTCTCTTCCCACGCCAAGTTTGAGCAGTTTGGCCATGCCTTCATCGTCCGGTTAAACCGTTCTGTCATCCCATTGGTTTGGTGGTGATCCGGTAAAGTGCGCCGTCTCTGTATGCCCCATTAATCTGGGTCAGTGACAAAGCAATGCGGAATTCCGTACAGCGCTGGTACATCGAATTCAAACGTCTGTGACATGGTCTCGCCTGCCTATTCTTTTATAGGTATGGCCTCGACCCATCGGGTGAAATGATCAATCATCACAAAGATGTGAGTGTTACCTAACTGGCTCAATGGCAACGGTCTAAATACATCCAGCCCCAGTCCTGTGGCGCTTTATTAACTGCAATCAACTGCAGTGGCGGTCTGGCCGCATCCGCCTCCCGGCTATTTTGACAGTTTGGGCACCCCCCGAATATATGCCGCTACCACACACCTCCTGTTTGGCCAAACTAGTTCTGTCCGTAACAAGTCAAAAACCCTCTCAGATCTCATGTGTGCATTACCATGAACCATTTAAATTACGCGTTTCCGTTGAACTGATGGGATAAAGAGCAGTTTCCTTCTGTTCGTTGCCGACAGCAAAATGCCATTTACTGTATACAGCCGGTCCCAGGTCTTCACGCGTTCCTTCACTTCATCCGATATTGCAACCGACTTGGTGCCCCTTTCTAAATGACTGCACAGCGATTCTACCAGTTCGTCCTTCACTGCTATCACAGTCGGGCGCCTGGGCGCCGAAATCGGCCGATAATCGGGTGCCCAGGAAATGTTCATTACTTGATCCGTAAAATAACATATTTGTTCCTACAATTGTCCGTGCATAGTAATACCACGTTTTTTCTATTGCATAGACATCAAACCATGGAACAAGAATTAGTCTTAACAACTCAAACGGCGGATAGCGACCTCCGGCCGGTTATTTTTGGCTGTGTTGGCAAAATCACTTTGGGTTGGATTTCTTCGTTCATCGGAAAGATTTCTTGGAAGTTTAGATACAATTCCGTTTCCCTTCTGATTCTGAATTCTCCAAACAGAAATACTTGTGTTTTCGTCGTTTTTTTTCGGGGATCCTGCTATCGCCACTTTCTCCAGCAAGTGGCCGCCATCTTGTTTTCTGATTATTCACAATGCCGAAGCAGTCACCTTGTGGTACTTGTCCCAAGATAGTCGGATTCCGTGCAAATGCCCTCACGTGTGTTTTGTGCCAACTTAAATACCACATTTCATGTGTTGGATTACCAGTTGCGCATTTTCATCGTGTTCGTGAAATCCAACACGATTTCGTCCAAACTTTATGTGAAAATTGCCGAAAAAAGATACAGCCAGGAAGAGTAAAGCCGTGGTGTAGACTTCATCATTCCGTTGCGAACAGCTCCGTGTGTTTGGCCCGAAGAGCGTTCAGGTTTCGGCTCAGTCTTCCTCCCCTACCCGTGCAAACTCACCGGTACGAAGTCCAACCGTTGTGAGAAGCCCAGTTTCAGCTGGCATAAATTGTTTACCTTTGTTGTGTCCAACCGACACTGATGTCCCAGCAAGTGAAAGCCTGAATGCTGAAGACCAGTGGAAAGAACAAAGAACGAAAGTACGAGGGGATGTTGGGCGTTTAACTTCCGTAACCCAACACTTATCCAAACCACTTGAGGCTGGTAATATAGTTCGCCCTGCAAAGTCAACCTCGTCCGACCAGGGACGTTATAACCTCGTGATCTTCCACGCACCGGAGTCCAGTGATCCATCACTCCAAGTTCGCTACGATCACGATGTCGGGTTTTTATAGAGTCTAATTGACAGGCTCCTCGACGCTAGTGAGGACTCGGTGAAAGTGAGGCAAATTACCCGTTTTGGAATGCAAGCTGATCAACAAAATCAGCCTATGAGAATCACTTTTGCGAACGAAGCCAGTCCAAGGCTGATCATGTCCCGCCTAAGTAGGCTGAAAGGTTTGAAGATCCATATTCGTCCAGACCTGAAGCCAGTAGACAGGGATCGGCTCAAGTCTGCCATCATTTGGCTGAAAAGACGTATTGGTGAGGGGGAAACAAATCTTCGTATCGAAAATTTTCGGGTGGTTTTCAAAAATCTGCGTACCCAGATAAACAGACTGCTCACACTTCAAGCGCGCCCGACGGCTCCTGCTACGGACGGCTAGTAGCCTACACAAACGTTTGCAGTGTTATGAACAAGCGATATGAGCTTTATTGTTTCGTTGCGTCTGAGCGGCCAGATGTAGTGAGACGCGCAGAGACATGGCTGCATTCAGAGTTACACACCCAGGAACTTGAACTCAACAGTAACTCGTGCTTCCGATGCGATAGACTAACGAATGCCCCCGGTGGTGTCTTGGTTTACATCCAATCTTCCCTGCGTGGGAGACTTTTGAGCATCTACCGAAGTGACAAATGTTTGTGTGAGCTACTCTGGTGCTCCATCCGCCTCAGGCGCGCAGAACTACTTGTGGGCGCAGTTTAGCGCAGCCCCCTGAGTCTTTGGTTGGATTGGCTGCCCCAACTTCGAACCCACATGAGTCGTTTACATTTTTCACTTATGGGCCATTTAAAGTACGATGACCTGGTGTGCATTTGATGCCTGGACGTAGTGAGGTTGAAGCAAAGTGCGTGGATTTGGTACTTGAAACTGGTGCATCGCAACATATATGCCAGCCACCACGCATAACAACACACTGAACCCCGTCGTGTCTCGACCGGATATTAACGAGCTAAGAGCAACAAGTGCGTGACGTTTTCGCCATATTCCGAAAGAGTTGCACGGAATTCATTTTTACTTGCTCTACAATACATATTCAGTATTCATTGTTCTTGTGACCTTGTAACCCGTGACTCTCATTGGGGGACATTTTCTTGTCCACCACCGCGTCCGCCATGACTGATAATCGGTCGAAATCTCGAATTGGTTGCTCTAGGTTCACTGTACAACGCATGATACGAAGAAATAATGAGGAGCCTACCAACTTGATACGCTCTTCGCGTATTAATAAAGGTGGGTATAAAGAATATACTATATTTCGTTGTCAACATCATGCAGCAACAGCTTGCAGCGTGAGTTCATTGTTGAAGAGTCTGCCTATCCCAACATTAGTTTCCCAAGTTGCACCGTCGATTTCCACTGCAGTCGTTACCTCAACCGTCATCAGTGAGGAGATTATGAAAGAATATGAAAGAAAAAAAACACAGTTTCATTGTTATATTTTTTCCAACAGCGGTTACTATAGCCAGCGTTCCGCCAACTTCAGAGGATGTTACTTTCGAAGAAGTTTTCCGTGATAGTGCTTTGGAGGCTAACGTCTCAGCGGTGCAGATTAACATATTATTGCGTCATTACAGACTCCTACATCCTGATTTGCCAGCTTTCTCGCGCACGCTTTTGCACATCCCTCGTGACTGCCCTGAACGCCTCATCCAGGGTGGGCGGTACGTGCACCTTGGACTACAAGGAACAAAGCGAAGAAATTTTCTAACCTCTACTCCGCACCCTCCATCAACAGTGAAGCTGCAGTTGCTTGTCGCTAGGGAGGCACTGGACGGCAGATCCCGTATGCAACTCTGGCCGATACTTCGCGCACTGATGGAGCCGAATTCAGACGTATATTACATGGGCGTTTACAGCATTTTAACCACGTCGGCAGACGTGCATGATTTCCTTCAGCAGACCAGCAAGAAACTGCGGGAAGGCGTGCTGCTGCAAGCTTGTGGTGAACGCATCAAAGAGGACATCAAGCGTGTCGTCAACCATGCGCCAGCTAGAGACTAGTTACGCAGAATAAACAACACCCCGGACACATATCTTGCAAGATGTGGTTGACGGCATCCGGTTTCGGGTTTGCCTGTCACTGTGGTCAGCCACAGGACGCCTGCGCCTACAGAGGGACCATGGATGGACTGCCCTGCCCGCCCCACAGCTCCAACCACACACCCCATATCCAGTGTAAACCCGAAGGAATAAGATCGGGTAGCATGTGGATGGGAGCCACGTTTCATCAACGGAGACGGCCCACACTCCTTCACAGGCAAACACAAGCACGCTGTAGTTGGGAATCCATCGCACACAAGACGGTGGCTGGACCGTAGTCCGCTCCACACTGAGTGCATGGAACCACTCTTCAAGCCTAGCACGACCACAAGGACCGTGCACCCCGTCCCCTCCAGCAAGGACCAACTGTCTCCTGGAGCCAGTATGAACGATGTAGTGAGTAAGAGACAGGTAGGCACCTGGTCTACATGCACATCAAGCGCAGCCACACCGGGAATGTCAAACAACAGCCAATCACTTCAAATCACATTATCAAATAAAATATATCTGTTAAAGAATACGGCTATACAGACATAACTCTACCCTAAATTAGCATATGAAGTAAGTTGGTTAGTAACGAATCTGCGATAAGTACAACATGTCCGGAAGCTACGCAAAAAATGCTACAAACGCAATAAAGTTAACGAAGATAACCACAATTAGCGTGAGCAACGTGGTCAGTTAATAGAAGATTAGTCAGGTGGGCAGAACAAATCAAGTGAAGTGGAATGAAATTTATCCAGTTTAAAAAGACCTAGTTTAAGTGTAAGTTGGTTTATCCCAACTACGGTGAAGAAGCATCATGAATGCGACATCAGCCTCAGCGTAGGGCACCGTGTGTGATGTACCGCGGTCGGGAAGTTACACTTCTCTGCCATGATATACCTTTGCAAATTCAAATCGAGATCCTCGAATTACATTTCCGTTATCCGAGTAGGACATCCTGAAGACGACGGACGATTTTTAGTAGGCGACAAACTGAGCATTAGCCGGTGATTCGCCATTCAAAGCACTGCGCATAGACATGATCTCCAGCTTCCCCATCGATTACATGCACACGGTCTCCTTAGATAATGTAGGAGCTGTCCACATTGTGGCGCTTTTTTCCACTGCCGGTGGAATTCGTTTGTCGTCGAAACATCTTAATTGCATCAACCAACGCTTGCAGCTTTGCGCTCGCTACCTAACCGAGGAATTTCCACGCAAATACCACACCGTGAAAGATGTAGAGAAATGGAAAGTCACGGAGTTTAGGCAATTCTTACTTTACCTCGGGGCAGTTGTTCTAAACGGGATTGTGGCGGACCACGTGTACGAAATTTTCGCAACCTGTCAATCGCAGCTTACGTGCTTTGCAGCAACAAGTGGCGCTGCTACTACATGAAGCATTTAGTGAAAATGATGACAAAAATGAACGATAACTATGTGGCAATTTAAGGAGAGGGTGAGTTAGTATTTCATGTGCATTGCCTTCAGCACATATACGCAGCCGCACGCAGCTATAGATCGTTACAGACGTGTTCCAATTTTCCTTTTGAGTCATATCCGCATCGTTTGCGGTGCATGCTACATGGCACACTTTTACCAACGTCGCAGATTTTCCGTCGCATTGCTTAGCGTTCTCCACCATCTCTCATGGACGCGTCGCTGTGTGTAGATGACACCGATTCCGTGACGGTTAGACGTGGTGGGAACAATGCTATCGGCCTTATGCTGCACAGAGCGTTTGTTACCACTACGCTGCCCACCGGCGCCGTCATTGTACGCGATGCGCTATCCATCGTGCTTAACGTTCCGTATTCCGAGATGTGCGCGCAGCCCTATGTGAACCACAAAGCGCTTTTCGACTAAGTTATTCCTTCCGCAGACCTACGCATCTTCAAGTGCTCGGGTAAGCTAATGCCACCGAAGTGGATTCCTCAGCGCCAGGTCCGCTGCAAGTGGCCTACCTTTCCCCTTATTAGCGACACGGTTTTCTACCCAGTTGTGCATACTTTGTGTTGAGGATGCATTTGATGAAATTTACTGATGAAACTATTAGCTTTGCTGAATTCATAACGTCCTTCATTGCAGGTGTCAACACGACGCTGCTCACACAACACAAGCACGCCATCGTTGCACCTGATGCGCCATCGATCATGATTGACTTTCTGAACTTCGAGGTGTGCGTTCAGTCCTATGTGAACCACAAAGAGTTTTTCCACCAATTGATCCCCTCTGCGGATCTCTCCATCTTTAAGTGCGTTTTGCGCACCATTTATATGTATGCATTTGCATCGACAGTGGCGTTATGGGTAGCAACTGTACACAAGCATGTACGGAATTGATGGTCGACTTGTACGACCGATCAGAGTGACAACTGAGAGCGTTCTGTCGCTATAAACCGTCCGCTAAGCACGGTCCTGGACTTTAAGTTACATGAAAAAGCTTATCGTGCATTGTACTTCCGTTTCAGCTCTTGTACTTGGGCTCCAGAGCCTGTCCTGTCCCGGTATCACCCCACAATGCTACAGTATAGTACCTAATTGCATGGAAAAGTAGTAGGTGATGATTGCGTGATAGTGCAATAATAAAAGGAACCCAATGATTTTTAAATTTGATTCACACTGTTGCAAGATACATGAGGTGTTAACTGACTGAAGGATATCGAATATTGGGAAGTGAATGTGTTTTTCGAATGTGCGCAAGACATCATTGCATCAACTTCATCTTCCTTTCCGTTTGCTTTCCTTACATTAATGTTTAATGAGAGCACTCTTTTAGATGTATCACGTCATTGAATTTGAGGATGCCAGTGTTACTGTCGCTCATATCATTTGGATGGTTGGCACGGACCAATTTCGGTGACCGAAATCTCCTTCACGGCAAGTGGAAGCAAAGTTACTGAACAACAGTCAGCCACCATTGTCCGCGCCGCTGTACAAAGTTCGAGTTCACAAGGCTATCGGTAAATGTCGGAAATTTCATGCTTGAACCACTCCTCGGGTGATTATGCAAATCAAAGAGGCTGGAGGTACTTTTACTGGAAGCATCCGAGGCGCAGTCCAGCGACGCAACCTGTTCCATTGAGTGTAACAAAAAGCGCAAGACGTTTGTACCGATTATGCTCTATTTATTTCCAGCAATCTCGTTTGTTTCCAAGAGTAAGAGACACCAGTTAAAAAGTCACCTACATCCACATCTTACAATGCTCACCTAAAGTACTCACCTCCGCCACCGAGATTGGATTTGAAGGACGATTCACTCACAAGTGATGCGAAAAACATGTATCCCAATACGTAGACGCCACTTACGACCAGGTAAACTGCATATATGGCTATAGTGCTGTAGTCCAGTTGCTCCATTGCAGACTTAAAACGTTGTGATCCAGGAAGACTACACCGACTACAGCACTAAAGGCGTGTGTAGTAAGGGTTTATAACAAGCTTCCATTATGCCGCCGCAGTCCGGCTAGGTCACCTAACGTGCGAGTAGGTTTGCATGCGCGAACATATGTATTCGATAAACCTTAAACTGGATTCCATCCTTCGTCAGATAGCCAGTGACAGGGCTGGAGCCGTATGCCCTGTTTCACTGCCGATGACATCCGTTGCAGATATCATAACGCTCAATAGTCGGCTGGAAAGCCACGATGGAGTGTACAAGATGGTATTATGCGATCTCGTATGTAACTTGTCTTAGATGGCGTACTTTGAGTGGTTCGATAACAAGTCCCCTCTGACTTTGTGCACAGCATGCTGCCGTTTTTAATAACAAATTCCTTGGTAAGCCATGTGAACTGGCGTGAAGTGACAAGTGCCAAGTGACTTCCATTAGTGGTTTCGCTCTTTCTTTATCATAATACCTTTTCTGCCGAATTTGTGGATTTTTGCTCCAAGGTGAAAGAAGCGCATGCGCCACGGTATGTAGTGCGAAGCATTCCAACAGCTATATGGGTGTAGGCACTAGGTATTTACCATCTGCAAATGACGGTTCTTTTTCCTGAGAACTTGAAAACAGTAGTAATTTGAATGAATCGCGTACGCTCACAAACATCCGGAAATTCTGTCCATGGAACTATTTTACAGCGCCAAAGACGGCGGTTGTGCGTACACAAGCTGTGTGGCTATAACTTCGGCGGATTCATTGGAAACTGACCAAAAGCAATCTTTTTAATGCTCCTCGATTTCTTTGTACATCGTACGTAAAAGTTCTACCATGGGGATAATTATTAGCGTTCAGACTGCAAGCCATATCTCTGCGAATGATACCAATTTCAGTCACCGCTGAGTGAATCTGTGCACAACGTTGTATTATGCGTCGAAACATGGTAGATTGAGTTGAAAATAGGTATGCACGAGTGGCGGGATACAACGGCATTTTGTTTCCTGAACGTCAGAAATTATTCCACAATGGGTATAATCTCAGACGTTCAGTCTGTCAGCGTTTCTGACCACAGTAGTAATTAAGCGCGCTGTAGATGACGCTCGTGCATGCCACAGAGGTAGGAGTACGATCAGATGTAATGTAAACTAGCAGTGCGCGAGTGGAAGAATACAGCGGAAACTTTTCCCTGAGCGTCCGAAATTCAATCACCACGGCCGCCCGACATTTGTGTCAATGGGACTAATTTCAGGCGCCCATCGGGCTCTTTACGGGCGCCTATCGGTCGTTCGTGTTAGCAGGGCTTCCTTCGTATTTCGAGTAGGTGGCTCTCATCTACTGTAACCGCACAAACGGATACCGCCGTGTCTGGTATGACGTCGTCCGACGACGGACAAGACAGCATATCAGGTAGCACGTTCTGCGTCCCGTCAACGTGCCCGATGGTGAACATAAATTATTGAAGTCGATATGCCCACCGCGCAAATAGTCCTCGCGGATCTTTCGTTGTCATAAACCATGACAGCGGTTTGTATTCAGTCTAAAAGTGGAATTCATTCGATAATAGGTAGGTTCTCCATTTACCCAATTCATAGACGATCACAAGGCAGTACATCTCCGGCGCGGAGTATTCCTGCTCGGCACACGAAAGCACTCAAAATTCATATCCCAATACAGAAGAGGGTTGGGAAATTAACACACCGCTGGCGATGTTGCAAGCAAAGACTGCCACAGGAAAATTCTACCCAGCACTGAGTATCCGTAAGCAATTTGGGGAAAAAGCCACAAAAAATATAGGTAGTTGACAGTCTCCAGTGATTCAACTATCAACATCAAAGGATGGATTTGCACAGCAACTACAATAATGAGTTGTCGCCAACTGCAAAAAGAGGGACGAATTTCGAATCGCCTTCGATTAACTCTCCTATACGGTTATAAAATAATATACATTAGGGTAAGGTACGTCGCAATCATCTGTAGAACAAAGAAACAATTGATCAGAAAATTTCACTCGTGATCATGATGCCAGTCATCTGATGACATGACTGAAGTCAGGTGGAGTTGCGGAGTTACATCACTTCCTTCCCGGCTGGTGGTCGGCCAGGGAAGTTGGAGTGTTTGTATCAGCTTCTTCTGAAAACACAGGTCCGGCTTTGTTAGGCGTATGCATACTGCCTCAGCGGTGGCAAGTAGGCTTACCCTTACACGATGGTTTTGTCTTGGTGGTATTTTGTAGAGAATATGAAAGGATGTTCGTTTGTTTATCTGGTGGCCTGTGTTGATTACATGGTTTGCAATCGCGCTGCAGTTTGTCTTTTCTCGCGATTGTAGAGCCAATCTGGGAGGTGCTCCTTAATTCTTACCTAAATGTCTGGTCGTCCGTCCAACGTACCTGACCCAGGTGAACCAGTAGATTAACATTTATTGGAGATGACAGGCACTCGGTCTTTGAATCTCGGAACTAGTAAAGGTCTGCTCGTGAAAATCACATTCAGCTGAGCCGCATTAAAGGTCGTTGTGCAGCTTTGCTGTAGTCGACGCGTGCATGTCTCAGCCGCACTATTTCCTTTGAATGGAAGTGTCAGGCATAGTGGTTTGTTTTCAACGGATTGTTTTAATAATTTTGGTATGCATCACCTCATATGGGTCTTGATAAATCGCTCCGGATATCCATTTTCGAGGAGCGTTTCTTTGTTCGTACGAGTTCGGCTTTTATGGTGTCTTCGCTGCAGATTTGGTATGCCCGATCGGTTAGCGTTCGCACCAGCGTTCTTTTTTGGCTGAGTGGGGTGAAACTCTGAAATTCATGTATTGTTTCGTTCAATACGGTTTCCTGTATACTTTTATTTAGATTGATCCATCGGTTCTTTTGATAAGACTTGCGTCTAAAAAATTCATTTGGTTATTGTCTTCTTCTTCAGCTGTAAATGCGGCATTGGGTTGTGCATTGTTGAAACGGTCGATTATATCCTGGGGTTTGGTGGTTCGATCACTTATACCAAATATATCATCCACATAGCGCCGATAGAATTTCAGACTCGATATGACCTGTTTTAATGGACCGCTTTCTAACGCTCCCATATAAATATCCTCTAACAATTGACCAATCGAAGATCCCATTGCAACGTCATCAACCTGTCTATAAAACTCGTTATTTACTTGAAATTGTACGTTGTACATACATCTGAGTACCAGTTGTTTCAGTTGGTTGCTTCATATACCGATGTTAATACCATGCTGGTCAGTGTACGAGCACAGGTAGTTAACTGTTTCTATCAGACGCACGTTGGTAAACAATGAAACAACGTCTAAGGAAAACATCCGATACCGTTGGACATTCATATGTCGAATTTCGTTAACGAACTGGAATGTATCTGCCAGTCTATGAGGAGCAATCATTTGCCTGATGCGATTCAGCATTTTTGTCAGCCATTGCGTAAGGTTGTGGTACGGTGAATTCCTCATATCTAGTATGCGTCTCAATGGTGTGTCTGGTTTATGTATTTTTGGGAGGCCATAAAGGCGAGGAGTAGTGGAGCCTATGGGATGTAGTCGGTCATACGTCACTTTGGTGATGGCGCCGTCGTCACTAGTGATTTTAAAACCGTGACCAACTGATTTTTTACACATTCTGTTTTATCGTTCTGTTGTTCACATTTCACGAAACGTGAAGTATACGAGAGTACCATTTTCACTTTCTTTATGTAATCAGCACGATCCATCAGCGCAGTCCCACATCCTTTGCCTGGTTTTGTTATGATGATTTGATGTTACTCCGCAACTCCACCTGACTTCAGTCATGTGGTTAGATGACTGCCATCATGATCACAAGTTACATTTTCTGATCAATTGTTTCTTTGTTCTACTGATGATTGCGATAGACCTTACTCTAATGTATATTATTGTATGAGGCTGAAGAAGAAGTAATCGAAAACAATTGTTCGCTTAAAGCTTCGTGTTTTTTATCTTTCAGAACTTGAGGTAACAAATGGGCATCCTGGTCGAGTTGCAACACAGCAAATGCGCCCAGAAGCGCAATGAGCTTATTCGGTATATTAAGTACTGCGTGATATTTGCCGTAACCGAAGTATGCATTGAATTCCACAGGTTTTTGCATCGAAACGCGAGATTACCCAAAATCATTCTGGAAAGCCCTGCGGAGCCATCACATCCGACCTATTGCTGCTACTTTGAACCGACACGCACTCAACCTTCTTGAATCGGGTAGAGCGAGCGTTGAGGAAACTAAACGGCTTATTGCCCAAACAGAAGCCGCGCTGGACACCCTCCGCGATGAAGAACATATCCGTTTTCTTAGTTATGTGCCAGGCGTGACATCTAAACAGGTAGACAAGAAAGGATGCAAAATGCAGAAAAAGTTAAGCGAAACGAAGTGTCAAACCAAGTTTCCATCAGTTCCAGAACAATATGTGCACAATCTTTCCAGTGTTCATTTAGACAGACTGCAGCTGCAAGCACTTTCACTTGGTCTAAAATTTAGCCATCCGAAGAAGAAATACGATGGTGTTGAAATAGAAACACAGTTTGAACACCTAATCAAGTCGACGAATGACTTGGTGGCCAACTCTGATATGGAACTTGAACAGTTCAACTCAACTTCGGTCAACGATTCTTTTCAATACCAAAGACAACCAATAGACCACCATGGATTACTGACAAAAGCACACATTGATGTCGTGACAGAACTTCAGAAAAAGGAGGATCTCCTCATAACCAAACCAGAAAATGATCTGGGACCGTGCTGACCTATATATATATATATATATATATATATATATATATATATATATATATATATATATAGGTCAGCACGGTCCCAGATCATTTTCTGGTTTGGTTATGAGGAGATCCTCCTTTTTCTGAAGTTCTGTCACGACATCAATGTGTGCTTTTGTCAGTAATCCATGGTGGTCTATTGGTTGTCTTTGGTATTGAAAAGAAACGTTGACCAAAGTTGATTTGAACTGTTCAAGTTCCATATCAGAGTTGGCCACCAAGTCATTCGTCGGCTTGATTAGGTGTTCAAACTGTGTTTCTATTTCAACACCATCGTATTTCTTCTTCGGATGGCTAAATTTTAGACCAAGTGAAAGTGCTTGCAGCTGCAGTCTGTCTAAATGAACACTGGAAAGATTGTGCACATATTGTTCTGGAACTGATGGAAACTTGGTTTGACACTTTGTTTCGCTTAACTTTTTCTGCATTTTGCATCCTTTCTTGTCTACCTGTTTAGATGTCACGCCTGGCACATAACTAAGAAAACGGATATGTTCTTCATCGCGGAGGGTGTCCAGCGCGGCTTCTGTTTGGGCAATAAGCCGTTTAGTTTCCTCAACGCTCGCTCTACCCGATTCAAGAAGGTTGAGTGCGTGTCGGTTCAAAGTAGCAGCAATAGGTCGGATGTGATGGCTCCGCAGGGCTTTCCAGAATGATTTTGGGTAATCTCGCGTTTCGATGCAAAAACCTGTGGAATCCAATGCATACTTCGGTTACGGCAAATATCACGCAGTACTTAATATACCGAATAAGCTCATTGCGCTTCTGGGCGCATTTGCTGTGTTGCAACTCGACCAGGATGCCCATTTGTTACCTCAAGTTCTGAAAGATAAAAAACACGAAGCTTTAAGCGAACAATTGTTTTCGATTACTTCTTCTTCAGCCTCATACAATAATATACATTAGAGTAAGGTCTATCGCAATCATCAGTAGAACAAAGAAACAATTGATCAGAAAATGTAACTTGTGATCATGATGGCAGTCATCTAACCACATGACTGAAGTCAGGTGGAGTTGCGGAGTAACATCCAATCATCATAACAAAACCAGGCAAAGGATGTGGGACTGTGCTGATGGATC
>OX104066.1:87919922-87979905 GCA_944474145.2 Dicrocoelium dendriticum | reverse complement strand
CGTGATGCAAACCGGTTTCGCTTGCGCCACTGTAATGGCGATTCGTCCGCTTCTGATACTCACGCTAGTAACTGTGATTTGGACATGGTCGATTCGGGCAACTGGAGCACCGAATTCAGGGCACACAACATAACTCACCCGGAATTGGATATAAGTCCCAGTTCATCTGGGTTCGTGAGCCTGTGCTCACCGGGCACCACCGGCATCCAAGAAGATGATTCCATGCTCACCATTGAGGCCATACTCAGTGAACACAAGCCGAGGGATTTTTCTCTCACCTGCACCGGTCATCGAAACGCAGAGGACGACCATCAACAGTCGGGCTCCAATGGGAATGACAAGGGGTTGGCACCGGAACGCAATACAACTTTCGAACGGATGAACAGTTTGCAGTATGACTGTGATCATTTCCTCACAGGTAATAAAAGGGCTCTGTGTGATTCAACCGGTGTAACAGGTCCCTCCAAACGTGAGGCAATTTCCCAACAAGAAGATAGCGGTAATCACAAAGCAGCAGCTAATTCCGGTAAGCCTGCTACTGACTACAGATTCTTTCGTTATGCCTTATGGTCGGTAATGCATTGCGATGAACTGATGACAATTGACTAAGCTTAAATTCAAAGAGGCCTCCTTCAATTTTGGATGTGAGCCTCTCACATCTCAGTAAAAGTATGCAAACCTCTTTTCTAAAGCTCAGTTTATTTGAACTGTTATTTTACTAAACCTATTTTGACTTAAGGCATTCCACACCGTTGTTCACTACGCTAGTTTTACTAACCGCCGCCAACCAACTGGAAGCTGTTCACTGTAGTGATATCCAAGACCAAGTTGGATCAACGAAATAGTGCTAAACTCATGTTGTGCGAATACAGCATCTCGGTAATTCATTAGCATTTGAACTTTATCATACCGGCTGCTTTCTACGTTTCCGGTTGTGTCCTCCCAGTATACCATCCAGCATCTGTTATCCTTGCTGCTTCTAGATAACAGGTGCAAGGTCAAATTAATGTTGTATTCTTGTTTCCTCGAGTACCCTTAATTGTGGCTCTCTTCATTTGTAAGACCTATGTAACCCCTGGCACACGTGAAAAACCAGTATACTTCCCGCGTGCAGCTACTTGGTCCTCGCTTATGTGTATAATCTGGAGAGTAAGTAAGAGTTCGTGTCAGTTAGACAACTCGCCATCGCTATGTTGTTACGCGCTAGCCAAAACCATCTGGTTTACAGAGAGCATTCACACTGCTTTCTGTGATCAAATATATTGTTAATTTGCATGGCGGCATTCAGTGATGCGTGCTGGCGGTTTATCCGCCTGGATGTGCGGTGGGTTGAGTCTACTGATCAGTGCTATTCACCTTTCTGTTACTATACCGATGACGCGCTTGATATATTCCGTCCATTCGGAAACCTTCCTTATTTCAACTAATGACCAGTTCCCAATGACAGGGTAGTCTTGAACTGAGTGAAACAATCTGGGAATACGACACCGCCATGCTTCCTATTTGTATACTTTTCCATTGCACGAGCGCTGTGCCCCCGAACGTTTCACCTCTACGCCTCCCTTGTGCACACAAATCAGTTACTGTGGACTTTGGTCCTAGGCGGTCTATCTGAATAACTGTCGATATACCCATTATTCAATCTACAACGTTCCAACCTTTCGGTCGACCGAACCTTTGTTACCGAAAATGACGCTAGCCTCATTCAAGTCTACTTTCACACCACTGCACTCTGTGAATTCAGTGCAATTCATCCAACGGGAACGTTATCGGGTTCATTGCACTCGATATCTACCACCTTGAACTTGTGACAGCATAGTCAGCTTTCGGCTGCGGAGCGTCAGACTTGGCAATCGTTGTATCGAAAATAGTACCAATGTACGCATGTTTTTATCAGTAAGTTGCAATCGTAGTAAAGAGACCTTAGACGACTGCTCACAAGTGCCAACTGAATTCGAGTCCAAAGTCGACTGAATATCAAAATCCGATAAACCTAATCGGCTGTCACGCAGCCCGTAAATCACTAACTCCATCATCACTCACAACTGCGAACTCTGCTTAATAGAAGTTGATGACCATCAACCGACATCGCAGGATAAGTGGATCGGCAGTCAGGAGAGCGAATATGCTTGTCTTGTGTAACTTTCACGCTGCAAGTTTAGAGACTGTAGTGAGTTGTCTGCGGATTTGTGTAGCAGTGAAGGATATAGCCTACAAATGTACCTGGGCCGCGTACACCAACATCTATCGTTCAACACGTTAGTTAGAAGTAAGAAACACCACTGATGTTGTGCCGCGATGTATTTCGGTTAGGTGGCAGTAAAGGGGAGAAAAATAAAACAGTAAAAGCAAGGCAAGACAGATAGTGATCTTCCACCTTGTTTTATATGATCTTTCTGACGTCAGCACGCTAAGCGGAATAGGGGACGGGGGTAAAGAAACGCTACTAAGGTCGATTTTTCGCTATTTTAACATGTGTGTTCAACCAAACTTGTTCGTCGGCATTTAGAGCCCATAAGCTCTAACAGAGGCCAATTTCTAAGTGTGTTCCTTCGATGTGAGAAGCTGTTCCCTATGAGGAACGGATCAACCTTTGCTACATCCTTTTCATCTCATTGCATAAATAATGTTAGCTTAAAAATTATGAGCACCAACTTCAATATCCTGTTTTCGACAATTTTCAAACCTTTTAAATTCTTATTAAACAGAATGAGACTGCTTCTGAGTGAAGTGCTTAGCGATTCGTCCGTTTTCAAACTGGAAAAATATGGGGCACACACGACATATTACGATTTTTTATAGTCCGGTGCAACTGGACCAACAAGATTGTATACCGCATACAGAAGAGGCACTTTTTGAACAGTTTCTACTGTATCTTGTCCGGTACCTTAAAAACCACAGCACTGCTTGAACGGCGTACTCGATTGCGTACTTCGGTCGAACTTTTAGTCTTTTAGTACACTTTTTAGTACACTGCACTACTTAAGGTGCATTTCACCCAAATTTGAGGGTGATTCAAATAAGCCCTCCAGACATTGCAAAGGTTGCACTATAGATATGAGCATGTCAACATTTAATGAATGATCAGAACATGCAGTTTCAGCTATGGAAGGATATTTTTCAATTGTCTTCCTCAGACCTGCATTCTCACAGCGCCTACACTCTTCCGGGTATTACTTTCATTACTGCTTCCAGCCGTCGTACGGTGTACCTTAGTTTCCTATCTTGGCTTCAGAACTAAAATGAAAGCATCCTTGCGTGTGATACTTTTTTTTCTAATCGAGAGCGTCTTTACTACAAAAAAATGGGCATGAAATCAAATGTAAAATACACTGACGTAAAATAAAAGGGGTAATGAGACTAGGTGCTAATAGTTGGTCTTCAACTGAGAAACCCACATTTGGTATGCTAATGGCGAAATGGTAACTTCAGGAGACTGGACGCATCAATGAGAAACATGAAGGACGCACCGCAGCGTGTACATAAACCGTTACAGTAGGTTCGAGACACAAACGGATGAGCCGAACTGAAATAAATCGCACACAAATAGTTACTAAAGCGAGTTAGTGAATGTGTTGATACAACTACACAATTACCCAGTGGCGGCACTGATGAGCGGAGAACAAAACGAGCGAGCGGGACACGAAAACCTGTATTGGGATGCGGTGCAGAGTAAAAAGTGACAACGCAGTTTACACAAACAAAGGTGTAGCACGTTCGAATAAGTCTCGCTGGAAAGCGTCAACTTTGATATGCAGTATTCGTTTCATTCATTGAGACCTGCAAGAGTAAAATAAACATACCTCAGTAGTAATGATTTGTATAAACCATTCAGTCCAGTTTCGATTGGATTACAAGTGCACTATTTGAGTATCCGGTTTCGAGTCGCATACGCTATTGCTTATTAGCATGTGAACTTTTCACCAATGTTGATCGCGTTGCGTAGCCTTAGACCGTGGTCAACCCAGGCGTTCCTGATTTGCTGTGATAGGTCACAAACGGATGAACGTGAATCCAGACAGGTCTTGGAACTAAGCCCAGGTTATCGATCCAGTCAAAGCGCCGCGTGGCATGGGCACTGGCGGTTTGTGGTCCGTGCGTTGATTTGAGTAGATGGCAGCCACATTGGCTGAGACAACGGCAGAAAAACAACCGGTAAATCTGCGGGTAACGACCTCTTTCCATCTGCATCGATTACGGTTCCAGTGATTGCGGGGCCTTCAAATCCAATTGTGCTTTGTGATTCCTGTCCACGGGTTTATCAGCACACACGCTCACATTCTCTGTTTTTTTTGTTTTAACTCGTCAGTTTTTCATTGTCCGTATCGCGTCATGAGTATCTGTGATCGCGACATTTTAAAAGTTTGCGTGTTTCACGAACCAGAACCTAGCACTTTTTCCTGGTCATTCTGTACGGATCAAGTGGAAAATAACCAAAAGAAAACGAAGTGGTTCCAAAAGAAAGCACGGCGCAGGACGGCGGGTTGTACTTCAAAGGAAAAAATCCCGGTCGTATTTTGATCAGTGCCAACATCCGTTTGCTTGTGAGCAGATTAGAAGAGCTTAAACTTATAACAAGCTGTTTCGCATACTCCCAACTTGGGGTCATTATGATACAAGCAACATGGCTGCTCGAGAACGTAGAAGATACACTTATGACATTTGACGGATTTATTATGCTTCGCGTCGACCGCTCATGTACACAAAGACACCCTGGCGATGGCGTTATCACATACCTAAATCCTTCATGGTGCACCTCAACAAAAATTATTTTTCGTCATTATGCGCAGCGCATTAGCTGTTTCATTGTGCAATGCAGGCCCCCGATACTTGAGTGGCTATCGTTCAATTCAATTAGCCAACATTTATATTTCCCCCAGCTGCCCTATAGCTGAAGCTGAAAACTTTTATGACTATTTTACAACTACCGTCATTGAACATCTAGATTTTTCTTTGTGTTCATGCCGGTGACTTCAATAGATTCGATACTAGTTTTATTACCAATCTTGGACTGAAGAACATCGTGCAGTCTGCAACAAGGTTACAAGCAACCTTAGACTTAGTGTTTGTCAATGACTTAAAAACATTTTCTGTTTGTACCAATACACCGCTTGGAAGCTCAGATCATGTCACCATAATGTTGTCTCCCATAATCTACGGCAAAACGAATTACGAAAATGTTACTCGCAACAAAGATAGCAAGTTAATACAAAGACAATGTCTTCCCCGGAGCATTTATGTACTACGCTAAACTGTTATCTCTACAGACTTCGATATCTTTTACAACCGATGTATCGAACTACTGTGTTCATGTAACCAGAGACTTGAACTTTTTCTTCAATATTTGTTTTCCTATGGAAACCATTTTCATTCACGGAGCTAGGTTTTCATCTCCATGCCTTAAAAGACTGCGTAGACTCAAGGAAATTGCTTACAGGCGCAAAGACGCTGCTTCAGTAAAGTCCTTATCGATTGAGATAAAAAATGAAATGGGCCGCCTCAACCATATTTATGTCCAAGCTATACTTGGAAAGAATAACTGCTGAAAAATATGGAAAATGATGAAGAACCTGAGTGGATTTGTCAGAAGTGCTACACACACTGCTCTCGATGTGGAGGAATTAATGCGCAACTTCTGTGGTCATATGAATGGTTCAGCATTACAATTACCATCTTTACGGTTGTAACTCTCCCCACAACCATCACCACCCATAGCATAACAGTTCACAATGGATTAACACCGATATAGTCATGCAAAGCGCCCGGTCCGGACAGACTGCCACTTATAATCCTCAAAGAATGCCTAATGTCATAGCACTGCTTTTTTATGAACTGTATACCATGTGCCTACCTCAACACAAGATGGCGGACTGTTGGCGAAACACCCACATTACACCTGTACCTGCCCATTGCTTGTACGTATGTGGCTTTGAAGACACTTGAGCGAAGTATACTCGGAAGAGTGCTTGTCCAGATACACTCAAGCGATTCTTTTCGGTTCGTCTATCGCAGTTCAAGGTCCACTACGGATGTATTAGCCTGTCTTGTGCACTCCGTACTTTCATCACTCGAAAGTTCAAGTTCAATTGGGACCGGAACAGTAGGAAAATCCCGCAAATGTTCCACCTTGGAAAATGTCGTTGATCCAACAGGGAAACCGATGCATTGATGCGTCAAAGGAGAGCCAAATCAACACACACGATTCACACGGTCAACCAAACAATTCCCACCTGCCCTGCACTAGTAGTCCCCGCTGTGCCGGCCACTTGAAGAATAAAAGAAAACAGTAGTGTCAGTAAAGGACAGGAAACAGAGAAAACAAGCTTATAGAATTTCCTAGGCAATATTCAGATGTAAGTTAAAATGAGTTAAAGAAGCGTAGGCCGTAGTAGACGAACAGAGGTTTAAAACATGAAGGGAAGACTTTAAACTGCAGACTGAGAACGTTAAGTCGATGCTCGGACTCTTTCACCGTCCGTGCCATCACGATATCTGCAGGTAGTGCGTTCCAATAAGCTTTGACCCTACGCGATACCCGAAAAGCTGCCCAAACCCGGTCAGACCGGGGTTTGCGCAACTTTAATGGGTGGCCGCCAAGGATTGGCACTCGAGTTGGGCTAAACAGTCCAGTCAAATCAGGACCAATCTGATCCATTAGTAAACGATATGTGAGGACCAAGTCGCCCCGAAGCGGCCTGTAATACATGGAAAACATGTCTAATTTACGTAGCTTCTCCGGGTGCGTCAGCTTCTTTAATCTGTGCACCATTTTCGTTCCGGACCGCAGGACTCGTTCAACTGCCATCTTAACATGGAGCAGGCATGGAGGACAAGCCTGAATGCAGTATTCCAAGTGCGGCTTTACAATAGCCGAAAATAGTCTAACGAACACTTTGTTGTTCATGATCCCGAATGACCTGCGAATCATCCACAACATGTAACCTTTGCGATCAGCTGTCGTCCAGTGTTTACGAACTTAAAGTCCGATGACAGATTGGAGTTGGACTCGCGGTATCTCATTGCCACCAAGCAAATAACGAGTCGGCGGGTCATTCGAACCAAGGCCTAGAGATGAACATTTCGTTAAATTAATGGGCAACAGCCACAAGGTTGACCAGTCCCAACGTCTGTCCAGAGCCCTCTGTAGGGTCAGTGGACCAATCGGATCGTCTACTATGAACTACGTATTCAAGTTATCGGCACACGTTAGGGATGGCACACCCAATTCATCGGGTAAGTCACTAACGTATAAGGTAAAGTGAAGGGGGCCAAGGACTGAACCTTGCGGAATGCCGCTGAGAACACATTGGCGGAAGGACAGGCTTAAACCCACCAGCATACACATTTCCCTTCCGGTTATGAGAGCTGAAATCCATCGTAAGACTGGTCCAGAAATACCGTAGGACTTCAACTTGTACAAAAGGTGCGAATGTGGAACGGTGTCAAAAGCTTTTGTAACCTCAAAGAACAGCGCGTCCACTATCTACCCGCAATCAACGGCTTCGGCCCAGTGTTCGCGAGCTGTTAACAAGTTAGTAAGGCAAGAATAGCCCTTACGAAACCCGTGCTGAGAAGGATTAAGCAACTCAAACGCTCTCAAGTGTCCTTCGAGAGCGTCCCTCATGAGCTCTTCCAAGAAATTGATCAGCACGCTTGTCAAACTGGTCGATCTATAGTTGTCAGGGAGGTGCTTATCACCTTTCTTAAAAATGAGATAAACAATAGCCTCCTTCCAGTCAATGGGTTGAGAGCAATTGCGTAGAGACTTCACAAAACCTTGTGGTGAACGGCATCCCCACCGGCAGCTTTAATGGGGTTTAATTCCCTCAGAAACCGGAGCACTTGAGTCGCCGTTATGGAAACCCCTCCAAATGGGAGCCCTCAGGAAGTTTTGCCCGCAGGCTGATATGCGACAGCTGCGACTCTCAAACATAAACCCCAGCATACTGTCCTCCGAGCCAACAAGCTTTTCCGTGATCTGTGACAGCAGCAGTGACGTCAGGGCCAAACAGCACTGGGATGCACGAGTTCATGATGCTTCGCCTTTTTACCTCCGCGAAGAAGCGTTTCGGGTTTGTTAAGGCTATACGAGCAAGCTCTAATTCATGCTGTAGACGAGCACCTCGTAGATGCTGCTTACAGGCATTTCGAGTCTCGCGATATCGCTTGAAGTTGCAAGATGAAGGAGCAGATAAGTAATTACGCTAGCATCTGGTACCTCTGTTAAGTTGTTTGCGTACAGAAGAATCAAACCAAGGTGGCTTTGCCCTACTTTCGTTCTTTCTATACAGTGGTATATGGGGGAGAGAGCTCACTCAAGTATGATGTAAATCTGTCCTGGGCCGTTTTAATGTCGTCACTTTCCAAAATGACACAAGGCGACTTTGCGACCCTGGTTTTCATTGTCTGAAAGTCCGCGCGCCATATATTTGGAACTCGGTCACGATTATCATTAGTCTGACGACTAAGAGCACACTTAAACGAGACAGGCGTGGTCGCTAGCACCGAGAAGTGGGTTGTATACAATATCCTTGACAACCTCAATGGATTTAGCTAAGATCAAGTCCAAGAAGGACGGGTTTTGACCCATCATGAATCTAGTAGGCCGATCGACAAACTGTTGTAGGGAAGGTCGGTGGCCAGACAACCTGCAACTGCGTCGCAGGAAAAATTCTGCCAGTCAACTTCGGGAAGATTAAAGTCCCCCATCACTAAACACCTATTTGTCAAATGCTCACGGATGAAATCAACCAGACACTTAGCAACGATGTCAGGACTTCTATAGACCAGCACAACCTTAAGTTGCGCGGAGGCAATACGCAGGTTAACTGCTAGTGCCACGACATCACCGTATGCTGATCGAAAACTATACGTCTTAAACACAGTAAGTGCAGAGTTAACGTACAAAGCAACAATACCTCCTCGCCGATCAGAGGCGCGGTCACATCTCAGCAGTGTGTAGCCTGCCAAACACACTTCACTGTCCATGACCTTGGTGGACAACCACGTTTCAGTGAGTGCGAGAACATCTGGACGACAGTCGTCGACAAGGACGCCGACTTCGCACAGTTTGTTTCGCAGGCTACGCACATTGCTTAAGATCACCTGAAACGCTTTAACATTGTGAGTCCGGGATCATGCGCACTAGAACCACCGTCTCAGGTAGTGCGGCAGTGGAGCGCCGGCTCACCACCCGAAAACCTACCAAGCAGAGACCCTTTTCTCCTGCTCCACAACTTTAGCTTCCCGCAATTTGAGCCTCACCGCCAAACAGAGGTCTGGGTGCACAATGACACCAGTGCCCTTGAGCTTAAAGACGAAACGCAGATGTGCTTGGCGCTCCTCCGGAGTGAACAGAACAACTCGCAACAAGCGAGGGCGAGGCTTATCAGCTGCCCAGTTACCGAGCCTAGTTACTTTGCACACAGTCACGCTGGGGAAGCCGGGCGGCGGGAGTTTGGTAACGCATATTCTAAACCACTGAAGATCATCTACCGTACGGTCTTTCGTGAGAACAGCAGATGACTCAGTGGCGTTTCTGCAAATAACACTGCAGTCGCTATAAGAGTCTCCGCGACGCAGAATATTTACCGAACACTCCATGGACGTCCGTGGTTTCATTTTAGCGTCCGTTTTTATAAACTCTAATGTCGTAGATGTATCCAGCTGTAACGATTCCGTAGTATTTGAATTTGTGGGGAGTGGGGATAGAGCACCCGACGGACCCCTCACGTCTGCTTTGGGTTTTGCCGCTTTTTAACCCGCTTTCGCTTTCTTTTGATAAGGACAGAAGCCTGCTGCTCTCTTTCGCTAACAGCCGAACCAAACAAGCTATCTGAGGGTTCTTTACTAATAGGGTTGTTGCTAACAGCTAAACTGACATTTGACAGTGAACAAACGGATGCAGGGTCTGACTCCTTACCAGTGTCTTCTACTGTCTCCTGAAAGAGAAGACTTGAGCGTTCTAGGCCCTTCACAATTCATTCAACTTTCCTGTCTAGCGGAGCAATCAGAGACAGCAAGCTTTCCGGAGAAACAGGACCGTTCTTTACTGGCATGTAACCCTCAGTGCTGCGCATACAACAGTCCCTAAAACGGTATAGTAAATTCTGGCTACTGGACAGAAGAGCATATTGTCTACGATCCAAACCAATACAGGCCTTATAGAACCAACGGTTACAGATATCGCATCGCATGCCCCCGGACGAATCTGTAACCACTTCTAGACACCCCGCTTTGCCACACATTACCACAGAGTCATCGGAAAGAGGACACAGCGAGTTTAAGCAACGCTTGACAGCCATCGGGACGGAGAAGGTTCAAAGAAAGAATTGTATGTAATAGATAAGCAGCAAAGATGTGAACCGCTTTACCTTGACAAGCTATGCAATCCACAAGAGCATCAGTCGGAAAGACCAAATGTGACACGAGTGTATTGAAATGTACTCACCAAGTCACAAAGCCGAAGTGGACTCCAAAGATATCACAACAGAATCTTTGCGAGAGAGCAGACACCGATACAAGGATAACTGAAGCTCTACTGATCAGTTCAACCACACGGAGCGGATCCCAAGAATCGGTTCAAGTAAATCCGCCTTTGACGAATGGAAGACGGCACACAAGAGGCGATGGGTAGTTGGATAGCGTCCAGTGGTCAAAAAACAGGTAATGATTCAAGGCATCGGTGACAACAACGGAACAGAGACCAAGTTCACTCGTATGAAATTTCGCCAAAAGCAAGTTTCAAGCGATATTTTTGCGCGAAGATTAGCGACAGGACAGATCCCGATAAAGTGGGCACTTCTTAGCCTTTTTAGATCACACGGTGATGGACTGATCAAGTATCCTTCTCACTGTTGTCAAAAACAGTTTCCATACAAGGCAAATACATTAAATCCGCCTTTGCCAAATGAGAAACGGCACACAAGGGGCAAGCGGTAGCTGGATAGAATGTAGGACTGCGAGTCAGGACCGTCCTCCAGAGGAATCTGTCTTGATGACTACGACCAAATAATTGATGGAACAGCGTAAATATTTCCCACTCAGTCTTTTTAGAATACCCTTCCACGCCAAATTTCCAAGGCGAAAACTTCCATATGCAGATTTTTCAAAATTTCAAACCACGCGCGAAAATTAAACCCACACGCATCAGCTTCCTAGATTACAGCAATGTTTTGTGTTGTGTAAACGGCGATCTGCTACTCTCCGGAGTTCAACCTTCATTAGTACTTTTCATACAGACTACTTTGCTAATCGCACGCAGTTTACTAATTTTGGATGGAAAAGCTCTTCTTCACTCACTACAATTTCAAGTGTTCTTCTGGGAACTATTTTGTCCTCATTCCCGCTGAAGTATCCTTATGAAGTGATCCTTGGTGTACACAATCACACCACAGATTCATCGGCCAACTTGCAATGGTTTTTGGACAACCTCACCTCTTGGTCCAAATCCCGCTGTCTTTCACTCAATGCATTAAAGTGTCCAAGGAAATAGTTTTCAACAGCTCCTGACACACACACCCTGCATCTTAGTTTTGACAGCGTCGGTCTTAATTCCTCTACATTAGTGAAATATCTAGGAGTTGCACTAAGTCGGGATCTCATGTGATCGCATCACTTAAATGATACATTCACTAAAGTCAGGAAACTACTGTTCTACGTCTCCCGACTTAGATCTTCATCCGTGCCTAGTTACTTAACTCTACGGTTTGTCACCGCTTTCGTAATACAGCACTGGACGTGTTGCTCACGTGTGATATTTCCCGGACTCTTAAACGGGAAATTTAAAACGATCAACAGGTCACTGAATCCTCTTGCTCGATACAGTGGAATTTCCATGCTAGTGTTTGTTAACATCATTGTGTCCAATCATGTTCGCTCCTGCGAAAAACTGGCGTTCAAGATACTCACAGAGGCCAGTCACTCTCTCCACTGTGTATTGTCAGAATGTATCTCAACCTCTTCAGACAAACGTACAAAGCCATGTATGTCCGCACACAGTTGTTTCCTATTTGTCACCTTTCCTGATAGATCAAGATGTAGTCAAACAAGACCTTGTTGCCAGACTGAATCGATGATATCGCCACTGCCACATTTTTAAACTGGTGGCGCACCATATACATTTGTCATATTTTTATTTGATTTCATTTGTGCCCTTAGCATGTGTGTTGTAGTTGAATATTCACTGTTCATGGTTATATAAAACGCGTTGCTGACTTGACTTACTTAACCAAGATTCACTTCAATGTGGATCGCGGTCTGTATTGAGATTGTGCATCGCAATCCAATCACACAACGTGCAGTCCAAAATTCGCTCTACAATTAATGACAGATGCCTTATAGCGCTGTCTGTAACTGTCGTATACATCTGTCGATAGAAGCGGTTGTGGAGTTGTCAGGTAGCACTTAAGTTTGGCTTTCAGGAAAGGTCCAAATTCCTGGTGTATGATGCAAAGCCGATAAAGTTTTACGCGTGCGTCTAAGCGGAGGGGACGCAAAACTTGAAAGTCGACATGACAGTTCAATATCTTAAGGCCGGTTAATATACATAGGGAAGGGCTACCGCTTGTGCCGATACTACATATGTGTAGCTTGCCTTATCATTAAACCGCCAAGTGGCTCGTGAAATGGCTGGAAACAGTCAGAATATCCGTAATCAGATACTGCCTCAAGAAATATTCGATTTTCCTAGGGAGGAAACTTCAGATAAGCGGGAGGAGGATGTTCTCGTTAGATGTGATAACTCTTTCCGCGTTTCTTTCACTGGAGCTGATCATAGATTATTTGTACTAGTTCATCCAGTTGAGTGACATTGACGTTGGCATCCCACCAGACCGATTGCGACAACTGCTACTGATATGAACGAGAAAAATCAGTTTCAGTCTAACGGAACGCTATATCGACAAGTAGACGGCGCGGTCACGGGTTCGCCTTTAAGGCCGTTTCGCGTGGACATTTTCGTGAGAACATTTGAGAGCAACCGGCTGAAGGAATCCATCAACAGCTTGATGTATTACGGTGAATATGTAAACGAAAAATTTTGTATTGCAGATAATGGAGTGCGCGTCGATGATATATTGGCCCACTTCAGCTATGCAGTTAACAACATAGCTTTCAATATCCAGCAAGAGCGTAACGACTCGTTAGCGTTTTGAGATGTCTAACGCAAAAGGGCATCAAACGGGTCAGTGCGGTGGAGGGTGCACAGAAAGAAAACTTGGAATGGGCAATATATTCACTTTGCTAATTTTGGTCCGATAACTCAGAAACTGTGACTGTGACCGCAGTGCTCTCTTGTGGAATACTTTGCCTCATCAACTCACATGATCCACGCAGTGTGCGGGAAGTGATAAGGCTTACAAAGAATTTTCTTTCTGCTCTCTACGGACTAATAAACCAGTGAAAAACCAAATCTCCTCCGTTGCCTAACGGAGAGAGCGAGGAGGATATATACCGAAGATATGTTTTTAGATGAGTTGAGCTTTATCCGAAAAGTATTCGAGCACAATGAGTACCATGGAAAATTCATCCAGAGGCACGTGTAACCGCGAGTGCCAGAGCTAAAACTCTTTTCCACGGAGAAGTGGATGATATACTTTACTGTTTTAGGGCGAAGCGCTAGCATAACGGACCACACGAAGTGTTACTATAGCAATGGCGAGAACGCATTTTGCTACCCATTTGCACGTAATCTTCACCTCAACACCGATTGTGTGTCAGCAATGAACAATGATTTATCACGGGGTAAAAGCAAGTGCTTGACACGTCCCGTAGGGTGGTTGCGTTGAATACAATGAAATCAACATATATGTGGGTCATCTACCAAACGTCTGCCGAGATAAAAACATGGATAAATAACATCAGGGTAAAATTAAAAATATATCGAGCGTAAACGTTCAGAAATACACTGGGGTGCAGTGGTCGTTGATATAACGCGTGAGAAAAGGAAAATATGGTCGTTCACTTGGTTTCATTTAATATATAAATCCTGTAGAACAGTTTGTTTAGCATAATCCGCAATAGAGGAGTTTAGATAACAAACTGCTGGGAGTTAAGAGCAATTTCTAATCGTTTTTGAAAATGTTCAAAGTAGAGAAGGATACAACTGAGTCTGGGAGTGCGTTCCAGGGTCGGCAAACCCGAAGGGAAAGGTAATTACGTCGACACTCAAGAGGGCTATAGTGTTCATTCAATTTTAAGCAGTTACCCCTGAGCTGAGTGTTGTGGCTAAGTTTCAGTAAATGGCGGCATACGTCGTTGGGGTCACTCAATATCTGATACGCTAATATGAGGTGGCCGCGCAGCGTTCGATAGCGTCCGCTGAAAATCCCCAGCAACTTCCGCCTTCGGTGGTAAGCGTGATAGCACAGGCCCTTTACATTCTTCGTTGCTCTTCATTGTGGTGACTCTAACGCCGCTAAGTCGCGCTTCAACCAAGGTTGCTAAGCTTGAATAGCGTATTCAACATGCGGGCGCACGTAGGAATTGTGCATCATTGGAAAGATTGATGGGTCGAATCTCCCGAATGCCCTTCGCAGCATGCCGACGTGCTGGTTGCCTCTTTTCTCAGCTACCTCAGCCTGTTTTGAACAGTTGAGGTCGCTCTGTACGAGCACACCAAGGTCACATTCCTGGGAGCTGGTATGCAATCTGTTTGTCCCATGCAAATCTGTGTAGTTATGTTTATGGCGTAAATGTACAGCGCAACCTTTGTCTACGTTGAATGGTAGAACGTTTTGAACTGACCAGTTCGACACTGTGTTAAGACCACACTGAAGCCGTTCGTGGTCGTCCGGTCCTCTGATCTTTCGCCATATCTTGCTATCAGCAGCGAAAAATAGGAAAACGGAAGCATTTGATCTCCCCAAATCGTTAATGAACACCAAGGATAGACGAGGTCCAAGCACCGAGCGTTGTGGTACACCACGCACCACATCGATTGCATCAGACAATGATTCTCGGACTCTAACCTCTAGCCGTCGTTCGTGTAGAAAATTGCTATTCCAACTCAAGATTGGGTCGCCAATGCTGCAGTTCCGATGCTTCTGAAGAAGAATGCGATGGTCTGAGCGATCAAACGCTTTTGAGGAGTCCAGCCAGATGACATCGACTCCTACTACATCATCAACAGCTTCAGTCCAGCTATTAAGTGCAATTTATACGCTAGTATTACACAAATGCTTCTGACGAAAGCCATGTTGCTCTGGGGCTATTAAGTTGTGGGTTTCAAGATAGTGCATCAGCGCATCTGCGATGATTGATTCCGTCACTTTGGATAGTACAGGAAGTAGTGTTATTGGACGGTAGTTGGTAGGGTCAGTGCCGGTGCCTCCTTTATGGATAGGAGTGATGACCCCTTGCTTTCACACTGGTGGAATATGGTTCTCTTCTAAACATCGCTGATAGAAAACAGCTAGTGGTTCTGCTAGATCACTACCTACCGCTGGCAGAGCCTTTGGTCGGATGTTGTCGACTCCAGGATAACTGTGGATACGCAAGGATAGCAACTTCCTCAACGCAGCTTCCGCAGTGAAGATGATATCTAAACTCGACGGTGGAGTTATAGAAACGTGGAGAATATTTAGGCTAGTTACCAGCTGAAAAGTTTGGGAGTAATTAAGCCGTAGGAGATCAGCTGCTTCCATTGCTGAATGCGTGCATCCATCATTCGTGACTACTGCGGGAATCGCCCGCTTCGAAGGCCGTTAGTGTGCCTGTACAGAAGTTCGCGGTTCGTGCAGAACCGCTTCATTAACTCCTGCTGATGCCTGACCTTTTCTCCGCAGAGCAGTTTCACACAGAAGTTACGATGTGTCACGTATGCAGTCCAGGTTTCGGCATTCGTGCAATCCTTGTGAGCTCGCCATGCCAAATCCCTCTGGGACGTACATTTACGTGTTCTGCTCCTCAGAAACGATTTATGCTTGTTTTTGGGTTGGAAGCGCTTCTGTTCCGATGCGTGCGCGACCAGTGTGCTATACGTCGTTGTAAAGGTTTTCCAGGCAAAATGTGGGGGGGGGGCATCCGGTTAAGCAAGTCCAAGATGTCTCCTTAACAAGTATAGACAACACATTATAGTGTGTGACAGTATGCACTTTATCATCTTTCTTTTCAGGATACTCCGCATAACATATGCAGTCAAAGAGTAGAGTAACACGATCACTACGACCCAATGGTGTGCCTGTAACTATCCCGTCAACTATGAGTTCTTCGTTATGGCGCACAAGATCCGCTATCCATGGCTTGTTAACAGTACCTCGGTCGCCGATTTACTTCTGTGGGTACAATTTCTCTTGCTCGTGTCGAGCAAGGTATATTTGGAAAACTACCAGGCGATTGTCCGTTTGAGCTCAAGAGCATTGCCCACCTTGGCTCTACAGCAGTGTGAGGAAGTATGTAACGAATGCAGTGTTGTTGCATCAATTATGCTCCGATCACTAGATTAGTTCGCATGACACATTTTTACTAATCTACGTGTACCCAGATGTTACACACGAGAAGTCAGATTTTGCCTACTGTCGATTGAAATTTGGTTCCACAACCCGGACCTGTGTGTACAGTAAAACTCGTCTAAACTTTAACCCTACCTTGGCTACAGGCCAGTACCACTAACAGTGGTAGTCACTCTACTTCCGCCGACTACACATCAACCAGACCATTTACGTAGTCTTCGCGACTAGACGTTTTGCTTCAATGACAAATGCAATTTAAATCTCTTGTCCATCAGAGTCTACTTCGTTCTGATTGTGCTAGTTTAATACACAAATTTTCATTTGGTGTTTGTGTGGCTGCCTAATGTTTAGTTCATGGGTTACAGATTGACAGAAAAGCAGTTATTACGGTTATCCATAACTCATACACAGTCATGAGTTCCTTTATCGTAGGTGGATTATTGACGCTCTGGGAAGGTTAACTTTCGCGTTACATAGACAAAGACTTTCGTTCTCCCTTTTTTTGAACTTGTGAATTGACAGACATGTGGCCGGTATTCAGAGTATATGTTGACATATGCGAAAAGTGTAATACATCGAAGCCAAAGGCAATATAGCCCTTTCTCATTACCTCAAGATCCTCTTTTGACCATTTGCACAACAAATTGGTCATTCTTTTTTCAACACCTGCTGCGGCGGATCCACCAACATCGAAGGTCCATGCATGTAGCACAAACGGTGGGGAAAATTTCTCCTGGAATAGTGATTTCGCAAGATTACATAGAGTTTGTTCACCCAATGTTAGAGAGCTGTGTTTACTACCTGGACAAGTTCATTTTAAAAATTAGCATGTACCAGATCTCACGAGCAGCAGACTAATGATTTGTATGTCTGGGTTAAGTATCATCTAGCGCTGCAAAGTTACTTTAGAGTTAAGGATTGAGTTGTGGACTCTTTCTAAGCTCTAAGGGATGAGCCCAACCCAGTCGGTAATAATATATATTGAAATGAACTAAATTAAAGGTTTGTATTTGCCCGACAAAACGAGTGTAACGAAAAAGTAACAAGAGCTTCGGAAATCTGTGGAGCCGCATATATGAGCTCTGTACTCATCGTCAGAGAGGAGTGTGGGGTGCTATTCAAATGCTAATCGCAAGAGGTATCAGGTGAGAGGCGTGGCAAGTACGGAAGTAGGGAGAAGAGTTAGATCATATGAACCTTACCTGTATTGACAAAAACTACAAAGAATGTAGGGCAGGTAAGTAGAGGCAGATTGTAGTACAACCAAACCCGCTTTATTGCCCACCCGGTTTATAGCCCTCCTCGCTTTATTTCCCAGTTTTTCAAAATACAAATTCTTTTCTCATAAATAGACTAAATTTTCACCGTCTGATGTTCCATTGCCGGGATCGTCCAACCGCTTAATTGCCCAGCTGCATGGGCTGTGCTCTTATCGATCCGTCAGTTTTACGCCCTCGCTCCAACTACCTTTTATTACGATTACCCCACAGCTAGCCAAACCGATCGAGTCGAGAACAATAAAGATGTCGGCGACGTTATTGATAGATCAGAAAAGGTTACCTACATTATCCAGTACATCAGCAGGCTAAATGTACAGACGGCTGTGGGCAAGCCATCGACCGTATTCAAATCTCGAGAATTGAGCAAAGTCGGGTAATCTTTCTGCTCAGCATTTGTTAGTACTCTATTGGTTACACACAAGTTTGGCCAATAACAGAAAGAATTTGTCCTAGACAGAATAGTTGGACGTTTTGGACAAAATTAATACTTATCCACCGGGAATTTCGCAGGCCAAGTTGCCTCGTGGTTTACACATTTCTCGTCTTACTCTAGCCAAGTTGATTGCAAGTGAAAAGAAACTCTGCCAGAATTTCTTGCATGGTACTGCAAGCCCTCCAACAAAAGAAGCGATGTAATAAGGATGAAGAAGTTGCAACTGCATTGAAAAACTGGATGATATCAGTTCGTGAGCACAACCTCAAAGTTACCGGCCGGCTTCTGAAGCAAAAGACAGATGAATTCAGGGAAAGGCTTGGAAAAACCTTTGCTGCTACAGAAGGATGGTTGCAACAAATGAAGAAAACAAATCAACTTGTGTATAAATGTGCGCATGGCGAAAAGTTCCGCGGGCAGAGCAGCCTGTGAAAATTGGCTGAAAGATCGACTGCCTGAAGTTTTAAATACTTTTTCTGATGACAACGTGTACAATACAGACGAAACAGGTCCTTTTTACCGAGCAACTCCAGAATGGTCTTTGTGTTTTGCTGCCGACAAGCGTAGCTGATCGAAAAAGCCATGGATAAGATCACTTTCCTTTGCTGCGCGAATATCTCAAGCATGGATAAAAGAAACAGTGTTGATTTAAAAAGTAAGAAACCATGATATGTTAATAGCTTGAAAGTACTTACACTTCCCGTAATTTACAGCGCTAACAAAAATGAGTGGATGTCGATAGCACTTTTCACCGAGTGGGTCCTCGAATGAGACAAGGAGCTAGGCCAAATTGGCCGAAAAGTCATGTTGCTCTTGGATAATTACACAGCGCATCCACAAATAGAAGGACTGAAAGACATTCAAATGGAATTTTTGCAGCTAAATACGACCAGCATTCTTCAACCCATGGACCAAATTGTGATTATGAATCTGAGAACCCGTCACAGAAAGGAAATTCTACACCGAATTCCTTATCACATCGAAAACACCGTGTTCTCTGGCTCATCATCGGCGGTGGATGTCAACGCCAAGGTTTCGGTGCGCAATGCAAGTAAGTTCCTTACAAAAGCTTAGAGACAGGTTACCGATGCAATAATAAAAGCGTGCTTTCCGCATGCTGGCTTAAGTCAACCGGCATCCGGTGCACTTTCTGATGACGCCGTCATCACTGAAGACGACATCAGCGCTTGCACAATCCCAGTCAAGAATGCAGAAGTGTTCGTCGCTATTGACAACGATGTGGAATGTACCTCAGACCTGACAACTGCTTACGATGAAATCGTCAGTAACATTTTAGAGAACCGACTAGGACAGAAAGAACGCAGCGAATAAGCGGATGATGTGCCGGATGCCTCCGTGAGTAACAGCAATTCACGAGTGTCGCATTCAAGAGCAAATAACTGTGAATGATCTGTGTACCTACGGACTTTTGCATGGGCAAGGCAACGATTTCTCATCCAAATTGGACTTCATCAGAGCAAAAGTGACTGGAGTATTTGCAAGAAATAATGTACAACTGACATTAGATTGTTGTCAGCAAAAATTTACAGTAACGCCAGTTTCTGTAGGGATTCAGCTAAAATGCTATATGTTATAACTTTTTACTTATAGGTCATGCTCTTCGGAATAAACGTCTTTTTAGGCTTTAGTTAAAAGTGCGTATTTATCTTCCTTAGCATGTTACAATTCAAGTAATGTACCACAATAATTCAATGATTGTTTCTCTTTTGGGAAAAATGGTAATATCGGTTAATTGCCCACTTTTGCGATTTCCCCATAGTGAGCAATAAAGCGGGTTTGACTGTATGTGGAGTAACTCACGGGGGGAGCAAGTGATCGGTATGTATCATCAGTTAAACAAATAGACCATGGGAAGATAGAAAAAAGAATAAAATTCAATTTCTCAAGATACTGGATGCGCGAATATTTCATGTTCACTACAGGAGCAGGAATAGTTGCATGCTAATCTGTCTGTTCAGCCCCTAAGGATATTTGTTTTTCTCACATTCCATTCTACTCGAAACAGTCACCACCGTGTACACTCACTTGTTGCAGACGTTAGGCCTCATCAGATCGATTGCTAACATTCCTTTCAGTCACTGATAAGGCTTGGAACTTTGCTATTAGAAATGGTTGAGATTGATGAATAGAGACGAGGTTGCATACCATTTCGACTTTCTGAGCCACACGCGCCACGTCCGATGGTCTGCTTAAAATGTATCGCATGACCATTGTAACCTTACATTCCACTGCTTGAACAGACACCCGTAAATTAACAATATGGCGGTGTTTTCAGTAACACCGTGATTCTTCTCTCAAGCGGAAGTGATTAACTGAGCAATAATCGTAGGTCTCAGCACCTGCATCTGCCGAATATAACCAAATCACGTTGAGGAAACAAATATCGCTATTACAGAATGAGTGATTAGTGGACCGTCACGTGCACCCAGAGATTACGTTTGTACAGTATGGTAAGCAGGGTAGCAATTGGGAAGATCGATCCTATTTTCATGTCCGGTATGACACCATTTGGTGATAGGGGCTAAAATCAAGAACTAGAATTCAAAGACGCACATTTTTAGCACTGGCATCGGTAGCCCGGGACGAGTAAGCAAACATTTTACTAATTCGAATGGGCGAAGTATTTCCTACGCTTTGGATCGTGTCGAATGAGGTCGCTTCGTTGAGACAAATGCTGACAGGCGCAGTTTGTGTGCAGAATATATTTTACCTAGGAGACTACTCACAACCACGCTACTTGTAGTAAGCCAGTAATGGTGAAATCTGGCTAATAATATCATTAGACGATTGTGTCTGTCCGAGGAAATTCAAATTTCAGGAGGGCAACCACTGTCCTATTTATATCTTAAACGCGCATAGCGGTGGGGGTTGCGTTGTATCAATGCTAGTGACCTAGCATTGGCCCACCAATCTTAATCACGGACCCATGAGAGCAGGGTTCTGACTCCACAAGTCACAATACCCACCCACTACTTGTAATCGACCAATGGGTTACCTGTGTGTCAGTAGTTTCCACGTTAGTGCGTAGTACATAGAGGCCGCTCTTAATTTGCACATTTGTGCCCTGCATTCGAGCTACCTGTCTACCAATCGATACTATCAGTGAACACCGATGCTCATCGAATACCACTGGGAAACATGCAGAAGATTAGCGTTGGTAGGACACCATGACTGCCTGCCGATTATGTAATGATGAGGGGAAGGCTAATAAGCGGATGCAGTGCTCCAATGATTGGTGCAGTGTATAATGGGACTAGTGTCAGCTATGGGCAAATAGTGTAAAGAGAAGTGTGCCAATTTAGTACGCAACAGCGCGCTGCCATAGCGAACAAACAGAAAAGATTAGCCTGGTGCGGTTTTACAGCCAAGGAACGGAAGGAAGTGCCGTATCCCAGTCAGACAGCGAGTATGGTGCTCGAACTAGATTAATGCTGCTGCAGCCACAGCGGTGACTTCGGTCGTGGTTAAAAGATTATTTTGATCCTTTTGGTGTAGCGTTTTTGGATGCCATAATTGACGTTGAAAGATATATCACTCATAGCTGGTTTATGTTCCAAGCAAATGATGAAGAATGGAGCTGTTGATTTTCCTTACTCGGTCACGCCATACCAACACAGGGCATTGTTAAGCGGGCGAACCCATCGCAATCAGTGCTTTGAAACCAGGACGGTGCAAATGACAGACCTTCGTACCAGTCCTGATAGTGCCTTGGCCACAAACACCATCCGATGAGGTTTGTTCATTTTAAACACAGCAGGTGACCAGCGTTTGTTATCGTTGCGCGGTTTTTCTCCGTCTGCCTAGTCCGACTTCCTAAGATGATGGTCAGTGGCGCATCCAGATTATCCATTAGATTGCACAGCTTCAGTGATTTCGCTAATCTAAATCTAGCTTTCATTAATCAATCAATCCCCAGATTTGTATATCAATGTGATTACGAACAGCGAAAGGACACCTACGGGCACTGTGGGTAGCGTATACTCTGTTGTACCACTGACTCCCATCCATGCCAGCCCAGTCAATGGGAGTGACGTATGCGAAGTATAGCCCTCATGGAGTTCATATCACTGGAGGAAATCGGTGGAGTACGGCCCGTCTGTCGCCATCGGTCCCATATCGTAATGAGGTATTTCCAGTGTTGTCCTTCATTCCTGGTCATGGATACCACAGTGAGTTAGGTTGTTTCATTATCCATGAACTATATTAAACTGTGTATTATGGCAAATCAGAATACCGTACACGCGCTAAAGCCTAGTGCGATACTGGCCACTGGTCTGGCGGGGTGCCCACTGTCGCACAAGCATACGGGCAGGGGTTGGATTTGCCACCGCAAAAATAGACAGCGACCGGCGATCCCAGCCACAACACTTGTCCATAATGAGACCAAAGGTTTTTCTGTTGATCACAGCGTTCACACTATACTGTTAATCTCTGAGGTCACACAATCACGGTATTTAACAATCAACGCATGAAGTTCCGAACAGACAATGACTGACCTATATTTTAAGGGACTATGGCTGTCAACCACTGCCGATACTGGGCATCGTCATGTACACCGCATTGACGCACGAATACTTCCTTACTCCTCCCTATTCAAGTGTACACTATGGGTTTTCTAGCGTTCTACTTTCGATCTCAGTTCGCTTTGTTCTGAATTGAATTTCAGTCACTCTGAAATCTTGTACTGCAACTGAACTAGCTAAATTCGCTAGATTACTAGCTGTAATGCCACACCGTAGTGCTGGTTTCGTCTCTTTCCATTTGAACCGACTCCTTCTTCCTACTGACGGTGAGAAGGAAACCGCTCATCCTTGGTGTTGTAGGTTAATCATGCTGAAGTGTGTCTTCAGAGTAAGTGACCCTCGGTAGCACTTACGGTGTGTGACTATCGTGATTTTGCCACGTAAACGATTAACGCCCATACGCGCCCAGGTCGCCACCGATCATGTCCTTTTAGAAAAGGGAGTTCAGTATAAAACGTGGAACGATGTTGCATTTATAAATACTGTACTGAATGCTAGCTTGACCTCATCTACTGGTTACACCACCTGACGATCTCAAAGTTGCTACCATAATGGGTGAATCATTGGTCTCTTATGAAGCGGTTTCTCCAATTTTCTCGTAATTAAATTGCAGATGAATTGTTTTCGGTCTGTTCGCATTCGATATCACCCTGTTGGTTAACCATATTTCCAGTTACAAAGTGTTTTGCGAGTTTCAAAAAGCAGCGTTTATGTCTGAACATCGGAGATAAATTAGGTGATATAATTCAAGGGTTATATATATATATATATATATATATATATGAAATGATTTAGAACGGGGATTAACTAACTTGCGTCGGCAATGAGTTTAATAATGAGAGGAGTCGAACAGTTGTAGTACCGGTTGGGTGGCTTTACTCAGCATATATTTGACACATTCGTAGACAACAGCACTTTCACGTATTTATTTCTAAGGGTTGTTTTAACCTCCGAACCCCATTATTACCAGCACCGCATCGCGTTTGTGTTGTGAGTTTCTCTTTCCTTTCCCTTCCGCTTAGCCTCCCCATCCAACCACGATCTCATTTATTGGGCATAATGCAACTCCTTTTTGCGACACCACAGTCGGCTGTTTTCTCTCCGAAACGATGTCCATTCGTTCTTGGTGACTCAGCCAGCGTGCCTCTGTTGCAGCATTTTTTTTCTCTTCTTTTGTATTGCCGCACAATAGCTGTGGTGTTTTTCCACCTGTTGCTAACGTATATGATGATAATGATGATGACGGCATGTTCTCCAACAACGATCTTTATGGTGATGGCAATTGCGGATTATCATAATTTAACTTCTTATCCTCCCCACTTATTCATTCATATCCAATTCCGCTCATTGGGCTGTCAGTACACAGACTCACGTATTGCATTTTATTTAACACGTGTCTAATAAATATTTGGCAGAGTGCCACAACACATGAGTAACAATAACAAAAATGAGCGAGTGAGTAGGAGAAATGGAAGCAAAGTTTCATGTGTTGTGTAGGCATTGAGCTTCCCGGTTGTCCAGGCCGAGGAAGTGGGTTGACTTAAGGGATCCCACCCCGAGCCTTTGGTCACAGGACCTAACCCGCAAGGTAGCGGGGTGATTCACGGAGACCGTTGACAGTCAAGTGGCTCATTCGTCGTCTTTGTGTTCGGAAGCAGTAGACAGAGAAGCCGGTGGCCAGCGAGGTTGTTCATCCGCACTCCGTTAGATACTCACCCCCAGTTACAGGAGTGAAGGTTCAGTGACCCTATAGCCGGTCACACTGGCTTTGGCACAGTGCCGTACGAGCACTTGTGGTAGTTAATAGAGAACCAAGTGACCAGTCCAGAACTTCCAAGGCTCTGAGACCTTGCCACTGATTGTCCGCGAATGCTTATTCATCTCGCCTGCAAAGCAAACGAGACTTATTCGCAGTTACCTCCACAAGGAAAGCATTCCCCGAGCCCCAACCTGGGGACTCCCCCGATAGCGTACAACTCCGCCACGGCACAGACTCACGAGGATCCGTTGAGTTTAATGATTTTCTCATATGTGCCCTATATTGCGGGATACATGCAGGAGCGGCAGCTCTTCAATGAACCGTTCCATGCAACCGAAGCCTTTTCTTCCCGTCCACATTTCGTTGGTCGGGGCTTTATCTGTAAGTGTACTGCCTTCCGCGTCTTGGACCTATAATAATAACGTATATTCTCAGGTTTATGAGGCATACCCGTTCGGCATGATCAAAATTTTAACATTGTGTTGTATAATATTTATAGGCAGAACAAAAATCGTGTTTAACATCCATGGTTAACTAGTTCAGAGCGTTGAATGAGCAAAAGATAATTCATGGTGTCTTGACGGAGAGCTCCTTGCACCGGCGGAATCAAGTTTCCTTCCTTGGGTAAAGGATGAGGAGCAGTTGTGTGGTGATAAGTGAACAATTAAAGCCGAAATCATACTTACTGAATATATCAACTGATTAGGCTAAGCATTTTCTATACCTTGAGGACTTCAAAAAAAGAGTAAAGACGGTAGTTCTTGACTTTCACTTCAGCCGCTGTATACATTGGCGGTGGCAAATAGAATGGCGAACGTGGTTAGCACTTGTCTACTGGCTCAGGCGATTTGCTTTGACTATACACCAGGAGTAACCGTTTAAAGGAAAAATAAAAGCGATATATAGGAAATAGATATGGAAGTTAAGGGGGCAGAATCGGTTTTCTTCTCCTCGTCGCCTGATATGTTTACATGCGGGCAACTAGGCAAGCATAGACCAGTAAGAGATCGAGTAGTAAATGTGACTGAAGATGGATAGATTCATTCAGCGTTTCCTTTACAGCCCGCACTTTTTGTTATGGTTACAAGGTAGGCGTGGCTGAGTAAACAGAATATGAAGAGTGAAGAGAAAAATGGTAGTCTCAATCTCAGTTTTCACTTCGTTTGCAATCCATACTTATTAGTGTGTCTGTGAGGTACGCTTTCCTGAGTGAGGAAAGAAAGAGGGTCGGGTAAAGAAGAGTGAAGGGGGTTCGGTCAACTTTTCATTTTTTCAGTTCGCCTCTTCAACTGGGCCTGGCCAAATACATACACTGTACGTAGCGCATTTTCTCTAAATCTGTAATCACTACACTTATGTTTAGACCCCATACTCAAATAGCATTTTTTATTGCAATTTATTTGCACCATTGTTTTTATGTATTCACCGTCAGGCAGTCCGAAGTTGCTCCTTTAAACATTGGTTACAATTCACGTGCTCTTCTTTCAATATGGAGTATTTTCCAGATCTCAGTGTATCTGTTTAGGTTGAATTTTCTTCGAACATTAGTCTTAGTTTTGGACACCGGGAGTTCGTTCTTGGCATTTCTAATTACGTATCTACCTTTTTGCTTGCAGTGAATAGTTATATTTGGTGTGAATATACGCTTATGAACCAAGCCAAATCAGAATCTTAGTCCTAGCTTCATGCACCTTAGCCACAATGACTCCAGTTGTAACCTTTAACAGTACTCAGAATATTTAAGTTTGGATGATAAATTAAAGAAGGCCTTTCTGAATGATTGATGCACGTTTTCAAGGCACATGCGATTGTGCTTCCTGCAATTAATTGGCGTTATCTACACTTATGCGCTACACAATATTTATGGGTAGTCAGTTAAGACACAACATGTGTGCTTTCCGATAGTTGTTTACTTGTTGACAATGTACTCGATAGGTTGGTTCAGCTTTCCTCCTTATAGTGTGTTAAAAGCACATTACCTCTTCAGTAACTATGTTTCACTCTTTTCTTCCCATCCTTCACAGATTTGTTGAGTACATCTGATAGAGACAAAGGTCAAGATTGTGAATACATCATAAAGGTGGGTTTCCGAATTCGTACCAGAAATCGATCAGTGCTCACACTTATACGTAATGCCGAACTAGCATACGATCTGTCGACGTTCATATGTAGCAAGCATCCAGAGAAGCGCATTATAATTTCCTGCTTAAGACCACTTTAATGCTTTGCTGTCGACCATGACAGTATCAAATTCACTGTTTATGAACGTCCTGTACTGGGCAAATCATATCGCTATCTACACTGAAACATTGCCGAAGGAGAAACGGATGACATATGTACGGATAATAGATTTGCGGACACAGAGCCAAAGACCGTTTTTCTGCTTCGTGGTTGAGATGCGAATCACTAGTTTTGCATGATAGTCTGTGAAAGGAATTTTTACCGAGCAACCACGAACTGTTCCTTCGGACTTCATGCACAGCTTTATGCACCGTTGTGTATTTGAGGATACTTACTACTGCATGCGTGGTCATCCTCATCGCTTAAAGCCACGCGAGCAGCCTTTCGAAAATAATAACTGAATGTGCATAGTTTACGTGTCACGGATAGTGTATACTTGGACAGTAACCTGATTCTCATCGCGTTCCAGTGATGGTTACTGTTACGGAACTCAGCCCTTCAGGGACAAGCATTTTTATACGGCAACGTCAACTCAGCGAAGATTATAGTATGTTTCGTAAGCCAAACTCCTCGATATAAGTTGCACGTCCACATCCATAACTAACGACTTTCCTGAGTCGATAAAGTTCCTCCTTTGACTCAGTTAAACAAACAGTGAATAAGTCACACGAATGTCAGCCAATCCACGTCTAGTAATCGAATCCGTTGCGCTCGTATCCCATTGACTGTCTGGCTCGCTCGGTTGGTTCATCCGTTCACTTTCACATAATACTACAATCGCAACTATCACACGTTTTTAAATAATAACCTTCAGGCGTCGTTTTAGATGAGCTTCGGTAAGTGGTGACACACAAATATAAATAATAATGTGTCAACTGTACACCGTAACGGCGCTTCGCTGCCTCGTGACCACCACCAGTCACGCGTAGGCTGAGTATACAGCGAGGACGCCCACTCTTAGGCGTATTCGATTCGCTGACCTTATGCTTCTGAACCAGATTCGCAGACCACTCGGCCAGTGGTGACGCACGTGACTCTACTAGTCAGCCTCGGCACACGTTCATCATGTCTACCGCAGATTCCCGTCTTATTGTGTAAAGTTACTCGTTACTGCCGTGTTGACATTTTTGATCATCTGAAGTGGACTTTCTTTAGCGCTCAAGCTGCTGGTCTCATACACCGAATTCCGCAGATAGGCAAACGCAGGCGCTGAGTATGAGGCAAATGGCTGGTTATCCAACTGTTCCAGTGTTAAGGTACCTATGGCTTAGCGATCCGCTAAAGGAGGAACACTCAAAGGATATTCCTATCGTTCCAGTCCCATCTGGATCTGAATTCCCTTTCGGAATGCTTCAAATAGGCATGTCAATGACAAGAGAACGCTGGAGGGCATACCTAAATGCCCTTGGTTATGTTTGTTCCGGATTTATCACTAAAAGTCACCCACTTTATCGCACTGCACAGTCATTCATGTATTCACTACCTTACTCATCCATTATGCTTTGTAGTATTTGATGCGCAGTTGTAGACACCACAGACTTGCTTTCTAAAGATTTTTCATAACCAAGGTGGGCAACTGCGAACCGAACTTCAGCTAATATGATAAGCTTGCATCACGCTTAGTTGGATAAGATGGTTGGCGGTATCCGGTTTCCGATTTGCCTGTCACTGTGGCCAGCCACAGGACACCTGTGCCTACAGAGGAACCATGGGTGGCTTGGGCTGCACCTCCCACAGCTCCACCCACACACTCCATATCTAGTGTAAACCCGAAGGAACAAGACCGGGAGGTATGTGGATGGGAGCCGCCTTACATCAACGGAGCCGGCCCACACTCCTTCATAGGCAAACACAAGCACGTTGTATTTGGGAATCAAGCGCACACAAGGCGATGGCTGGATCGTAGTCCGCTCCACACTGAATGGAACCACACCGGGGAAATCAATCAACAGCCAGTCACTTGAAACGAGTTCAAAAAGAAATAAATCGAACAATGCTTAAACATGCGGTGACATAACTCTTCAATAAATGTGTATTTGAACTAAATTATTTATGAACAAGTCCGGGATAAATTCAAGACTTCAGAAAATATATTGTAAGAAAATGCCACAAATGCGAACATTTTATTAAAGTTAACCAAAGTAGTTTAAGGGACGTGTGCAAGTTTATAGAAGATAGTACAGGTAGACAATAATATGAGAAAGAAAGCCATTAGGACAAAATTAAAAACTGAAGTTGATTCCCATGACCTATAATCAAGCTTAGAACGTGAGGCCCACTTTGGTCATGTCTTGGTAACGTTGCTTCGGTTTCTCCGCATGCCGCTTCCCAATACTCAGCTGACCATATACTAGCTGCTTCGGTATCCGCGTCGAATCCATACGTCACATATGACCGAGCCACCTCAGGTGTCTCAGCAAAAGTATGCAGTCCACTGCATACATTCCACTTCAGCGCAACACTTCTGCGCCCCCAACGCCGTCGCACCAAACGACGCGCAGAATCCGTCTCAATCGCTGTTGAAGTAACCGCACGAGATATCGCACATCCCGCCGGTACATCGTCCACGATTCGCAGCCGTAGAGAAAAACGGACAGCACCATGTATTTGTTCACACTATCAGGTTCGTGCCAACGGTAAGTTGATGGTGTTCCACACTCGGTATTTAAGCTTCCCGAATACCGAAGCTGCCTCCGAGACGCAGATACGCAGCTCACTGCGCATCTGCTGCTCAATCGAGATCGCACTCCCAAGGTAGCAGAAGCGGGTGGTTTCCAGTCCTTCAATACCAATGCTGATTTGCTGCACCATTGCGGCTTGCACTTCCGGTAAAGGATCAAAGAAACAGACAGTTTTATTTGTGTTGATGGTGAGCCCGAATTTGGCCGCTGTCGAAGCCAGAGCACTAGTCATGTGCTGCAACTCATCTGCGCTGTGTGCAATCAACACACAATCGTCAGCGAACAGCAACACTCGGATAGTTGGCTCACAGAGTAGGCTCCTCGCACCCAAACGACGGATGTTCAGCAACCCACCATCAATACGGTGCTCCGTAAGCAAAAGCCGCATCAAAAGCACAAGACATTACTGCATAAAGACAAATCTTAGACAGGGCAGGAGCTAAGACACAGTCTTGCTTCACATTAGAGATAACTGCAAAGTCATCCGAGGTCTCTCCACTCAGCTGCACCTTCACTCGCGTACCATTGTGCAGACATTAAATTAAACTTACAAACGTACGCGGGCAACCAAACTTACCCAAACCAGCCACAATGCGTCGCGGTTCACCGTATCAAATTCCTTGGTGAAATCAACAAAAAACGAGTACAAAGGCTTGTGTCGTTCTCTGCACTTTTCCTGCAACTGACAAGTCTCAAACACCATATCTATAGTGCTGCGACCCGAACGGAATCCGCACCGCTCTTCCGCCACGTTAGGTTCCATAACCTGACTGACGAGGGGGTTGAGCGAGACTCGGGCAATCACCTTGCCCACACAACTCAGCAATCTGCTGCCACGATAATTCGTGCGACTTTGCTTGATCCCTTTGCCCTTGTACAGTGATAGCACAAGCACATCCTTCAGCTCAGAAATCATCTTCTCCTCAATCCACACGCGTTGCACCGAGTGGTGCAGCGCGGTCACCAACGTGGCTCCGCTGTGTTTCAATACTCAAGGCGGCATCCCGTAGGCACCGGCACACTTGCCGTTTCGCAGCTGAGCAAGTGCTCTCTGCGTCTCATCCAGTGTCGGCGTATCCTCCAGATCCGCCTTCACATCGTGCTGCTTCAGGCCGTTCAATGTAGGCCAGTCGATCTCTGAACGGTTGTTCAAGAGACAGTCAAAGTGTTTCTGCCAGATCTGCATTATGTCTGCAGTCTGTGTGCAGGTTGCGCCTGAACTACCATCGATCAGTGTCCTCAGCAGCTCCAATCTCGGTCCATACACCGCCTTCAATGAGTCAAAGAATTCCTTGTGTTGACGGCGTTCGGCGTAGCATTCCATCTGCTTCGCCTTCTCCGTCCACCATGCATTTTTAATGCGACGGAGCTCTCGGGTCAGCTGCCGTCGAAGTTTGCGAAACTGACTACTCTGCTCCAAGTCACTGGGGTCTGCAACATGTGAAGCAAATGCTGCATTCTTCTCCGACACCAATGCGCCGATCGTCGCATTGTTCTCATCAAACCAATCAGGGCGCTTACAGTTTGCGCGCCCGATGGTCTCCTCGGCAGCAGCTGTCACCTGGTCGCGAATGTAGTGCCACAGGTCGCCCACTGTGGCTATGCATTCCACATCACACAGGCGGGCATCCATCATCTTCTTCAGCTCAGTACATTTCTCCACAGTACCGAGGGAGAGAATGTCGCCCTTGCGCCTCCGATTCACGGCCGGAGTGCAATACATAGGCTGACGAATGTCAATGTATAGTTTGTTCCGCACCAATTCGTGATCAGTGCCACACTCAGCTCCACGCATTACACGTGCCATGCGCACTTCACGCATATCACCCTGACGTACGATGATATAGTCGAGCAGGTGAGCGTGACCACCCCGTGGGTGCGTCCAAGTTGCTATATCACTCGCACTCAGTGCAAACCGGGTGTTCGTGATCGTCAGGTCGTGAGTGGCACGCAGTGAGAGCGGCCTGCCACTGTTCGCATTCGCTGAACTAATGCCATGCGGACCGATAACATCTGTCCACACCGCTGCATCACACCCAACGCGGGCGTTGAGATCACCCAGCAGAAATAGTCGGTCTCTCTTCGGCATAGAGTGTATCACGGATGATAACTGAGTGTAGAATTGATCACACGTGTCATCAGGATAACGCATGGTCGGACCGTACGTCCTTGTAAAAGTGGTAAACTTACCTTTTCCAAGTCGTAGGCTAACAGACATCAGTAGCGCGCTGAAGCCACTTGGTTCACCCACCAGGTGGCCATTTAGGGGATCGGATATTGCAAAACCCGACTCCATGTTCACGGTGTTCTGATGTGGTGTTCCCCACCCAGTAGAACATATAACCGGCACCAGCTTCATGCAACGTACCTTACTCAACGAGCCGGGTATCGCTGAGCACCGCAATATCGATGTTGTAGCGCGCCAGTTCTATCGCGAGCAGTGCAGTGCGTCGCTCTGGGCGCTCACTTCATTTCCAGTCCAGTAGTGTGCGTACGTTCCAGCACCCGATGCTGAGTGCTTTGCGCGCAGACATACGATTGCATTGGTGGGCAATCGCACGCGAGGTGGCGGTTGTGTTTCGGAGGTCTGCTTGAAGGACTCCACCCGGAGCCTTTGGCACAATAGCCTGTCCCACAAGGCAGTGAGGAGTAGACCCATCTCGGGAATATGATTGCAGAGACAGATTGGTATCTGCTTGACGGCCGTCCCACGCAGTCTTTGGTGATTTGGAACAATTCATATATGTTTTGCGACCGTAGTAGGATACACATATGACCACGGCCAGACGCAGGTGGGTTTTGGCGGGTTTGCACCAATTTCACCAGGAGCTGCCTTGAGGCGGGCAGTAGCAAATTTTGAACACCGGAAGTACCCTCCCACCGTCAGAGACAATGCTTTGCGCTCGTGCTCTACGCTAATCGAGCTGAGATTATAGTTCGTAGACCTGCTGTCTCCCATGCGTTGGTTTTACTGAAAGGGGGCCATCGACCACTTCCTAACTTCCGAAAAGTATGGACTAGGATACCGGCAGGCGCCCACACGTGACAGGAGAACGACTCAGGTCCTCAGCCAAAGCCCTCAATCAAATGTACACCCGAAACGCAGTGGGTCTAGCACATGGTCGGTTCACTGACTCATGCGGATTGGTGTCCTGGGAGAAGGGAGAAGGGCGTAACGGAACTCCCATCCAGCGGTGGCTACAAAGAGGAGTCCAGGACATGAGCCCATGGCACATCAGTAGCAGCAGTGGGTAGACCATCTGTCAGAATCTAGCCACCACCAAGTTCAGCGCACCATGGGCTCTCCCGCCAGTTGGATAAGATATTGACATTGATAACCTCATAGCTATCTGCTTCATGGTATCCTTTCATCGAAAAATGTACGGATAATCCTAAGAAAGTGGATCACCAATTCGGTACTGTGGGAGCTTTCGTTAAGGCCTGTGATGACCATGATGGGATGCACTAGTAACCGACCGAGCGACCTAATTTCCCTCCGGTTCGTTCGACTTACGGTGTACCATTAATATTCTAATGGAACATGTTTCAACAGGATAACTACTAGATATATTCAACGGCACAATGTTTCCTTCTTCCGGATAATCTTTTAGGTCAAGTGTGAAACTACATTCTTTGGCCCAAAAAATCTTTTGGAAAGCTTAGTTGACCTATTCCTACCATGTTGACGTTGCTACAAGCTCTAGGACGGCGTACCAGTTTCGCTCTTTGTACTCAACTAATACGTCCTTCAGTACGAGTGCGCCAAACTAAACTAACAGAGAATTCAATCAGGTTTGCAGCTGAATATGCGTCGTTTACTGCGTGACGGATCTGTACCAAAGGTTAGGAGTGATGCTCATTACTGCACTCATGCCAAACGGGTTGCCGGAGGGAATCGCATGTATGGTTCCATCCGAAGGACCGTAGTCCTAACTGAGCGTTGAAGGCTTGATATCTGCTCAAGACTTCTTACCACGTCCGCTCCTGTTTGCCGGTGGCCGAAAGGATAGGGGCAATCCGGAGGGCACGTGTTCCAATCTGCATACATGCGGGTGACCATGTGGTGCACTACCAGCCAGTAGTGTATGTGAAAATGAGGAGGTGCAAGGAAATCAGAGAAGTCGTGGATCGCCACGGAAGAAGGGAGCGTAGCGCACAAATCAACTAGACGCATGGCGCGTGGTGCACAGATTGTCGACACATTGTGAATGAAGAGGACCGATGAACGGAGAGTCGGTAAGATACCATGAAGGAAATGCCCATGAAGGCCCAAGAAGGATGTGCGAGAACTCATTGCGCTCGTTAACTCCCACCCATTTATCAGGTGAGTGGGAAATTTATTGGTCCATGTGATGACCAATATGACTAGTCAGTAGCCACAGTGGTTCCGAAAGACGAATGCATGTAAGCTGGCTGAGATTGCGCACTCCTCTGCTTAACTGTGCACTCGCCTTTTCTGATCCAAACCGGTGCAGCAGCTTTATCTTTCCAACTTCCTTTGATACGAGGATGAGTGAAAATATATAACCAACACGCATTACCTACAGAACAAAAGTCCTCAGATTGAAAAGTAAAGGGACGAGAGTTAACTATTACTGTTTTTTGTGTTACAAATGGGCTTTGTCAAATATGTAAGGCTTACTGATGTTTAGTTCACTTGCATATACCTGTTAAATGCATTGTTTTCTCTTTCCCTGCTTAACTTTTACTACTTTTATAACGTTATAGACAAAAAGCCGGCGTATGTACGAAATCTTGCTCACATTACACCAGAAACTGTTGGAAACATTCGGTGATTTGTGAGTGCAACGCTTCAGCCTTTCTCATCAACTTACTTGCATACGACCACACTTAAACAAAGTGGTTCTGACGGTTCCTTATCAAACCTTCAGGAGAGAAAGCTCAGTGGCTGCCAAACGCGCTGCTTTTCGGGCTATGTTTCATTCGCAGTTCACCCAATAACTCTTCAACATGATCGAGAGAACACCATCACCCCTCGGCAAACGCAGAAATGTGATTTTGTTTAATGATTGCTCAACCTATTTACTTTTCTTTCTGAGTGCACTGTTGCCCTTAGCGGGTTTCTTTTGACTGTCTCGTATGCATTTACACCTTCCGATTAGTTAGCCTAGCCTACTATTCCATTTTAAAGCAGAATGGTTATGGAGAGTGCGAGTTGATAACTTATGACCTGGGTAACCCGCATTTGAACCGTTAGAGATCAAATTATCTTTTTCCTTGTTTCTGCTGACTGTCACATACTTTTTCATTGTTGACCCTACAAAACTAACAAACGATTTCCGCTCACTTCATTCGCACCTCCCGCATTTGTCTGATGTGCCTCGCGCTGAGGACAACCGCATTACATTTGGTTTGTCTGACTGCACGCGTTCCTATCGGACGCACATTTGTTGAACACGCAAACCGTTTTACCGCATTTCCTGTTACCCTTCTGCTGTGTTTTCCTCCATCCTCTATGGGCACGTACTGTAAGCCGCATTTTCCAAAAAAATGTTTTCCCCATCCAGTCACTGTCTTCATTCGTCAACTGTTGTGAATCCTTTGCATATCTGCTTACGACGATATTCTTGTTGATGGGGTACACTGATTTTTGGCCCAGGTGGTTTTCACCTTTTTTTACAAGACCGCTCTATAATTCGAATATATATCACAAAGTCACTGGTAGGGATCTGAGCTATTTTAATTCCGCAGTCGCTTCGAACTTAGACGTTTGTTTGAGATGCTCCGTCATTGGCTATGGGATGAACTTGAAACTGTCTCAATCCGTCAACTAGCACTCCTCTTTCCTACCGCACTATACACTCAGTAGAAGCTTGCTGTTGTTTCAGTGTTGCTTCTGTGAAGGTTATTGTGATTGCAAATAAACTTTAGGCGCTACCTGCTATACCGGTCTCGAACTTATTCGATCTCATCAGGTAGAGATAACATGCACTCAAACCCAGGGCTTTGGCGGTGTCGGTCGAAACCTATACTCTTAAGTCATTGAGTCACTGAAAGCAACGCTTGTCATAACGTCTGATGATTAGAGGGGTCATTTTCTGAGGCACTTGTTACGTGAATGGGTTATGACGTGCATTAACAATCAGTACCACAACTTACTTAAAGGTGAGTGTTGGCCCATCCGGATACTGGAACGGTAATAACATGTCCTTTAGAAGTATCCATCGAACCACACATTGTAATGACGTCGGTTGGAATATCTTATCGCAACCGAAAATCCGTGAGCCCTGCTTTTTAGTTCGTCAGTACATTTCTGGAGTAAGAAAATCCCAATGACTTTTAAAGACTTCTAAACTGTCTCGCGTGTCACCTGAATATTTCCGGAGGAATGCTCACTTTCTAACTGCATTCGAAAACAATTTGCTTAATCAGTGAGCTTAATCTGGCTGGTGGTAAACCTCTTACGCATGATGGATATATTCCCTGACGAGCACATAATCGATGCATCCCTAGTACAGCTAGTCAAATGGGCAGCTGTGTCAGGCAGTAATTTAAATGTACTTCATAGCAGTCATCTCTCAGTCAAGAAAGCTCCCACACGTCTGGGAAAGCATCAGACGACCATTTTGACCTCCTTGGTCTCATCAGTGTTGAGCGTCAATTGGGCCTCTGGATGATATCCAAAAGTAATGCGGTAGGAACCCGACGGTTCAAGCATCTACTGATTTAGATGCACTCATGCAAAACGATAGTGTGGAAAGGGAAACGAGTGTAAACACAAACTACTATGGGGAGCATTTAAATGGGAAGTTTTGCAAACAACTTTGAACGTTTTGCCAAAAATTTGGACGATTAACGAAGCATTTTGGACGTTTGAAAAACAAAATGGACTGGTTGCGAACCAGTTAGGACATTTTGCAAACCAAAATGGACTTTCTCGAAAACCACTTTGGAGACATTGGATTTTAAGCAGAAAATCAGCAGTTCACTTGCAAGAAATGAGGAGTAAGGCGAATAGACGATGTTCCCGCTACACTGTAACCATGCTAAGGCAACCGAATTGTGTAACCGGCGGGTGCCACTGCAAACGCTTATCTTGATAATGGACCCCGATCGTCATGATCAAAGGCGGTGACTGAGTATCCTCTTATCTCCCCATCTGTCTCCTCCAAGTTTATGTGCTTATGATTTTACACATGGAGCTGTGTAGCTATGTGACTATTGGAAAATCAGACTCCCCAATCGCATAGTCTCTCATGACTTAAACTAATGTTATCTAGCATTGAAGGGTCATTGTGAATCACGCGTTTTGTAAACGGATTACGATGCGCCATCCCAATGTGGACCACGATCCCACAGAATTAATCCTCAGGCAATTCGATCACTTGTGCCGCAACTGTTGAAGCAGATAGGTGGCGATCGAGTTGTCCCTATCAATCTTCGCATATTTTGTGTGGGCCAACCTATTCAGCTACTCGATTATTGGATCAGTGCAAGCTATCATGACTCCAGCAAACATAGCATAGCTGTATTGGCCTAATGCTGCAAGTCGTTATGAAAGGAAGGGGATTAAAACGACTGGATGAGATTCAGACCACATTGTGCTCGCGTGAATACAGTGGGACCGTGCAAGCTGTGGGCGACTGTGTAAGCCCTCTTCATGTTCATGTGCGTCAGTTGTCCCCCTCAGAACCGGTGACCCAGTTGTCCCCTGTCGCTCTATTAGCTTTGGCGTATATTATGTGGGTGTGCAGGCAGCCTATTCAGTGGCTGGAAAATTGGAACAGTGTAGGCTATGATGAATTCGCCAAAACCAGCCTAAGTTTGTAGTGCTGAAGTTGCAGTTTGTTATCAAGGCAAGGGTGTAAGTCAAATGGACACTGTTCCCGCGATTTGTTGGTCATACGAATGCAGCTGGACTGTGCAAGCACTGGGAAGTGGTACAGGTCTTCCAACTGATTATTGGGGTCGTTCTCCTTCATCGAAGCGAGTAACACAGTTGCCCTGTCACCCTGATGTCATCCACGTGTTTCATGTGGCTGTGTGGGCGTACTAATTCATTTGCTCGATTATTGGATCAGTGCAGACTATCATGACTCCGGCAAACACAGCATAGCTTTATTATCCATTTTTGCTGCACGAAACAACAAAAATAAGCAAACTGTCTATAACACTTTTCACTTGCTATCATCCTTAGTGCAGTCCCTTGCATCCTTAGTGCTTCAGAGGTCCTCCGTAGTGCAGCGGCTATCATCCATATTGCAGTAGCTATCATCCCATACTCCGCGTACTTACATCCACGTTGCATTGCGTGGGCAAAGGCGTAGCGAATAAACACGCTTACGACACAGGATACTCACGATTTGGGAAGGAGGGACGAAAATTGTTACACTTGGGTGGGACCAGCATGGCCCAACTCTGATGTACGGCAATTGAGATCTTACTAAAGGGCGCACTTTGTGCCCCGCGCGCTCTCAGTGGACAATGGGATGCCGGGGACATATGCTGGAGCGCGCAAAGAACATGTCTGGAACACAGGGCGTAGCCCATCCTCTTGTTTGAGCCTGCAAAGATGTCTGTTTGAGGCTAGGGATATGCGATGCACGGAGGACCAGAGTGAACAATGTGGCTTGGTACTCCGAAGTGTTCTATGCAAGAGGCGCAGATAGGTTGCCTCGTTCTGATGGGGCCTCAGGCTACTTCGATCGGATTGTTAAAGGCGCAATACAAGCTACCAATTGATCGCGAAGTCAAGTTGCCAGTAACATACGGAGTGGAATGATATCCGTCGCAGTGGAATGAATACAATCAGCTCCACATGACTTTTTGCTGTATACGATGAGATTCCACTTTTGTAACGTATCTTCAGGTATAAGGTGAACGTGGGGTAGAAGATAATCATATTCCAACCAACTTGCTCCCATACTAGCCACACAGACAACTCTGATCAAGAAAAACAGAACAACTCCCTGTCGGAATGATATACGCACGAATGGAGAGAGCAATTAGGCATGTGATAGATGTTTGATCACAGCCTTGTAGGTTACTTTCAAATGAGATGTTAGACCGTAAACTAGATTAGTTTTTCCCCTCGTTCTGCAACTATGCAGGCCTGTCGTATTTCCTTGCGGAGGGAGTAGATTACAAGCAGGTGGTCTCGTGTAATTAGTGACATTGTCAGCTGGTTTACTACGGTTCTCCAGAAAAAGGAGTGTGGTCAGTGGTTTAGTGCGGAGAAAAAGGGTTAGGATCAATATGTCTCACAAGGGGTTGCGTTGAGCCTTTCAAAAAAGGAAAAACAACCGTAAACGAAAACGATCCGAAATCAGTGAACCTGCCGAGCAAAGTTTGGTCCACCTAAGTCGTCCATAAGTGGTTTAATGCAACTTTAAATGTCACCGCTTTCGATTTTCCCAGATAAGCCGGTGTGGGTTGATACGGTATTGCTTTCTGAATGTGCGTATCATTCAGGTGTGTTGCACTTTATTGTAATGCGAATAGCGCCTTGTAGACAAGAGGTTTGAAATCAGTTATGTACAGCCTGAAAGAACAGGTTCTGGTAGTGAATTGCATATGTGGAAAACAGGTTGGAAGAAGAAACATCATATACAATCCAACCAGCTGCCAGTTGGAGTCCGTGGCCTCGTAGTCTGTGGTTATGACCGAGTTTTAGCAGCCGAAAACAGGAGTGAATAGGGTGATCATGATTAGATCCCCGCGCAAACGCCGGTACCCTTCTTTGAAGACTCCTAAAGTACTCAGATGCTGTTCCTACGGTAAGCGCCATAGCCCTTTGACGTAATTGTTTACTCACTGTAGGAAAATTTCCAAGATCGCGAGATCTTGCTTCAGCCATTTTGTATGGCATATTCCACGTGCTGGCATGTGAATGCAGAAAGCAGCTGTGATAAATAACTAGGTCTAAGTGACCAAAGGCTATTGTTCAGTGCTAGCGCAAATAGATTCGACCAGTCTACGTTTTCCTGTGTTAGCCCAGCGCGATCTTTCTTCTGAGGACAGCGCTGGAGATCATCGCCGCTAAACTTATGGGTGTGAAGCATGTGATGTTGTGGATGGAGTGCACACATCTACTCAATTTGAACAGAAGACGATTGTGGACTGACCAGTCATGAATATTGGGGAGGTCATTTTGAAGCTGCCTACAGTCTGATGGAGATATGAGCCACCACCGAGACTCTATGCTGTCTCGTAAAGCAAACAGAGTGAAGTGATTTGTCAGATTGTCACTTAAACTCTCAATTACGGCCTTGACACGTGTCCTGCTCGGTCTATGTTATCTACTTATGTGTGTTGTATTTAGCCTGATGATGAATCAGTGAAAACGAGCTTTCTTGCCATATTGACCCTTCATTAGTAGAACTGGAATTAATAACCACATGAAAATGCGAAACATCGGGGCTCCGACGGGGAACCATGTGACATACTTATTCCACGTGTATTGAAGTTAATACTGAATCGCGTAATTTCACTTCCAGCCGTGTGTGCAAAATGAAGTTGCTGATAAACTACGTGAGGGGAATACCAATGTCGCACCCCCGAGGGTTAGCTAGAACGCTGCGACGAGCAAACCGCTCGCATGCCTTAGAGAAGTCTAGGTAGACAACATCATATCCTACACCAACATGCACTGTTTCGCTCCAACTGTCCCGTACTAGCACTAGATGGGTAGTGCAAGCTAGAATCCGGTGGAACCTCTGTTACTCTTACGCGATGTAGTCAACTTCATCAAGGTAAGGCATGAGTAGGCTGGACAGATGGCCGGTGAAGGGATGCATGTCGGTCAATGCTAAGAGGAAGAAGTGAAGCAACATATCGGTTTGATTGGTTGGCACTGAGGCAACCCTTGGATCGACGGCTTATGCTGCTACATCAAGCGATGCGAAGCTTCGGGTATGGGATCACGTTCCACTTGTTGCTACAATCTTCGTCTTACGAACCTTCGTCTATTACGCTAAACAGAATCCGTATAATTATGCGTGCGCATTTACATGACCAAGGTAGGTATCGAAATCCAGTAAATTCTAGAGCATAGGATGTCTATTCAACATACCGAGGGATCCTTTCCCAGTCACAATTCCAACCTGAGGGACCACGAGGTCAACCTAGCTGCACACTCGAATGGCTCGTAAGAATAAGATTTTCTAACTTCCGGTATCTAGAAGGTGCAACGTCCTTCCAGCTCGTGTCATTTGGCCTCAACATTAACGCTTTCCAAAAGTCGCCTTACATGACATACGCTTCGTTTCACTAAGCGAACGAAACAACTCGCGTCAAACCAGTTTCTCACCAGTCCTTTCCGCAACATTATGGTGACAAAACTTGCATCAGCATTCATGTGAATAGTTTTGTGAGTCATTTAAAGCTCCAATATCTCTATTTGTCCATGTAATTTGTTTACCTCTGGTTTCATAACTCCTAGTTCAAACAACCTATAGGAATTATCAACCAATCGCGCTTTTACCCTTCATAAATCACTGTTCATTACGTCAATCGCAGTCACTGAGCTATCACTGTCTGATGTCTCGTTTCGTGTCGACCCCGAGCATGTGTTCTCCCCGATTAGCGTAGCATTGAATAACAGACTAGTTATCGTTATACATTCCAGAAAGCACTTCTCGTCGAGTTCTTCATGTGCTCGGGTAATGGCCACGCCACTGCTTAGCCAAAACATCTCCAGTATCGTTGGTACGATCGTAAAAGTTAACAATCCAGCGATTCTTGATCAGTCTTTTGGACAATTACTCTAACTTTCCAATTAACTGATGGCATGAAGTTTAGTCACACATTCAGTAAAGGGATTTTTCGTCAGCATCACTATGTGCATCGATGTTAACTTGGTTATCCAGCTGAGCCGTTAGCGGATTGGTATTAAGTGAACTGGAGTGGGACTTAGGTGAGCGAATATCCATGACCTAGCCTGCGTGCGGTTCGCTGCCGTATATCGGACTTAATGACCATGTAAATGAACTCTGTAGACTATGAGATGATTGGGCCTATTCGACTAACTTTAACTGAATCCGACGAACTGATGGATTACAACAGTAGGGGAAAAGGAGACTCCTGAGACATTCTGTGAAATCCGCTCAAACTAAAGTTAAGCTCTGTTAGTGTGGAGCAGGGTGCCCTTCACCGCAGTGTTTCGCAAAGTGTAGACCGCGGACCCCGATTTGGCATGAACCTAGCTAATGGGGCAGACTATTTACCTAATGAGAGCCCGGTAGACACAGTGGTAACACCGGGGCTACTGCAGTGGGAACTGTGCGATATACATTGGCCGCGTATTCACTGTGGACAACTAAGTTGTGATCTGACTTTTGGCGACAGTCTCCGTCAAGAGAGCTCCGCTTTGAACTGATTATTTAAGGTCGCTTCGTAGCGACGGTGTTTATCGGGCCCAGTAGTATACTGACACCGGTGAATTGCAAGTGAGTTTGGTAGGTGTGAGCCAGCCACGGAGTAGTATTCACACCGTAATGCCATTGGTAGAGGCTGGGTGCGCCGTTCTACGTCCATGCATGCTAATATACCTCAGGCTTTGTTTCCCGAGAAGGAGTCGAGAAGTAATTCTTAAGATATTGTAGCGATAACGACGGCAAGAACGTATAGTCTTTATTGCCAACGCACAACAGGTTCTCCACTTATCCAATGTTTAAACGATAGCAAGGTATTTCATCTCCGTCGTGGAGTATTTCTGCTCCGCACTCGTCAGCACTCTACTGACTTATTATACTATATCCGATGATTGGGACAACACTGCACTGCTTGCGATGTTGCTAGCATCGACTGTAACCGAAAACTTCTCCTCTGGACTGAGTATCCGTAAGCACTTTGGGGATTCTACCACACATGCGTTTAGGTGGTTGACAGCCTCCACTGTTTCAACTGTCCATACGAACGGCTGGTCTTTGTGCAACAGCCTCAATAATGGGTTGATGCTTTTTGCAAAACGAGGGACGAATTTCGTATCGTATGCCACTACTTCTAGAAAGGAACGAAGCTGACGGTTGGACTTTAGGATCAGGAAATTCTGGATTGTCTCCAGTTTCTCTGACAGTGGCCGTGTTTGATCGTTCCCCACGATGTGACCCAAGCACACAATCGACCTCTGAACTCTTTGTGATTTCTTGCGGCAGCTACAATCCGGCCTCCTCTATAGAACGGCCGCAAGTTTGTTACTATGCTCGCCTTCTGTCGCGGAGAATCTAACGATGTCCTCTCCGTAAACCCCCACACCTTGGAGGTTTTCCAGTATCATTACTAGTAGTCGTCTGAACGTAGCAATGGCATTGCAGAATCCAAATGGCATCCACAAAAATTCGTACTGCTGACCGTTCACACTGAAAGCTGTTTTGTGGCGATCCTCTTCCGCGATGAGTAGCTGCTAATATCCCGACTGGATGTCAATCAAAGAGATTCACTTCGCATTATGAAAACTGGAAAAAATTTCCTCCAGCTGTGGCATGTAGAACACATCTTTCACCGTCACTTTGTTCAGTTCCCTGAAGTCAATGCAAGACAGGAAGGTCTCGTCCGGTTTTCTCGTCAGCAACACTAGTGAGGAATAAGGGCTGATAGTACGACTAACGAGCACTTTCGCCTCCATCTCTGCAACCTGTTTCCGTACCACAGGAGTTTTAGTGGTATTCTCAGGAATATGGGTTTGCATCGCCACCCTGAGACTAGCGGTATCCGGTATTCTATCCAATCACACCCCGAATTCTCTAGTCAGGCCGAAGAAGAGAGCCAGGCATCTCAAGCGAACCACAACGACTCAGCCTTCAACAGTACCAACTCCATTCTCTCTCCCTCCCATAAGTAAAAACATTGTCTGCAGCCCGCCTGCCTCAACTTCTTTACAGTGTGTTGCATCCAGTAGTCTGTTCGCTACACTCGAGACCGTATGCTACAGTCAATCAGCTATAGTGAAAAACCCGGCAATGTACGCATCGGTTGCCGCGAAGCAAACAGCGGAAAGAGCACCGGTAACGTTTGTGCACGGACTAGAGAAAACAAAACTGTCGAAGCACGGATGGTATTCATCAGTGCCGTTCATAAATTCACCATAAACACCGGATACTAAGCTTCCAAATCCAAAACCAGTAGCCACCCTGCGCAACCATGGTGCCCTAAACATTGTATGCACTAATGTCCCAGAATCCAAATCCAATACAATTAAGGGTAAGTTGACGGACGATCGAAATCAGTGGGGTTCCATCTGTACGTCGACCGGTGTCCATGCTAATCCCACGACATTAAAAAGAATCTCGCGTCACCCAAAGGCATTGCACAACAGTGAACCCCGGTTACTTCGGGTATCACCGAACTTGGCGGACGAGACAGAGGCCGTTCTACTGTCTGCGAATCATCTCCGCAACGAGTCAAGTGGAGTGCGCATACTACCTGAAATTTCGTGGAAAGAACGTTTAGCGGATCCTGCTATCGGACAGCTTTTCGACTACAAGTGGCGTTCGTCAGGGTTGTCCGATTTCCCCCGTTTTTGTTCAATTTCGTCGTGGATTCTATCATGGAGTGTTCCCTTGCGGAATCTCATGATGTAGGCATTGAAGTGCTGCCTGGTGAAAGATTAGTTGATCTAGATTATGCGGACGATATCGTCTTGCTTTTCGACGATTTTGCGGCGGCACAGTCAACCCTGAATAGCCTATCCAGAGTGGTTCCATTATTTGGTATGCACTTCGCACCTTCAAAGTGCAAAGTGTTGCTGCAGGACCACCAGCCACTCGATGACCCCTTGACCCTTGCTAACGAGGAACTCGAGGTGGTTGATCAATTCACTTATCATGGCAGCTGCATCAGCAATGATGGGCGCATAGAAACTGACGTTAGCTCACGCACTGCAAAGGCCAGAGCTGCCTTCTTGAAGCTGCGTCATATTTCGCGACAGAAAGGAGTTTCTCTCCGTCTGAAAGGCCGTGTATACAAGGCCACAGTGAGGGACGTTCTGCTCGATGGTAGTGAGACTTGGCTCCTTCGGTCTGAAGATCTCAGGCGCCTTCAAGTCTTTGATCATCGTTGTTTGCGAAGCGTTGCTGGTGTCGGATGGCACCAGCGTGTCCGCAACGATGATGTGCGTAGGCGAGTACTAGGGGGTGATGATCATGCTAGGTCCCTAGAACAAGAGATAGCACTGAATAAGTTGCGTTGGCTCGGGCACGTGCTACGCATGCCTGGTCACCGTTTACCAAGGAGGGCCTTGTTTAGTCTGCCAGGTGTAGGGTGGTGCAAGGTTCGAGGTGGACGGAAGTTGACTTGGCAGCGGGAAATGAAGTCACCGACGACCAAACTGAGTGCCGTTGGTCCGTCTCGCCTTCCGGGTTGGAGTCCACGCGACTCACCTTGTGCTTGGCTTGAGACTTTGCAGGACATGGCTCGCAACCGTGGCGCGTCTGCTGCCGTCTTCTAATTGGATTGTCTGTTTAAAGTGTGTTTGGTGCTGAGTTATCTGCGGGGTAATGGCTGATTATGACGCGTGGCAGTGAAAGCCGCAAGGAAGCTGTCTCGCCGATGCCGCCTTATCTTTGCATGATAGCCAGCTGTTTGTGACGAAATATTGTCTACACAAGGTGTAGACGCCTTGACCCTGAATGTTTGCTTAGGGCATTAAGGTTTTCGGGTAAGTCCCCCTTCTCTCCCACTTCTTATTCTTTATTTCATAGTTCCTCATGGTTGTATGGCAGCGCAGCATCAGTTCAAATGGCTGATGTACTTCTGTTGTTGAGGATGATGATGATGCTAACAGAGAGAAGTACAGAAAAAGTCAAGCTAAGAATACAGTGATTGCTCACGATGTTCCTGAGCTTACAGCAGTACAGCCGCCTGGAATGTCGGCGAAACTATTTCTCCCTTAGAGTGGCACAGCCTTGGAACACCCTCCCGGAACATGCAATTAATGCACCCACCCTATCCCTTTCAAAAAACGCCTTGACGATACCCTGTTACATTTACACTACGTGCTATAGCTCATGACCACCAGATGATGGCACTAATGCACAACAGACAGGGGATAGTGCCATAACCCTACTCGAGAATGAGTCATTCCAAACTCCTTGCACGAAATTTGATAAACGCTACTACTACAGAAACTGGATTACTGTATCCTGTCGACCCAAGATTGTTGCACACGAGTAAGCGTTGTCTTTGCTACCTTTTTTATTTTTCTCGCCTATGATGTGAACAATAACCACTCCCCTGTTGCTTTGTGTGAGTACATACTCATTTCAAACCCCCTCTATACGACAGTGCAGTTACATCTGTAAGCGCCCGAACTGAAGACTCCATTATCCCTTCGCTATCTTTTTTTATCACTCTATACACCCTACGGGACATGTCAAGCACCTGCTTTTTTGCCCGTTATAAATCATGGTTCATTGTTCATTACAGATTCCTCTACCGACGATGCTCAGATGCACGATGGCGAGCAATGGCACCACTTCTGTGAGGCTCTTTCTCTCGAAAATGTCGTGGCTACCTCGTTGACAAGGATCACCAAACTATAAGGGGTGGGATCCCAGGCTGTTAAAACTTGTGTTGCAATCAGAACTAACGGCACAAACTTTTCTAGCGAAATGGACTAAATTCCGTTGCAGATTGTCAACAGAAATTCGCCTGAAAGCAGCCAGAACACCAGCACCTTCTAATAACAATTCAGTAGAGGCACAACTCTCAAAGAAAACGGCAACTGCAGGACCCGACTCGGGGACAGTTTCAACAGTAGCCATAATATCCAGAGGGACACAGAAGAGCACAAGCAAACACCGGGATCCGGGGCATCTGACACTTGACTATATATCAAATTCGTCTCGAGAGACTGCAAGCCATCCAAAAAACGATTAGTTGCTGACCCTTTATTGGTCGGCGCAAACTCACTTGCCTCATCTATCCAATCTAACACACTTTTGGTCTCCGAGAAGCTCTCATGCATGTACACAAATGCCCGAGGTCCACTCAGCAAATTAGCTGCCTTAAGACTTCGACACGCGTCAGCAGCTTGGGGCCTCATCGCTGTCACGGAAACGTGGTTGCGCTGTGAGATAACGGAAGCCGAAATCGCGTTAACAGGCATGTCCGTTGGTCGGAAGGATCGAGCCAGCAAAGGTGGTGAGGTAGTCATCTACTTTCCTAACAACATGCAATGCGAACCTATAGACGATTCGGAAACCGACGTACCTGACTCCATTTGGTGCAATTTCCGGCTGAGAGGGAACGATCTTGGCCTACTAGTTGTTGCTTACCGCCCACCATCGTCTACTCCTGAGATGGACTGCAACTTGATGGCTGCGTTGATGCAAGTGATAAACAGGGAGTACAGTCACATTCTAGTTACCGGTGACTTCAACTTACATGCTCTAGAATCCCAGTCCACACCAGGAGAGCAATCCAAAGCAGACCTGTAAGATCTGGTATCAGACTTCCCGCTTTGTGGCCACGTCACTACACCCACCAGATCCAGGGGAACTAACAGGCCATCGATATTGGGCCGAATATTCACTAATGAAGCACTGATGGTCGAGAGTGTGATAACCGATGCTCCTCTGGGCCGCAGCGATCATGCGGCGCTAGTGTTTTATTACATGTACTACGGAGATTATCCTAAAAAACGTGCCGAGGAATCTCATATCGTGACTAACTATGACGACCTACCTGAACTCACTGATGCAAGAAGCTGGTCGTTCTTGGCCAAATTGACCCCTGAGGGGGCCTGCGGAGAATTCTTCAACATATTTCCCAAGCTCCTGGCAAGGACATCTGAAACCAAACTCCACCGGCCTAAAGGAATGAAGTCTCTCGTGAGGAGTAGGACACGTAAATGCTTGGCATTAAGGGACTTAGCATGGCACACTTACATAGCCTCCCCGAACGACGATGCCTGGGATGTCTACACAATACAAATGAACCATTTTGTCGAACTCGTCCGGGAAGATAAAATGAAGAACCAACAAGGTCTGGTGGAAAAGTTTTGCTCCAATCCCAAACTGCTATACAGACACGTAAACAATTCGCGCCGTGTTAAGCGCGGTATTCCTGCTCTGCACACAGCATGCGGGTTAGCGCAAACCGCACAAGAGGCGGCCAACATTCTTGGACAACAATTTGGTCCTACCTTCCAAAGCGTTCAATCACCATACATCCTGCCTAAGCAGATAACGCCGACATCAGGGCTTAATTGCATATCGATTACCTCCCCAGCTGTGCTGAAATGGCTGATGTCTCTGCGTGAGTTCAGCTCCCCGGGTGCGGACGGAATTCGCCCGAAGACGTTGAAAGTTGCTGCCATGTGTTGTGCGGCGCCACTAGCAATTTTCTTTCAACGATGACTGAATGAGATGCGCGTCTCCACGATACGGAATCACGGAATAATCACGCCTATCTACAAAAGTGGCAGTCGTGCAGAACCAGCAAATTATCGCCAAATAACACTACTTCCTGTGATCTCCAAGGTTATGGAGTCCACTGTAGCTGAGGCTTTAATGGGGTACCTGGAGAACAACAACATTCTTGTTCCGGAACAGCATGGATTGCGCCAAAATCCCTCCTGTACAACTAATCTCTTGATTGCTCGTGCAAGCTAGACGGAATCTGTGGACGCTGGTGTAGGAGTCGTCACGGCCTACTTGGATTTCTCAAAAACATTCCACCTTCTAGATCATCGCATTCTACTTTACAAACACCAGAAATATGGAATCGATGATCCTGTTCTGGACTGGATAGGAGACTTTCTCGTACAACGTCACCTGAATGTGAGGGTTTGAAGCAACCTATCGGAATCCATTGAAGTTCGGTGCGGCGTACCTCAGGACTCCGTACTTTGACCGTGCCTGTTCCTGATTTGCGTAAATGATCTCGCGAGCGTGCTATCTTCTAACTGTTTGCTACTTGCTGATGATCTAAAAGCATGGCGTACTATAGCTACAGTGGAGAATCTTACATTGTTACAGGAGGCACTGGACAAAGCGTACACACGGTCCATCGAGAACATGCTGCATTTCAACGTCACCAAGTACAAAATTCTCAGCATAAGGCACAAGAGTATGCACAACTACCGCCTAGGACCACACATTTTACAGCGGGCTTCTCACGAGTGCGATCTCGGCGTGATAGTTCAAGACGACCTTGGTTGTTTGAGGCAGACTAAAAAGACATCTAAGAAAGCAAACCAGTACCTCGGCCTTCTTCGCAGAGCTTTCGGGAAGTTTGACCCTTCAGTCTTTTCAATAATGCTTAGTGAGTACGTGAGGCCGCACGCGGAATACGCCATTCAAGCGTGGCAACCCTGGCTCAAGCTCCATCTCACCGCGCTCGATACTGCACAACGTAGGGCGGCGAAGAACGTCAGAGGTTTGATCAGCCTGCCCTATCCAATCAGGCTGAAGACGTTATCGGCGTCTAAGGGGTGATCTCATAATGGTGTACCAGATCCTGAGAAACCCCAACAACTCATGCCATTCCCTTCTTATACTCAGTCGAAACACCCTGCTAAGCGATCACCAATTTAAGCTGATCACAAAGTACAGCCGACGGAAATGTCGGCGAAACTATTTCTCCCTTCGAGTGTCACAGCCTTGGAACGCCCTCGCGGAACATGTAATTAAGGCCCCCACCCTATCCGTTTTCAGAAAACACCTGGCGATACTGTCACATTTCCACTACGTGCTATAGCCCATGACCACCAGATGCTGGCACTAATGAACAAGAGACAGTGGACAGTGCCATAACCCTAATCGAGAATAAGTCACTCCAAACTCTTTGCCCACCATTTGAGAAACGCAACTATTGTAGAAACTGGATTTCTGCATCTTGTTGATTCAAGGTAGCTGCACACGAGTAAGAGTTGTCCTTGTCATTTTCAACACATTTTCTCGCCTATCACGTGATCAATGTCTACTCATCTTATGGCTTTGTGTACGCACATTATAATTTCAAACCCTTTACACGACAGTGCAGTTAAATCCGTAATCGACCGAACCGACGATTCCATTATCCATTGATCTATATTTTCCACTCTAACCACCCAACGGGATATGTCAAGCAACTGCTATTTTACCGTTTATAAATCATTGCTCATTGTTCATACAGAATCCGTATTCTTCGTTTGCGTCGGTGAACAAATACGCATACCTCACCAACTTGTCCCTTATTGCGCGACTTGGGTAATCAGGCAGTATATTTACGGCACACACTTGGCTGGTTCTTAAGACAATAATTCTGGAAGCCTAGCCGCCAAGGATTATCAAGTTTTATCTCAGATCGATTCTAGCGCCTCGTAGCTTGAAGATATCGTCCCCGTAATTCGCTTGCGTCGCCCCATCCACAGCGAACACCGAATGGCTAATGCATGTCTCTCCTATTCTCAGTTGCAACCGTGGCAGAGCTGTTACGTCTAACTAGTGTCCCCCGACCGTCTGCATCGAGACTGACGACTGATCCAATGGAATTCCATTGAATGTTTCGTAAATGACGCTCCTCCCCCTGTAACTACCACCGCCGGGACTGGCACCCCTTGAATACTGACCTCTAGAACTGGCACTCTCCACCTACCGGGTAGGAATAAGGAAAAACGTTGAGAAAGTTTTCTTCGGTGCAGTATCTGGCCCGGTGACGTATGCGGTTGCACCGAAAACACCGGCACTCACGTCGGTTCCCGTATTCGTTATGTTGTGCATCCATCCTCGACATCGGCTTATGCACCATCACTGTCAATTGGTCAACGTTGCATTCCATTTCAGACGGATGGATTCTATCTATGCTCACTGATTTCAAAACACTCTGAGCTACCGTCACGAGCTCCTCTGCCTTGGTCACTCCAATCATTGATGCCAAATTTAATTTGTCCTGGAGGGGTTTAGGTAGGCTCTGGTGAATTATCCTCTAAGGAGCCGTTCCTTCGCAGCTATGCCTAACTCTCGCACCCCCACCGTCAAGTTTCTATCCGACTTCTGAAAAAACACCATCAAGTCTTCCTGTTCCCCCACTTTTACGAGTGAAATTTCTCAATGCCTGTTGCTGATCAATTTCCTCCCCGAAATCCGCTTGCAATGCTGCCTTCACTTCGCTGAAAGTGCAACCCGCATTGGACTTCCGCGTTCGTACCCACTCTGCACGTCAATAACGTGTCCAATGCAGTTAGCAATTTGGCACCCCAATGACTCAGTTACATGCGTCGAACCAGTCAAGACCTGCCTCCGCATCTCCGTCTGCAAATTGAGCTGACCAGGGTAACTTCATCCAGATTGGTCACGGCACCAATGTTGCGAGAACGGCGGTATAGGCGCACGGTCTCCATTGCCCAAACACAACCGGTTCTCCAATATGACCTCTTTGTGCGGTCATTTGGAAAGTGGCTACCCTTCGAAATTTGAAAACCGGAAAGGGAGGCCAATTGGATCAATCCAACCCGCGTAAGTTCAGAAGGAAGGCGTGGATATATCTGTTTAACGAGTGTGTGCATTTGGTTTCGCGAAAAGGAGCGAACCATTTTAGCAACGTTACAAAAATGTGGCTGTTTTGTGTACTTTATACTTCGTTCAAAGTCCAACTTATCATAGCGATCAAAATTCAAGTGCGTTCTGAACTCCTGTGTTGAATTACTTACTTTCATTTTAACAATTGCATATATAACACCAAAATGGACTGTTGGTTGAAGACTGGGACACTATGGAAAGTGTCGCAAAAAATGATTTTGGAGCCTAGACGTCCACTTTATTTAAAACAGCTGCGGTGTCCTTGACAAGAACGTAAGAGGTAACAATCCAGTGACGCGTGTGATCAGGCTAAAGGACAATTGCTCTAACGTTCACAATAATTGCAAACATGCCGTTTAATGTCATACATCAGCAAAGGGATATTCATCGTATATAAGCCTTCAGAAAAACCGATTTGTATTCCAAAAGCAAAAGAATCATGATTGTCCAGTCCATTCCAAGTTCATTCTCAGATATTGTGTTGGTTTTTCATCCGCTTGTAAGCGACAACTTCGATTGGGACTTATGTGACACGTGAAACTCTCGGGTTAAACCAAGAAAGGAAGCCGGAACGTTAATTACGATACTATTAAACAAAATAGAATTCAAGTACAATATGTACGTACCAATACAGCACCCGTTCCATCCTGAAACAGCCGGGTCTTCGCCCGTTACACAATGAAACAAATTCATCGCAATTGCTACCCTAAAGCAAGACCACACAAAACAGATTCCGAGAGATGAATACAAGGGTTCGTTTCAAAAGGTTCAAAACCTTATTTCATTGGTTGGTTCTGCGGTGCATAGGAAAATACAACGTGTCTCGACTATACAGATACTTTCGGTAACGTTGACAGATCAGTCCTACTCAACCACTTGTCTGCAAACTGGGTTCCAACAAGTGTCTGCGGCTTGGTTAAAGATTACTTCACAAACCGCACTCAATTCACTCAGACTAATGGAGCGAAGTCTTCTGCGTTTCTCTCTAGTCGAAGTATTTTAGGAGCGCCACCTTCTCACTCGCTCTATTTTCCTTATGCATTAAAAAGCTCCCTATATCACCTACCTCTATTGAATGCAAGTATGTTGACGATGTCGTATTGGGATGTGTAATTCCAACCGCTGTGATATCTTCTTCGAAATGTTTTAGCTGAGTTCGTACTTTGGTCCTCATCCAGATCTCTGATTTTGAACCCTTCGAAATACCGTGACTTAATATTCTGGTTTCTCCGAGCGGACAAGTTACAAGTTGTTTTGGTCACCAATTCTCAGATGGCAGTGAGTGGCCAGTTCATACCTAGGTGATCAAGTATCAAATTTCTATGCCTCTTTTTATCCCGAAACTTATCTTGGTCTATTCCCGTAGTCGGAACCTTTTCTAAGGTTAGACGGTTGTCATTTTATGCTCTTCGACTTAAAGTAATTTCAGTACCCCGTGATTTGATTCTTAGATTTGTGAGTGCATGTACACCGCTACTTTGGCTCTACTGTTCATCTGTACTCTTCTCTGGGTTATGCAGGAAGGGCTATACATGATCTTTACGGTCCATAAAGCTTATTTCCAGATGCAGCGGATTGCCTACAGGGTCACTTGTGGATTTTATTGCCGAAAAGCACCTCGACGTTTGCACCAATTATTCCCCCAAAATTCTAAACAACCCTCTTCATCCACTACATTGTGACAAATCAAAACTTTATCCGTTTCCTCTACCCGCTTCAAATTTAAGATTCTATTTTCACTCACTGCATCTTACCGCATTTCCGTGCTAACGCACCAGTCCCGCTCGATTGTTGACCCAACGCATACTCTCAGTATGGTGCCTAATTATTTGCTCAGGTGCTACGTATAGACATTTTTACGCGTTTTGTTTTTTATCTAACACAAATTTCATATACCTCACCATCCGCATTGATAGTGTAACATGCTGCAAATGCACCTACCCGGGTACATAAAGCTTACTTGGACTTGATTTGACTGACTTGACCTCATTAAGTTCCAAGGGAATGCGATTAAGATTTCACGGTGCAGATTGGGATGAAAGAATAACCAAGGCCTGTGTGACGTTGGGGATAGTATTACCAAACAATCCCGAACAATCGTCACAGTGCGTTCGGGATGAAAGCAAATGCACGTCGAATGGAATTTACGAGGAGCGAAACAAACAGATGGCGCGATTATCCCAAGCGAAATCCCGATATACATCTTGTGAATCGGCATGGGAACTTTTCCGCCTACACGCATAACCATGCGTATCGATGTCAACCTGGTTATCCAGCTAAGGCTTCAGCGGTTCAGTATATTGTGAATTCGGGTAAGACTTAGGTGAGCGAATATCCATGATTGAACTTGCGTGCCGTTCGCGGGCGTATGTCCGACTTAATGACGGTGGATTAGAAATGTGTAGACTGTGGGAAGATTGCATCGCTTCTAAACAGTGTATTTGCATCCGATGGACTGATGGATTTCAACAGTAATGGACAAGTATACTCCTGAGACCGTTTGTGAAATCCTCTAAAACTAACTAAGTTAAGCTGTGTTAGTGTGCAAACCTTAAGTAGGGCGCCCTTCACAAGGTTTAAGTCACATCTATGTGGGAGCTTACAGACAGCAGGTTTTAGATACAGGTACATGTTACTTGGTTATTCTAATGAGTTACTCGCATGCTATGAGTGTTGTGGTATACCTACGCGTTTGCTGCATACGAACTCTTGTGTAGAGTGAATTTGGGAAGAGCTGAATCTGTCCGCATTGTGCAATCAGCCATTGAATGATGTAACACCCCCGGTAATTGCGTACGGACCAATGAATGGGGAACTGGCGCTAGTCCCTGAACCGTTTCTTACTTGGTGTAGTGTCCGCCCACACACATGGGTTTGCGGACATCACTGGGCTCCGTGGATACCCTCAGGATGTAATGTCAAAGCCGTGTAAACACAATCGCAGCTTTGATCAGGCGTGCTTTCACTATCCGATTTTGACGCTCTCTCTAACCCATAGCCGCTGGCCCGTTATGAGTGTTTATACGGATATTTGTTAGTCCCTTGTGTGTATGCACACAAATCATCGCTCTACCTTAATGTTCGGTGCCATTTCGGTGACCGGAGTACTCCACCTGGACAATGCGGATATAAGTGTAACCTGATGGTAGGGGGTCATGTTTACTAGCGCAAAGACGCAACGGTGTGAGACACCTAACGCTCAGGATGATCTACACACATGTCAATTACAGAACGTACAGATAGACTGAATTTAGGTAATCCGGGATTCCAGTTGACTACTTCGCGGTGTCTTGCCCCTTTGGTAGTTTGACACATTTCATACCCCTTAGGTAATTCGACGCCCGAAAGCAAGGGCTCCTTAGTCGAGCGAGCAACTCAGCACTGGCCGGGAATGCATTCTGTCTAAGCTGCATTATTTGTTCCGGATGCCTGTACAAGTGTGAAGCTCCATCCTGCATGACATTTGAATTCGAGACAAAAATCTGCGCACAACACTCGCCACCGCACAGTCTCGTCCGTGTACGTTGATCAACTGACACCGATCTCAGACTTGACTTGTCCGACCCCGCCTCTTTGGTAGTTCGATGCTCGAAAGATCCTTTTAATATGCTGTGAATGAGACATTTGGGTTCGGTCCACGCAGCGTACTCGCGTCTGAGTGCGTGTACGGTAAGGCCACTCATACCGTCGTAAATGCACTGAGTTCGGCGACTTGCTCGCACGTCGCCTGTTGAAAGGCTACACGCTCCTAAACGCGATGCACAGATGTGAGTTGTGTGACGGTCGGAAGCGTCTGGTTGGCCTGATGTTAGAAGTGATCCATGTTACAGAACTAAGTGTGCCGGTGTGCAACCGACAACTGAGCTGTCTGGTCGGTTGAACTGCAATTATACTTCACACATATAGTGTTACAACTCTCCAAGACATATACACCGTAAACCCTGTGAAGCCGGGGTTCTCAAATATTTTGGCTCATGGATATTTTATGTGTGGAAGTTCGCATGGCGGACCCACTAATTTAATACCGAGATTTGTTTCAATGGAAGGAGAATGAGGCGCAGTGTCCTAGAAAGATTTGTTAATGCACACTGAATTAATACGGGTGTTCTTTTACGTTAATAAACTTGTGAACGCTGTTGCAGTTGGGAAAAAATCAATGTAAATCAATGAGAAATGCTTCATCACGGGATAAAAGCAAGTGCGGTTGTGGTGTCTATGATGAAATCAAAATATATGTGGGTCATCTACCGAACGTCTGCCGAGATGAATACTTTGATAAATTACATCTGTAAAATTTAAAAAATGAGAGTAAATATTCAGAAGTACACTTGGGTGCAGTGGTCGTTGATATAAGGCGTGAGAGAAGGAAAATATGGTCGTTCACTTGGGTCCATTTGATACATACATCCTGTAGAAAATTATACTTGGCATAATCCACAATTGAGTAGTTTAGATAACAAAGCGTTGGGACCTAAGAGCAACATCTACTCGCTTTTGAAAACGTCCAAGGAATAGAGAGGATACAACTGAGTCTGGAAATGCGTTCCAGGGTCGGAAAACCCGAAGGGAAAGGTAATTACGTCGACACTCTAGACGGCTATCCAGTTCCTTCAATTTCAAGCGGTTACCCCTAAGCTAAGTGTTGTGGCTAAGTTTCAGAAAATGGCGGCATACGTGGTTGGGGTCGCTCAATATCTGATACGCTAATATGAGGTGGCCGCGCAGCGTTCGATAGCGTCCGCTGAAAATCCCCAGCAACTTCAGCCTTCGGTGGTGAGTGATAGTACAGGCCATTTACATTCTTTGTTGCTCTTCATTGTGGTGACTCTAACGCCGCTAAGTCGCGTTTCAACCAAGGTTGCCAAGCTTGATAACAAAATAGGAAAACGGAAGCAACTGATCTCGCCAAATTGATAATGAACACCAAGAATAGAGGAGGCCAAGCACCGAGGCTTATGGTACACAACACACCACATCGATTGCATCAGACGACGATTCTCGGACTCTAACCTCTAGCCGTCGTTCGTGTAGGAAATTGCTAATCCAACTCAGGATCGAGTCGCCAAAGCTGTGGTTCCGAAGCTTCCGAAGAATGATGCTATGGTCTAGGCGATCAAACGCTTTTGAGGAGTCCAGCCAGATAACATCGACTCCTACTCCATCATCAACAACTTCAGTCCAGCTATTAAGTGCAATAAATAGGCTAGTATTACATGAATGCGTTTGAGGAAAGCCATGTTGCTCTGGGGCTATTAAGTTGTGGCATTCCAGATACTGCATCAGCGTATCTCCAATCATTAATTCCGTCACTTTGGATAGTACAGGAAGTAGTGTTATTGGACGGTAATTGGTAGGGTCAATACGGCTACCTCCTCTATGGATAGGAGTGATGACCCCCTTGCTTCCATACTGGTGAAATATGGTTCTCTTCTAGACATTGCTGACAGAAAACAGCCAGTGGTTCTGCTAGGTCACTAGCTACCGCTTGCAGAGCATTTGATCGGATGTTGTCGACTCCAGGAGAACTGTGAATACGCAAGGATAGCAACTTCTTCAACACAGCATCTGCAGTGAAAATGATGTCTAAACTCGGCGGTGGAGTAATAGGAAGGAGGGGAATGTTTGGGCTCGTTACCTGCTGGAAAGTGTGGAAGTAATAAAGCCGTAGGAGATCACCTGCTTCCATTGCTGAACACGTGCATCCATCATTCGTGATTAGTGCGGGAATCCCCCGCTTCGAACCCCATTAACGTGCCTGTACAGAAGTTTGCGGTTCGTGCAGAATCGCTTCATTAACTCCTGCTGATGCGTGACCTTGTCTACGCGAACAGTTTCACACAGAAGTTACGATGTGTCACGTATGCAGTCCACCTTCGGCTTACGAGGAGTCCTGGTGATTTTGCCATGCTAAATCCCTCCGGGACATACATTTAGATGTTCTGCTTCCCAAAAATGACTAGTGCTTGTTTTGGGTTGGAAGCGTTTCTGTTCCGATGCGTGCGCTACCAGTGTGCTAAAGGTACTTGTAAAGGTTTCTCAGGCAAAATCTGTGGGGCATTCGTTTAAGAAAGTCCAGGATGTCTCCTTAACAAGCATAGATAATACATTATAGTGTGTGACAGTATGCACTTTATCATCTTTCTTTTCAGGATACTCCGCATAGCACATGCAGTCAAGGAGTAGAGTAACATGATCACTAGGAGTATGTGGTGTGCATGTAACTATCCCGTCAACTTTGAGTTCTTCGTTAATGAGCACAAGATCCAGTATCGACCGCCTGTTATCAGTTGAAATCTCGTGGGAGTGGTTACGTGGTTGTACAGCGGGTGGCTAGCAATTAGCTCTTGCAAACAGGGTTTAAACTGCGTACTGTCGGTTGCTGCCGTTTCCATGTCGTGCACGTTAAAGTCTCCAGCAATAAGAATATGGGTATGGAACCTGTTCAAAGCAGACTGAAGGACGTGGTTCAGTTTGAAGTCCATTTCTGACGTTGATTTTGGTGGACGGCAAATCACGGCCAGTAGACACATGTGCTTGTTTCACAACCGTAGGCGGCACCAAAGCGAATCAGGAGCTTGGATTTTCCGGTGCTCAATAACTTCACATCGTAGCTTGGTATTATAACGTAGAATCATTCCGCCACTCCTTGCGATTCGCTCGGTCCGAAACAGCGACCTACCAGGTAGATTGATCACAGAATCGGTTTTCTCAAGGTTTAACCAGGTCTCTGTAATCGTGACGAGGTCCCGCGGTTGTGAGACACGGAGTTATCTAAGTTTGGTCAACTTCCTTAGAAGGCCTTAGGCGTTTGTGTACATGTTAGATAGGGCTTTTGTTGTTAGGAGTGCGTTGCTGGATGTCAATTTTGTGTTAATTTTTAAGCCAACGGTTAGGCGGCCGGCCATTAATCATTTTTTTGGTTTATGAATTTCAGTCAAGTTGCAGTCAAGTTCCTAAACAGATATTTCACTCGTGCTATGCTCTGTCCTGTTGTGTGCCGTATGCGCTGTTGTGCCGATCTCTCCACAGCACTGTGCAGATAAAGAATTTGCAGCGTTTACAAGTTCCATCGAACTGCTTACTACTTTGGGCCGTTCATCTGCTGACTTTAGCCGCATCTCTGTTGGCAACCTAGCTCGAAGCTTTAACCAGCTATCCAACAGCGCTTGCGTCATTCCCTCGGAGTGCAATAATACTTTCATTAGTCTTGGACCGCAGCCCTTGTAGTTAGGTGATGGCGGAACTCAGCTATTATGCAATAAGATTGTTAACAGAGGGTGTTTCGCGGATGTAGCACCACTGCTCTCAGTTATGTGTTTGTGCATCGTGATCTGAAGACTGCAGAAGCTCGGGAACACCATGAACAAATATTGTTTTCTTGCTATCCCTATTAGGAATGCCGCGTTGGCCACCTGCTTCTTTTGGGCGATCTTTCCGAGGTAGATCAGGTAATATGCTCACTCCGGTCGGTGCATTGCGGAGACGAACTGCTGAGAACAGGACAGCCTCTGTCTCATCTGCTGAGTTTAGTGTTGCTCGAAGAATTCGTGGTTCACCAGAGTGCACTGAGGTCTGGTGACGCGCTACACGTTGCAGCATTGCACACTCAAGCCGAATACCAATCACATCGCAGATGGAACTCCACTGGTTGCGACCGTCTTGCAACTTAGCTTTTAATGTGCCAGATTTGGATTCGGGAACATTGATGCACATGAGAGTTAACGCAGCGTCGTTTTGTCTAGCTAGTGTTGGATTTATACAGTTTGCCGGCAATTCGGGTTGTTTAGAGGGCACCACTGGAGTTGAAGGTGAAAGCTGCTTTGCGCCACGCGTACTCGGTACAAAAGATGGACCCATGTGTGTCGCTCCCTGTGTGTTTGTCGAGGCAATTGATGCGTACTTTACCTACTAGTTACCTGCACCTGATTGCCTTCGGCTCTGAGCTGTCGGTGCCATGGCTGAATCTCCATGTGAAGCCTCTATGGTTGGAGAAGTGAAACAGGCATATTTGAGGCATGTCCACATAAGGGAGCGAGGTGACCCAGTGGATTTGGAGTCACAGACGCTGCAGTGCGGTTGGAGCATCTAGCTCTATTCTTGGGCTCAAATTCAGAGCTTACTTCGGCTGGTTGAGGTATTATCCTGATCATATTTACCCCCGTGGGATCGACCATAGTATTTACAAAATGTGCGATTATAGTCATTCTATAGCATTTTTTCATGAGCAAAGGTAAACAGTTGACAATTGGAATGTCTTGACATGTTGGGCAAAACCATATTGTGTCAGCAGCTTTGTTTGTCTGCCTCACTTCTTGTACGGATTTGCCTACACATTGCGGACAGTACGATCCAATGCAGCTGGTACAGAGTACACCGATCGTAAAGATTTTACTTCAATTGTCTGCGCAACGTAGGAGACGTTGAACCACTAGAAGGCTAGTCTTCCTCTTATCGTTTGCAGCTAGACCTATCTGAGTGCTCACATTGATGAGTGTTCTTTGCGCCAGACGTGACGCACAAACACGTTAGAACACGCACACGAATTGAGAGGTGTTCCACTGCTCCAAGGTCAGGCGGTGAAGGCCGATGGAGGTCGTAAGGCACAGGCTGTCGTGTTCAGCGATCAATCGACTCGCAGTTGAACACACATCCAAACATAGCGGCAGAGTGCGTTGATCAACCAGATTTAAGAGCCGAGGCAATTGGAGCGCTGATAAGCGTCCCTAGAGCTGTTCAGTTGATGAGCGGAGTAAAATGACCAATTTGTTATGCAGCAACTTGCAGGGCTGGTTGCAGCGTATTTTGGGAGCCCTCAGCTTCTTCTTCCGAATGAGAGAAAAATCTTTTCCGAAAAACCGGTTTGATATAGTTAAATACAAGGACTAGGCAAAGACTATGCCAAAAAGTGGGAACTGGAGCAAGAGTATACTTCACACAGGTTAGATCCAAAAGCTGGGAAGCACCGAGTAGAGCTCGTCGAGCTGCTTCGAAATAGCGCACACACAATACTGTGTGGAGAGAAGTAGAGTGGCCAGAGAGGGCAAAGCGAGAGCCAAGTTAAAGTGCAGCCTCACGGCAAACCGTGACGATAATTTTTAAGGTAAAATTGTTTGACAGGCAGCCAGTACTTTTAGGTGCTCAACAAGTCACCTCGTTTCCCAAAAGTACCCTAGTGGGGTAGAGAGAGTCAAAA
>OX104066.1:87867468-87919425 GCA_944474145.2 Dicrocoelium dendriticum | reverse complement strand
AAACTGATCTCGCCAAATTGATAATGAACACTAAGAATAGACGAGGTCCAAGTACCGAGGCTTATGGTACACCACACACCACATCGATTGCATCAGATGACGATTCTCGGACCCACCTCTAGCCGTCCTTCGAGTAGAAAATTGCTAATCCAACTCAGAATCGGGTCGCCAATGCCGTAGTTCCGAAGATTCTGAAGGAGAATGCGATTGTCTAAGCGATTAAACGCTTTTGAGAAGTCCAGCCAGATGACATCGATTCCTACTCCATCATCAACAGCTTCAGTCCAGCTACTACGTGCAATTAATAGGTTAGTATTACACAAATGCTTTTGACGAAAGGCATGTTGCTCTGGAGTTATTAAGTCGTGGCTTTTCAGATACTGCATCAGCGCATCTGCAATCATTGATTCCAGCACGTTGGATAGTACAGGAAGTAGTGTTATTGGACTGTAGTTGGTAGGGTCAATACGGCTACCTCCTTTATGGATAGGAGTGGTGAGCCCTTGCTTTCATACTGGTGGAATATGGTTCTATTCTAGACATCGATGATAGAAAACAACCAGTGGTTCTGCAAGATCAATAGCTACCGCTTGCAGAGCCTTTGGTCGGATGTTGTCGACTCCTGGAGAACTGTGTTTTCGTAAGGATAACAACTTCTTCAACAAAGCATCTGCAGTGATGATGATGTCTAAATCCGACGGTGCGGTAATAGAAACGAGGAGAATGTTGGGCTCGTTACCTGCTGGAAAGTTTGGGAGTAATGAAGCCGTAAGAGATCACTTGCTTCCATTGCTGAACACGTGCATCCATCATTCGTGACTACTGCAGGAATCGCCCGCTTCGAAGGCCGTTAACGTGCCTGTACAGAAGTTTGCGCTTCGTGCAGAACCGCTTCACTAACTCCTGCTGATGCGTGACCTTGTCTACGCGGAACAGTTTCACACAGAAGTTGCCATGTGTCACGCATGCAGTTCAGGTTTCGGCTTACGAGGAGTCCTGGTGATCTTGCCATGCCTAATCCCTCCGGGACATACATTTACGTGTTCTGCTTCTCAGCAATGACTTGTGCTTGTTTTTGGGTTGGAAGCATTTCTGTTCCGATACGTGCGCTACCAGTGTGCTAAACGTACTTGTAAAGGTTTCCCAGGCAACGTCTGGGGGGCATTCGGTTAAGAAAGTCCAAGATGTATCCTTAACAAGTATAGATGACACATTATAGTGCGTGACGGTATGTGCTTTATCATTTTTATTTTCAGGATACTCCGCATAGCATATGCGGTCAAAGAGTCGAGTAGCATGATCACTAAGAGCAAGTGGTGTGCTTGTAACTATCCCGTCAACTATGAGTTCTTCGTTAGTGAGCACAAGATCCAGTATCGACGGCTTGTTAGCAGTTGAAATCTCGTGGGAGTGGTTACGTGGTTGTACAGACGGTAGCTAGCATAAGCTCTTGCAAGCAGGCTTTAATCTGCGTACCGCCGGTTGCTGGCGTTTCTATGTCGTGCATGTTAGTTTCCAGCAATAAGAATGTTGGTGTAGGACCTGTTCAAAGCAGACTGAAAGACGTGGTTCAGTTTGGAGTCCATTTCTGACTTTGAGTTTGGTGGACGGTAAATCACGGCCAGTAGACATATGTGCTTGTTTCGCAACTGTAGGCGGCACCAAAGAGAATCAGAAGCTTGGATTTCCGGGTGATCGATAACTTCGCACCGTAACTTTGTATTATAACATAGAATCATACCGCCACCCCTTGCTATTCTATCGGTCCGAAACAGCGACCTACCAGGTAAATTGATCTCAGAATCGGTTATCTCAAGGTTTAACCAGGTCTCTGTAATCGTGACGAGGTCCCGCGGTTGTGAGGCATGGGCTTATCTAAGTTAGGTCAAATTCCTTAAAAGGTCTTGGGCGTTTGTGTACATGCAAGATAGGGCTTTTGTTGTTAGGAGTGCGTTGATGGATGTCAACTTCGTGTTAATTTTTATGCCAACCGTTAGGTGTCCGGCCATTAATCATTTTTTGGTTTATGGATTTAAATCGAATTGCATAGCATTATCGGACGTTTCTAAACAGACATTTCACTCGCGCTGTGCTCTGTCCTGTTGTGTACCGTGGGTGCTCTTGTGTCGGTCTCTCCACAGCACTGTGCAGATATAGAATTTGCAGCTTTTGCAAGTTCCATCGAATTGCTTACTACTTTTGGCCCTTCATCTGCTGCCTTTAGCCGCATCCCTGTTGGCAACCTAGCTCGAAGCTTTAACCAGCTATCCAACAGAACTTGCGTCATTCCCTCGGAGTGCAATATTACTTTCATTAGTCTTGGACTGCAGCCCTTGTAGTTAGGTGATGACGGAACTCTTGTCAGCGATTTGGCAATAACATTGTTAACAGAGAGTGCTTCCCGGATGTAGCACCACTGCTCTCATTCATGTGTTTGCGCATCGGGATCAGAAGTCTGCAGAAGCTCAGGAACACCACGAACAAATATTGTTTTCTTGCTATCCCTATTAGGAATGCCGCGCTGGTCACCTGCTTCTTTCGGGCGGTCTTTCCAAGGTAGCTCAAGTAATATGCTCATTCCGGCCGGTGCATTGCGAAGACGAACTGCAGCTAACAGAACAGCCTCTGTCTCATCTGCTGAGTTTATGTTACTCGGAGCTTTCGAGGTTCACCAGAGTGCACTGGGGTAGCATGATGCGCTACACGTTGCAGCATTGCAGACTCCACCCGAATACCAATCACATCGCAGATGGAACTCCATTGGTTGCGATCGTCTTGCAACTTAGCTTTTAATGTGCCAGATTTGGATTCGGAAACGTTGATGCTCATGAGAGTTAACGCAGCGTGGTTTTGTTTAGCTAGTGTCGGCTTTATAGATTTTGCTGGCAATTTGGGTTGTTTAGAGGGCACCACTGGAGTTGACGGTGAAAGCTGCTTTGCGCCACGCGTACTCGGTACAGAAGATGGACCTATGTGTGTCGCACCCGGTGTGTTTGTCGAGGCAATGGATGCGTACTTTACCTACTGGTTACCTGCACCGGATTGCCTTCGGCTCTGAGCTGTCGGTGTCATGGCTGAATCTCCATGTGAAGCCACTATGGTTGGAGAAGTGAAAACAGGAATATTTGAGGCTTGTCCGCTTAGGGGAGTGAGGTGACCCAGAGGATTTAGAGGCACAGACGCTGCAGTGCGGTTGGAGCATCTAGCTCTCTTCTTGGGCTTATTTCAGAGCTTACTTTGGCTGGTTGAGGTATTATCCTGGTCTTATTTACCTCCGTGGAATCGACCTTAGTATTTACAAAATGCGCGATTATAGTCATTCTTTATCACTTTTTCATGAGCGAAAATAAACAGTTGACGATTGGAATGACTTGACATGTTGGGCAAATCCAAATTGTGTCAGCAACTTTGTTTGTCTGCCTCATTTCTTGGACGGATTTGCCTACACATTGCGGACAGTAAGATCTAATGCAGCTGGAACAGAGTACACCGATCTTAAGGACTTTACTTCAATTGTCTGCGCAACATAGTAGACTTCGAACCATTGGATGGCTAGTCCTCCTCTTATCGTTTGCAGCTAGGCCTATCTGAGCGCTCACCTTAATGAGTGTTCTTTGCGCCAGGCGTGAAGCACAAACACGTCAGAACACGCACACGAATTGAGAGTTGTTCAACCGCTCCAACGTCATTCGGTGAAGGCAGATGGAGGCCGTAAGGCGCAGACTGTCGTGTTCGGCGATCAATCGACTCGCAGTTGAACACACACATCCACACATAGCGACAGCGTGCGCTGTTCGACCTGCCTTAAGCGCCGAGGCAATTGGAGCACTGATAAGCGTCCCTACAGCTGTTCAGTTGATGAGCGGAGCAAAATGACCGGTTTGTTATGCAGCAACTTGCAGGGATGGTTGCCGCGTAGTTTAGGAGCCCTTAGCTTCTTCTTCCGAATGCGACCAAAATGTTTTCCGCAAAACTCCGGTTTGATGTAGTTACACACTAGAACTAGGCAAAGACTATGCCAAAAACTGGGAACTGGAGCAAGAGCATAATTCACACCGGTTAGATCCAAAAGTTGGGAAGCGCCGAGTACAGCTCGTCGAACTGGTTCGAAAGAGCGCACACACAATATTGTGTGGGGAGAATTAGAGTGGCCACAGAGGGCAAAGCGAGAGCCGAGTTAAAGTGCAGCCTCACGGCAAATCATGACGAAAATGTGTAAGATAAAATCATTTGACAGGCAGCCAGTACTTTTGGGTGCTCAAGAAGTCACCTCGTTTGCGCAAAAAGTACTCCTTGTGGGATAGAGAGAGTCAAAATCGGATAGTGAAAGCACGCCTGATCAACGCTGCGATTGTGTTTACACTGCTTTGACATTACCTCCTGAGGGTATCCACGGCGCCCAGAGATGTCCGCAGACCCATGTATAGGCGGACATTACATCAAGTATGAAACGGTCCAGGGACTAGCGGCAGTTCACATTAATTGGTCCGTACGCAATTGCCGGGGGTGTTACATCATTCACTAGCTGCTCGCACAATGCACGAGAGTTGGTATGCAGCAAACGCGTAGGTATATCACAACACTCATAGCATGCGAGTAACTCATTAGAATAACCAAGTAAAATGTACCTCTGGCTAAACCCGGCTGTCTGTAAGCTCCCACATAGATGTGACTTAAGCCTTGTGAAGGGCGCCCTACTTATGGTTTGCAAACTAACACAGCTTAACTTAGTTTTAGAGGATTTCACAAACGGTCTCAGGAGTATACTTGTCCATTACTGTTGAAATCCATCAGTCCATCGGATGCAACTACACTGTTTCGAAGCGATGCAATCTTCCCATAGTTTACACATTTCTAATCCACCGTCATTAAGTCGGACATACGCCCGCGAACGGCACGCAAGTTCAATCATGGATATTCGCTCACCTAAGTCTTACCCGAATTCACAAAATACTGAACCGCTGAAGCCTTGCTGGATAACCAGGTTGACATCGATACACATAGTTATGCGTGTAGGCGGAAAAGTTACCATGCCGATTCACAAGATGAAAATCGGGATTTCGCTTGGGATAATCGCGCCATATGTTTGTTTCGCTCCTCGTAAATTCCACTCGACGTGCAGTTGCCTTCTTCCCGAACGCGCTGTGACGATTGTTCGGGATTGTTTGGTAATACTAGCCCCAAGGTCACACAGGCCTTGGTTATTCCTTCATCCCAATCCGCACCGTGAAAAGTTAATTGCATTCCCTTGGAACTTAATGATGTCAAGTCAGTGAAATCAAGTCCAAGTATGCTTCATGTACCTGGGTAGGTGCATTTGCCGCATGTTACACTATCAATGCGGATGGTGAGCTATATGAAATTTGTGTTAGATAAAAATAAAACGCGTAAAAGTGTCTATACTTAGCACCTGAGCAAATAATTAAACACCATACTGAGAGTATGGGTTGGGTCAACAATCAAGCGGGACTGGTGCGTTAGCACAGAAATGCGGTAAGATGCAGTGCATGAAAATAGAAACTGAAATTTGAAGCGGGTAGAGGAAAAAAGATAAAGTGTTGGATAGGTCGCAATGTAGTGGATGAAGAGGGTCCTTTAGAATTTTGGAGAAATAATTGGAGCAAACGTCTAGGTGCTTTTTGGCAATAAAATCCACAAGTGACCCTCTAGACAATCCGCTGCATCTGGAAATAAGCTTTATAGACCGTAAAGGTAATGTATAGTCCCTTTTGTGTAACCTACGAAAGAACACAGGGGAACAGTAGAGCCAACGTGGCAGTATGCAGGCAGTCACAAATCTAAGAATCAAATCACGGAGTACTGAAACTACTTTAAGTCGAAGAGCATAAAATGACAACCGTCTAACCTTAGAAAAGGTTCCTGCTATGGGAATAGACCAAGGTAAGTTTCGGGATAAAAAGATGCATAGAAATTTGATACTTGATCACCTAGGTATGAACTGGCAACTCACTGCCATCTGAGAATTGGTGGCCAAAACAACTTGTAACTTGTCCGCTCGGAGAAACGAGAATATTAAGTCATGGTATTTCGAAGGGTTCAAAATCAGGGATCGGGATGAGGACAAAAGTACGAACTCAGCCAGAACATTTCGAAGAACATTTCACAGCGGTTGGAGTTACGCATCCCAATACGACATCGTCAACATACTTGCATTCAATAGAGGTAGGTGGTATAGGGAGCTTTTCAATGCATAAGGAAAATAGAGCGGGTGAGATGATGGCGTCCCAAAAAAACCTCGACTAGAGAGAAACGCAGAAGACTTCGCTCCATGAGTCTGAGTGAATTGAGTGTGGTTTGTGAAGTAATCCTTAACCAAGCCGCAGACACTTGTTGGAACCCAGTTTGCAGACAACTGGTTGAGTAGGATTGATTTGTCAACGTTACCGAAAGTATCTGTATTGTCGAGACACGTTGTATCTTCCTATGCACTGTAGAACGAATCAATGAAATAAGGTTTTGGACTCATTGAAAAGAACCCTTGTATTCTTCTCTCGGAATCTGTGCTGTATGACCTTGCTGTACGGTAGCAAGTGCGATGAATTTGTTTCATTGTGTAACGGGCGAAGACCCGGATGTTTCAGGACGGAACGGGTGCTGTGTTGGTATGTGCATATTGCACTTGAAGTCCATTTTGTTTAATAGTATCGTAGTTAATGTTCCGGCTTCCTTAATTGGTTTAACCTGAGAGTTCACGTGTCACTTGAGTGCCAAGCGAAGTTGTCGCTTCCAAGCGGATGAAAAACCAACACAATATCTTGGAATAAACTTGGAACCGACCGGATGATCATGATTCTATTGTTTATGGGATACAAATCGGTTTTTCTGAAGGCTTATATTTTATGAATATCCCTTTGCTGAATGTGTGACGTTAAACAGCATGTTACTAATTATTGTGAACGTTAGAGCAATTGTCCTTTAGCCTGATCACACGCGTCACTGGATTGTTACCTCTTACGTTCTTGTCAAGGACACCGCAGCTGTTTTAGATAACGTGGACGTCTAGGCTCAAAAATCACCTTTGAGACACTTTCAATAGTGTCCCAGTCTTCAACCAACAGTCCATATTGGTGTTACATATGCAAATGTTAAAATGGAAGTAAGTAATTCAACACTCGAGTTCAGAGCACACTTGAATTTTGATCGCTATGATAAGTTGGACTTTGAATGAAGTATAAAGTACACAAAACAGCCACATTCTTGTAACGTTGCTGAAATAGCTCGCTCCAATTCGCGAAACCAAATGCACACACTCGTTAAACAGACATATCCACGCCTCCCTTCTGAGCTTACGCGGGTTGGATCGATCCACTTGGCCTCCCTTTCCGGTTTTCAAATTTCGAAGAGTAGCCACTTTCCAAATGACCGCACAAAGAGGTCACATTGGAGAACCGGTTGTGTTTGGGCAATGGAGACCGTGCGCCTATACCGCCGTTCTCGCAACATTGGTGCCGTGACCAATCTGGATGAAGTTACCCTGGTCAGCTCAATTTGCAGACGGAGATGCGGAGGCAGGTCTTGGCTGGTTCGACGCATGTAACTGAGTCATTGGGGTGCCAAATTGCTAACTGCATTGGACACGTTATTGACGTGCAGAGTGGGTACGAACGCGGAAGTCCAATGCGGGTTGCACTTTCAGCGAAGTGAAGGCAGCATTGCAAGCGGATTTCGGGGAGGAAATTGATCAGCAACAGGCATTGAGAAATTTCACTCGTAAAAGTGGGGGAACAGGAAGACTTGATGGTATTTTTTCAGAAGTCGGATAGAAACTTGACAGTGGGGGTGCGAGAGTTAGACATGGCCGCGAAGGAACGGCTCCTTAGAGGATAATTCACCCAGAGCCTACCTAAACCCCTCCCGGACAAATTAAAGTTCGCATCAATGGTTGAAGTGACCAAGGCAGAGAAGCTCGTGACAGTAGCTCAGCGTCTTTTGGAATCAGTGACCATAGCAAGAATCCATCCATCTGAAATGGACCGCAAGGCTGACCAATTAACAGAGATGGTTCATAAGCCAATATCGAGGATGGATGCACAACGCAACGAATACGGAAACCGACGTACCCGCCGCTGTTTTCGGTGCAACCGCATAGGTCACCGGGCCAGATACTGCACCGAAGAAGGACTTTCTCAAAGTTTTTCCTTATTCATACCCAGTAGGTGGATAGTGCTAGTTCTAGAGGTCAGTATTTAAGGGATGCCAGTCCGGGCGGTGGTAGATACAGGGGTAGGAGCGTCAATTACGAAAGAATTCAATGGAATTCCATTAGATCAGTTGTCAGTCTCGATGCAGACGGTCGGGGGACACTAGTTAGACGCAACAGCTCTGCCACGGTTGCAACTGAGAATAGGAGACACATGCATTAGCCATTCGATGTTCGTTGTGGATTACCTCACTTCCTTCGTTTCCCTTTGGAGTCCTCGAGTCTCGCCAAGACTAGCATGCCTCAAGGTGCGTAATTTGCTTCAGATTAGCCGACAACCAACACTTATCCACACACTAGAGACCCTATCGATCGATATTTGCTGTTTATCAGTACCAGCCTGTAATATTCTAGCTCCGTGCTTAACCCGCGATCCCCCACATGCGACACTGGCGGCACATTCTCATTGCGCCTGTCTGGCGATGATACAGCTGGCGTCGGCACTGTTTTGAGTCCCCGGGCTGAAGCTGTCCTGATCGACTGGATCGCAGTCAACAGTCGGATGTGCGCGGTTAGATTAGGTGGTTCGCTCCATGTTTCGAATTCGCGCGGGACATCACGGTGTCTGTTCGTCGTTGCGGCTTTAGACCCTACAAACTGTATAACAGATTCGGTGAAAGATGATTTCTATCAGCAACTTCACGATCTCCTTCGTTACAGAGGAAGCACGGATACTGTGGCGTTGGCTGGAGATCTAAATACCCAAGTCGGGAAATTGTCCTCTGATGAGCTTCATCTGGGCGGCCAACATGGTGTAGGCTCCTGTAACGATAACGGTGAGCGAGTGCTACAGCTGTGTGACGATACTCGTCTTTTGCACGCGAACAAACTTTCGACACAGCATTCGTAGAAGCGTGGCTTGGTTTCCACCAGCTTCGCACCAGCCATGGACACAAATCAATCATATCGCCATCAGTTAATGCTGCAGAGGCTGTTTCCAATACTGCCTCTCGATTTGGAGCAAGAGCATGGATTCTGACCACCCACTTGTTTGCACCGACCTCCGGGTGTGTTTCGGTGGACGTCCGCAACGTCGATGTGAACAGATTAACACAAGTCAGCTAGTGAAGCCAGGTGTTCTGAATGTGTATCAAAGTGATCTGATATCCGGCTGAGTAAGCGCCCACTGAACATCGTCGAAGATCACTGGTCGCATATTCGTCAAAGGTTCCTCTCAGCATGCATGTCTTCATGTGGCAAATCAAGTTGCTAAACTAGACACTGGGTCTCTACACAGTCTCTGGAACATATGGATGCTCGCCGACGTATTCCGGCTGGAAGCGAATACAATGAGACTTGCAAACATTTCAGGGAAAACTACGTGCTTACCTGAAGAAAGACCGCGAAGACTGGTGGTTTCATCATGCCTCGGAAATGAAAACAGCCGCTATCGTCGGTAATCATAGTAAGTTATTCCGTCTGATACGGAAAACGGAAAGCAGGAGACCTGGCGTTAGCGAGACCATACGCGATGACAGTGGGCAGCCGATCCACAGGCTTTCAAGGTGCTTGGAGCGTTGGATTGAACACATTGCAAGGCCATTTAACTAACCTGAGTTATCGGTTTCTTTTTCGGGCATTGAGCATCCTTCTCCCTAGGCATTCTTCTTGGATCTGTCCTCACGCGCAGAAATCGAACGTGAGATCAGGCTGTTGAAATTGCACAATGCCGCAGGGGCAGATAGAATTCCCCCAGTCCTCTTCAAATTCGAGGAACCCTCTCTAGTAGATGATTTACACGAGTTGCTAGTGCAACTTTGGGAGCAGGAGACTGTCCCGACAGACTGGAGCTGCTCCGTCATTTGTCCCAATTTTCAAGGGAGGCTCCGGTTCGGAACGCGGCAATCATAGAGGGATCAGTCTGATCTCAATTGCCTCTAAGTTGCTTGCGTCTGTCATTCTCTACGGACTACCTGGCTCTCGTGAAATCCAGATTCGTGAAGACCTAACAGGGTTTCGTCGAGGTCTGGGCTGCATCGACCACATCTTCACATTACGTCTAATGTGTTGATGATGATGATGATGATGATGATGATGATGATGATGATGATGATGATGATGATGATGATGATGATGATGATGATGATGATGATGATGATGATGATGATGATGATGATGATGATGATGATGATGAAGCTGACGCTGATGGTACACAGCTACGGGAAATACTCGGATACCCATAGGGTGGCAGGGTAAATGTGTCTCCAGCTTCGATGGAGGAGAACGACCCCAATAATCAATAGGAAGACCTGGACCACTGCCCAATGCTTGCGCAGTCCAGTTGCATTCGTATGACCAACAAATGGCGGGAACAGCGTCCATTTGCCTTACACCCTTGCCGTGATAACAAACTGCAAGTTTAGCACTACAAAATTAGGCTGGTTTTGGTGAATTCATTATAGCCGACACTGTTCCAATATTCCAGCCGCTGAATGGGCTGCCCACACACCCACATAATATACGCCAAAGCTCATAGAGCGACAGGGGACAACTGGGTCACCGGTTCTGAGGGGGACAACTGACGCACATGATCAAGAAGAGGGCTTACACAGTCGCGTACTGCTTGCACGGTCCCACTGTATTCGCGCGAGCACAATGTGGTCTGAACCTCGTCCAGTCGTTGTAATCCCCTTCCTTTCATAACGACTTGCAGCATTAGGCCAATACAGCTATGCTGTGTTTGTTGGAGTCATGACAGCTTGCACTGATCCAATAATCGAGTAGCTGAATAGGTTGGCCCACACAAAATATGCGAAGATTGATAGGGATAACTCGATCGCCACCTATCTGCTTCAACAGTTGCGGCACAAGTGATCGAATTGCCTAAGGATTAATTCTGTGGGGATCGTGGTCCACATTGGGATGGCGCATCGTAATCCGTTTACAAAACGCGTGCTTCACAATGACCCTCCAATGCTAGGTAACATTTGTTTAAGTCATGATAGACTATGCGATTGGGGAGTCTGATTTTCCAATAGTCACATAGCTACACAGCTCCATGTGTAAAATCATAAGCACATAAACTTGGAGGAGACAGATGGGGAGATAAGAGGATACTCAGTCACCGCCTTTGATCATGACGATCGAGGTCCATTATCAAGATAAGAGTTTGCAGTGGCACCCGCTGGTTACACAATTCGGTTGCATTAGCATGGTTACAGTGTAGTGGGAACATCGTCTATTCGCCTTACTCCTCATTTCTTGCAAGTGAACTGCTGATTTTCTGCTTAAAATCCAATGTCTCCAAAGTGGTTTTCGAGAAAGTCCATTTTGGTTTGCAAAATGTCCTAACTGGTTCGCAACCAGTCCATTTTGTTTTTCAAACGTCCAAAATGCTTCGTTAATCGTCCAAATTTTTGGCAAAACGTTCAAAGTTGTTTGCAAAACTTCCCATTTAAATGCTCCCCATAGTAGTTTGTGTTTACACTCGTTTCCCTTTCCACACTATCGTTTTGCATGAGTGCATCTAAATCAGTAGATGCTTGAACCGTCGGGTTCCTACCGCATTACTTTTGGATAGCATCCAGAGGCCCAATTGACGCTCAACACTGATGAGACCAAGGAGGTCAAAATGGTCGTCTGATGCTTTCCCAGACGTGTGGGAGCTTTCTTGACTGAGAGATGACTGCTATGAAGTACATCTAAATTACTGCCTGACACAGCTGCCCATTTGACTAGCTGTACTAGGGATGCATCGATTATGTGCTCGTCAGGGAATATATCCATCATGCGTAAGAGGTTTACCACCAGCCAGATTAAGCTCACTGGCTTAAAATCCAGCGTCTCCAAAGTGGTTTTCGAGAATGTGCATTTTGTTTTGCAAAACGTCCCATGTTTTGCTAAACGTCCTAAGTGGTTTGCAAACAGTCTACTTTGTTTTGCGAAACGTTCAACTAGTATTGCAACACTCTGAAGTGTTTTGCAAAGCTTCAAAGTGATTTCAAAAGTGTGCAAATTGTTTTGCAAAATGTCCATTCTGGTTTGCAAATCGTCCAGTTTAAAGTGAGGATTGCATTGATGACGTATTCTGTGAAAATTTGTAAAATAAATGCGCTCACTCATATGCTGCTCACTTGAGTCCTTGTACATCCAGTTTGAATACATCAAAACGATGGCTCACAGTACCAGCTATGAAATAAATAAATAAATAAATATATGGCATACTTCTCAATAAAGCGAGGCATAGTTCAAATCGGTTGTCTGATCACATAGGCCCCGCGGGATCACACAAACTAGATGACTGAATTTTTAACTGTTGCTTACAAGCGACTCTAGAATAGAATGAAGTTGATTCTTACAGAAGGATTGATACATTGAGAACAATAACAAATGAAGACATGCACAAATGTCCAAGTACAGTAATACGGACATCCGTTAAACGGTCTTCTGTGAACCTGTTTCCTTGTAGGGTATTCCATTGAAAGGTTTTACGCGCATTTGTCTAAACTGGCCATGTGCCGGTGTGTCCTAATAGCTTATATGCTAGCACCTGTTTTACACATCTTCAAGGCTGTTTATAATCACAAATTCTAGATGACCAAGTGATCCGGTCAATACTCTTATTCGGCTCCGTTCGAGTTTGACGTTTTTATTTTTTTTTACCGCCAGTGAGCCAGTGGCAATATGCATTGCATGGTCAAAATTAGCAGCCAGGAATCGTCAGTCCATCACTTCAGGAGATCAACCCACTCGCGACCAACAAGAAAAGAAGCACGATTATGGCCTCAAGGAAGTAAAAACCATAGTAACTGATAAGCCAGCTCCCAATAAGATGCGAAACGGTGCAGCACAATTGAAATATTGTCACATACGTTGATGATTCTAGGAGCGAGTTCCGCCAAAAAATACACAAGTTGCTGCTTGGACATTACTAGACAAATCGCAATTCTCCAGGCCATTAGTTTGGATTGAGTTATATGCCACAGATGGAGAAGACAATGATAATTAATCTAATTGCAAGTGAGGTATGGTAAGGGCAGTAAGTATGGGTAAGTCATAAATGTAGAAATCGCGCTGAGTTGTTGAGCGTACGTACTTTCCACTTTATTAAATGGAGAAAGAATGCTTATACAGCTGTCAGTTGACCACCATAAGTATTAATGAAGTGTGCTGGTCGTTCATCTGACTCGGTTTTGGATCCGATCATCATTCTCAGTGCACCTTATATGCCAGTTGACCATTTCCAGTAGGCTTTTTCTTCTGGTACCATTATTCGGAATATTTGCAGATGTAATTCGTCGTAGGTCCATCTTAGTCGGCACGCTTAGACACGTTTGCAAAGGACCGGACAGCGCGATTTCGACCTTTTGGGTCGCGTCAGTGCTGCGCCTTCCTCGAACCCCTGCCGGCTTCCGACCCCATGACTTTCGGATGTCAGCAGCTATTGTCACTTCGCCATGGATGACAGCCGTGGACCTGCGTGATTGACAGTTGCCTATGGTATAGCCCGGCGCATCTTCCACTGCCATGTCATTTACGAACTGTGCAGAGGACAGTAGTTGGTCCCATGGAGCTAGGGCTTCCCACATAGCGACTGTGTACGACACAGCAATTAGAAGTTTTACGGACGGAAGTCATGCGGTCGGAATCCGGCAGGTCGAAACAGTGCTGTCTGGTCCTTTCCCAAACGTATCAAAGCCTGCCGACTGAGAGGGGACTGCGACGAATAACCGCTGAAATTATACAAAAGTCCCTACTACTCATTAGTTATTCTGGATAACTCAACTACTTTGTCTATCGTACGTATTTTGTTCATTTGCTCATGGAGCACATGTGGGTGCGTGCAAGATCATGGGAGCCTGTTCCAGATGGTTACACAAGTATTAAGAAAGAAATTTTGGCGTATTTAGTGCTGGACTTTAAATCTGGCAGGGTGAATTCTTTATTCATAGTTTGTAACGAGAATTGTGTTGCAGTTGGAGAAAATAACTCAGCACATGAACTTGTCGATGTATCAAAACGCAAAGGAGTTACAGGTGAACTAAAAGACTTCTGAGTCAAATCGAGTCAAGTTTCAGCGTTCTGGGTCTATGACTGCATACAAGATTCAATCATTTAAATATAAGTCGAGTGTACTCCAGCACAATGCATCGAACTGACGTGCGTTACCGTTAACTATAAAAAACAGGACACTAGGATTGGGCTTGTACATCCCTTGAAGAATGGAAGCTCAGTATCTGTTGAATCGAGTAGTCTGAGGGACATCGCATATTTTCTTAACCTTTACTAGAGGGTGCTCTATACGTTCCGCGAAATTCAGACTTTTGAAACAATATAATCCCAAGTCACTGACTTTAGTACCACAGCTAAGCGCTGAGGTAAAGAAGTGCAAGCAGTGGAACTGAGCACATTGATTTCTGGTGTTACGATGACGCCCGGACCTTATAGGCTATATAGTTTATGGTTGCATAACCGAGATCTTCCTGAACGCTGTTAGGTTGGGGAAGTAACAATGTAAGTGAGGACAGTGTTCCAACCGTACACGCGGCACTCCAGCTAGCTATACTGTGTGGCCGGCTTTAGCCAATAACCTACCACACAGTGATTAACTATTTGTGAACTTGTAGCTACAATGTTAAAACACTTGAGAAAGTGTTGACTGTGATGAACAAACCTAGTTTTTAATCGGAAAGTTAGAAGATTTAGTGAGCTGGGATCTCATGGATAATCAAAATCGAGGAAACAGTTGGACCTATTGTTGTATCGGCGCACTCTTTAGGCCTATTAATTCACCTACATATATGGGTAGGGAATACCAGGCTATTTGGAACAAGATGATTTCGGGCTTTTGACGACCTGGTGGAACTACAGTGGACTAGGTTTCTATGTTAACTTGCTCTGTTGTGCATAAGTTTGAACGGCTCAGAGGTGTCGATTCTCTGGCTATGATCTATGTCTGCGTGTATGGTGGTGTAAAACAATTTTGCTTTCCATTTCGAACTTCTTTGCATTTTCAACCGATTAGGTGTGGTTGGGTATCGGCATCTCAGCATATTTTCAATGGTGGTTGAACGCCTCAGCACAGCTCCGAATTTCAAGATGACAGAAAAAGAGCCATGATTCTCACTCGGCAACAATGTGATCATTTTTCATCGTTTCCTGTTAATATAGACAGAGCAAACATTATAACTACTGTCTCAAACTTTGCAACACTTCGTTGTGGAAAATTCTGATTACACAGAACTTCGCCTCGCAAGTTTTCCCGCTCCCCAGCTTCGCTAGTCATGTTTGCTTGGAATGTTGCATGCTGTGCCATCGGAGAAAACGATAGCAATTGGTAATTATCGGTGAAAACGCTGTCAGTTGGTAACTCTCTCCATCTTATACAAGAGACACTGTTGGCAGATCGCCGATTGCGCGAATCCATTAGTAATACTGCTGTCGGGTAGTAATCGCGTCAATCTGATTACCGATTTCGTTCTGTTGCCAGGTGACAACTACGCCGCTCTCCTGATACCGAGGAAACCCGTGGTACAAATACCAGACTGTAAGAAAGGCTTTCCTCTTCGCTGTATGTCATTATCTCCTCCTCTCTCTTTAGAGTCGCGACCAGTCGTACTGTGTCCGTACTAGTCTCCGTACAGTGAGGAAGTACCTTTAGCCGATTAAGTCACTCGGAGTGCGTCCATCCGAATTCGGTCAGTCACATGCGATGCGGCTCACAGTCCACAAGAGCCACATCGCTGTTCTGACTAACGGCGCTGTATCCAAGCGAGGGCGCTACAGCACACGTTTGTCACCGCCCTTCAAAGGTGCATGTAGCTGATTATTTTGACAATATTAAGTATCAATTAGTATCAAGTATTGACAATAAGTAAAGGCGCACTATTCGCCTGTCACCAGTATCAAGTTTGTGTACATCAAGGCTATTTTGTTTGAGGTTTACTCATTTCCTTCTTCTGCTGCTTACAATTGTATATAAGGATACTGATACATCTTATTGTCTACAATTAAGCCCGTGCATGTATGTGCTGTGTCTCTCAGCATGAGTAGCTTGGAGCCCGATCTTTGTTGAAAAAGCGACATCGCACACCCATAGACTTTCGCACAGACCCGGTTGAATGGGATGGACAAGTTTGGGAACTCTGGTCGATCACTTCTGCAGCGTCTCGCTAACTCGTCCGCATGGGTCGTCCTTAGTGGGTGGTTCTTTGTTTTCGCACAACTCTGTGCCTCGTTCGGTGTAAATGAACTCCACGGCGAACGTGGTCAGAATGCTGAGGAATAAGGCCATCTAGAAGTTGCACTTCGTTGCGGCTTAAAGATGAAGCATTTACGGTGGTAAGCTCCCAGTGTGTTTATTTAGGCAATTCGGTGTAGACCAAGTCAGTTTCCAGTAAATTATACCATTCTTCAGCTTATCTAATGACACTGACCTCTTCTGTCTCTCTCTTGTCCCGACAGGTGGATTTGGAAACAGAAGATTCAGCTTTTTCTCGAGGTTCCTGCTAAACATCAACTCTGTAAGAGACTTACCCTTACTCTCAGTGGGTGTGGAACAATAGACAAATAAGAACCGATCCATCATTGTGTGTAGAGTCCCTTCCCGCTTAGTATTCATCGTTTTATTTCTGCGGTGACCGTTCCGCTGGCACTTTTGATGCTGAATCATAAGGCGATGAGCTTATCTGCTGAATTCCCTTCTAAGTGACGAATCCGTTGAACTTGGCTCCAACAAAAGGATCCGTTCGTCTTGCATGGGGGCTTCGGAATACCGAATATGGCGAATGAGTAACGCAGCTGTCCAATAGTGGTTCGGGTGTCGTTCGCCTAACGGGACACACTTCAAGCCACTTGGAGTGGGTATCGATGAGCAAATGAAACATGATTACATTAATCTATCTAAAGTAGTCGTTGTCAGTCCGTTGTCACTGTATGTCGGGCTAGCGCCGCGGATGTACTGGACTGTATTTTACTGTGTTGGCATAGTTGACAGGTGTGACAATTTTCAGCATTTTCCAGTTATCTGAATCAATCCTTGGCCACCAGCAGTATCCCAGTACCAATTTGCATCATGGAGCTCGTGAAGGATCTTTAGACGAAAGTTGCCAGGAGATACCAACCGGAACCCCTAAACTGACAACCTTCAAATAAGCGCAGTCCATTACTGGGATGTGGATGTAAGTCGGCAACTCTTTCAGCAGGCCATTCGTCCGATAAGAATCGTTTGTTAGTTCAAAGAATTGGGGTTCGATCTGTGCACTGGTGGATTGTGAAGCTTCGTAGCGAAGTTGCATCTAAATGTTGTATCATGTGAACTAATTGAAAGGGAAGATCAAATTACTGTGACATTCGCGTAATTGGTTGTTGACTCAGAACCACAGCTGTTCGTGGCAACATTTAGAAACAGACTCGTCAATTAACTTGACCTAACTACCCCAAGCTCTATATTAACGTGGGAAAAATCCCTCGATGAGCTATTCCAAGAGGGGCCCAAAAACATATGAACACCCAAGTTTTCATAACTAGGCTTTGGCCTCAACCATCAACCAGAATGTTAATGCATGAAACGCATATCCCAATACTCCACCTATGCATGTCACCCATGCAAGAGCATAGATTCTGCTGTACAAATTGATCTGTGCCGCTATAGACAAAGTTTCTCTCATCAAGAGAAATATACGTATTATTATTATTGTTGCTATTATTACTGGTGTCAGGAATGTAGGGAATTTTGTATTTGTGTGCGCTCAACGTCAGAGCGCATCTCTGTTTTCTTGGTGAAGGCATTTGTTGCACACAGTTGGTCTCTCTTGACAATGCTATCAATAGCTTTTAATCTGTATGTAGTTCAGAAAATTCCCCCAGAGTTACTGATTAACCCTCTTTTGACCGAAAATTACGCATAAGGCTTGGTTGTCCAGAGGTGAACAGTTTCTTTCCGCTGGTTGCAGAGTGCGTAATGCAAACGCTATGGTTTGCAAATTTTGTTTATTCCTGCGGTAGAACAAGACAGCACCCACACCCCAAGGGGATGCGTCACATTGGAGAACGAGGTTCTTAATAGAATCATAATGAACGCGCACTGGTGCGGAGGCTATGGTCCGTTTGGCCATGATTAAAGCATTAGTTTGCCGAGGACCACAACACCAGGACGCATTTTTATGAAGCAACTCATTCAACGAAGATAACGTAGTGGGTGCATCAGGTAAGAAACGGCGGTATTAAAGTTGCATTGCTAGAAAGAAACGGAGCTCATCAATGTTTCTGGGTTCGGGGTTTTCTAACCTGGACTTTAGCTTGTCATATAGAACATGTAAACCAACCTTATTAAGTCTATACTCAAGATAGCACAGAGAGTTGTGGAAAGGAACTCTTCTTTAGACTTTCTCAATTTATAGCCACTTCGTGTCCATCGCTCGAACACAACAGAGAGCGTTCACAGGTGTTCTGCGCCGGAGTGTCCAGAAATGAGAACATCATCCAAATAAGCATAAGTAGAAGTTGTTTCCTGTACAAAATCCTCAATAACCCTTTGAAGGATGCTGTGGGCACCGTCGATACCAACAGAAAAGGGGGGCAGTTTTAAAGTCTTGTACGCCTATTGATTGTATTAAGCTCTCGGGAAGGCTCATCAAGCTCTACTTGTGAATATACGTGACTGGGATCGACTTTAGTGAATTTTCGTCACTTGCTGGTGCAGCATGCAAGTCATCATTACGGGGAAATGTATGTCCGACTATTATGGTAGACTGGTTGGTAGTCGTCTTGTAGTCGCCGCAAATTCATTTGGAACCATCCGGTTTGGTCACTACAGCGATTGCTGTCCCCCAGGTAGCAAATTGCACAAGTATTATACAACCCTGCGTTTGTAAGCGCTCTAGTTTTTCCTCTGCTTTACGTCTCACGGCATACTGTACTTTTCCTTCAATCTTATGATGTTCTGAAACTTCAGCATTCCCAACTCCTCCGATAAGGCCCTCGTAGGTTTTTCGGGGCCATCCATAGACGAAGTACTCCAGTCGTGATCTGGTCTACTGAGGAACCCACCACACGGCGGATGAAGCCCAACCAGTGCGAACGACGTGACCTTGTGGCCAGCTTAGCTTTGGCCTAGTAAAGCCAACGACACTGATCGTCGAGGGTTCAAAGTGAGTACCGTTATTGATTCCCTGACGTTTAATCACACCACTATATGCATATGAGGCTAATAGAGACTACACAAAATAAATTGAATTCACTGTATTCCGCAAGTGGTTGGTCCCACTTTATATGTTACAAACTCTGATGGCTGTCTCTTCCAGTCCAACGACTGCTAACCACTTTACTAATGTCTAACGTACTAGAGAATGTGTATAGCTAGTCCCCCGTGTATATTTGGTCCATCCTCCGATCTTACCTACATAAAAAGTTTAGGTGTCCCAGCAACTTATTGTGCTTGGACAAGGCATCCGTCAAGAACATGAGTCGGCTCACGTGTGTACGTCCGGGGTTGGGAACTACACGATGATAAGGGCGAAAATTATCCCACAGCGATTACCTTAATTATTATCACAGGTGCGACCGTATCTCCATCTGTACTTACTGTCCTCGGATGTAGAGCTCCGTAGTGTAAGGCGCTGTACGTAGATTGGATACGGTATTCAACCATAGCCACTTCACAAGAATCCATTAATTTGACCGCTTTTGCTCTTGGTTTAGGTAAATCCGGATGAAGCTGCACAGACGTGTATATTCGCTTCGGATGACCCACCTTCCCACAACCTCGGCACTTCGTTTTCTGGTGTCCACATTCAGATGCGCATTGGTATTGGTCATCACATCAGTAGCATACCAAGGGTTTTACATCCACCGACGCCCGTGTTAGTTGTGCCACATTTTAACCATCTGTACATTTCCGGAAGAAGATGGTAGAGTGAATGTGGTGAGTTCTGGTGCCAGTTTCTCTATTTGAGGGGTAAGTGAACATGCAGTGAAAACAATTTTGCTGGTTATCCAGGTAGGATATGCCAGTTATCAGGAATTAAATAGCATTGTCTCTTCGAATTTAGCCCTGATCAACTTCATTGTATCACCAAGCAAGGGTAGCATGGTGCGTACGAGCGGTGAACTACTTAATATTTTCTTCCTCGTTCTGTTAGTGTTTGGATTAACTGTGCATGACAGTGAAAGCTGGTGTGATGCGCTCGCAAAACGTAAAAGTCGGACTGCGCGGAGATCAAAACTCCATTTACACTAACAAATAACGCGCTATTTATGTGGTACAGGACATTGCAAGGAGGTCCTGTAGTGTATTGGCGTCCACTTACTTAACCCTGTATCTCATCGCACTTTTCCAGTCGGGACATCTCACGCTGCCTAAGCCGTCCTGACCGTGGCGTTCAAACTGGCCCCTATCTTACGCTCTAGCACAACGTTCGATCAAACGGCTTCCCCGTCTGATCGATCCAACACCTGTTCTCACATTCTGTCTCGGCATTCCGTTGCACAACGCTGATAGAGCGGTTCCACGTTTCGCCTTTCGCTACACTATTTCGCGTCGTACACTCTTCCGCTGAGTATCCTCTTCCTGTCATCCCCTTCAGGATCCTGTCGGTCTTGTCGCGCGTTCACCATCGCGTTACTTGGTGGATGCCGTCTCAGTTGAATCCGGTTTCGTCGGTAAAACCCATTGCTCACCGTGACTTGGTAGCTTCTCTCTCCTCGCGAGTTTATACAAACCCTCGCCCCTATCGTTTCTCAACTCCGAGAGCCACTTATGTCCACACATACCAATACGAAGTAGTGGTAACTCTTCTGATCCGCGGTTGTAATAGCGCTTTTGACGGAACATTCCCTTTTTTACACGACCGTGCATGGTAGACAGTGATGACGCTTCCAGTTGGGTCAAATACTTGAAAGTCGGCAGCGAAGTTCTCGTTTTGCGGCCAAACAACCTTTGATCAGAACCCGCCCCGATTTCTGGAGACTGAATTTCTCTTCAATCCAGGAACGCAATGTAAGAACCATAATGTAGCTATTTTACTTTGGTTAGGTATCTCTCTGCATCCTTCACCGCTGCCTCCGCCTTGCCACTGGAGCGACTGTGATAAGGGCTAATCGGGCGAAGCTCGAATTCCATTTTCCTGCTGAAAGCTCTGAATTTCTGCGCAGTAAACTGCGACCCGTTGTACGAGATTACTTCGTTAGGGATTCCGTGTCGAACAGAATGATGGCGCAGCTTGTTCCCCACAGCCTGAGGGTTGCTTGAGGGTAGAGGATCAATCTCAGGATAAGCGCTGTAATAGTCAACAATGATCAAGTAGTCTTCCGCGTCATCCGTGTATGAGTCCGCTGCCCCGTTTTACTATGGTCTCTCTGGAATCCCGCGAAGCACCAGTGGGTCCATTATTTGGCGAATATCGTACGACCACCAACTTGAACAGCGCGACACAGCCGCGATTCTGACTGGTTATTCCAGGCCAAACACCAATTTCTTTGCGCGGGCGACGCAGTGGTTATTTCGCAACTAGGCACTGGGAAGCATGCCCAACATATCGTGTTACAGTACTCTTGAGAACCACACCCGAATGCCTTTGAATACCAAGCCATCTTCCAGGCTGAGCTCATAACGAAAATGGCAAAACAGTGTCAGCTCGGGCGGCAAAATCGTTGTATCCTCTGGCCATCCGCTCAATTGCCCGCCCCAGGCTTTTACAGAATGAAATCTCTTCTGTGCACCGTCGTACCAGCCGCATTTGTTCTCCGGCAACTGTGACGTGCCGTGTCCAGCATCGTGTCCAGATCCTCATACGATCATCTGCACCCGGGAGATGGGCTTTCGATAGCACACCCGCGATATACATCTGGGACCCCGGGCGATAAATGATTTCCAAACCGCATTTATGAAACCGTATACGCATTCTCTGAGGACAGCACGGCACCAAATGGAGTGGCATTTTGGCATCTGACACTTACAGTTTGTGGACAGTGATCACGGTGGTCTTCCGTCCGAAAGTATATTCGTTGAAACGTTCGACTGTGTAAATCCAGCGGCGTCCCATTTTGCATTAGCACCTACCAAATCCCATGCTGACTGCTGTCGCATTGTATTTCGAGAGGCAGGGATGGTTCGAAATTGGGGAGCTCTGCGAGTATGTTCTTTACTTGGCTGAAAGACTTCTCTTGGTCGCTGCTCTAGTACCAGGCCTCAGGTTCATGCGTCAGTTTCCGTAAAGCAGATATCATTTTGGTCGGTCTTGGTAGAAATCTGCTTATTTAGTTAACCATTCCATTCAATCGGCTGATTCTTTTAGAATGCGTAGATGGTAACTTTACTTTAGTAGCCATTAGCTTTCCGTGATCTAACTTCACTCCCTGACAGCTTAAAACTTGGCCGTGAAATAGCACCACCAGTTTGCGTAGTTCGAGTTAGTCGCGCTTCAGTTTGATGTTTTTCTCAACATATTGTTGGAGAAACAGACTCAAATGACGTCGTACTCTTCTGCTTTGGAGCCATATATTTGCATGTCAGCTGATTCTTGGCAAACCCACCATCGCTTGTACCAGACATTTCTGGAACATCTCGCCTGATACATTTAATCCAAGTGGCAGACGAACGGGAATCGCCCGAACGGTATGCCGAAGGTCTTCAGATAGCTGGATTCCTCGTCCAACACGACGTGCCAAAATGCGGAAGCTAGATCAACCTTCATGAAAAACCTTGCCTTTAACAGTACTGGCAATATATCGTCCAGCGTCGGCAGGCTTTGTATCAATACACACTCGTAAATCGCCGGAGTTCTTACTGACAATTGCTCTTTGGCTGACACAAGCTGTTGGTTGGTCCATTTTGAATATTACCCCGAGTGCAACTAGGCGCTCCAGCTCTCGAGAAATTCTTACACGCATCGCTATGGACATCTTTTTAGCCGGTAGAAGCACTGGCTTGGCGGATTCGTTTAACGACAGATGCGTGTATGATGGTAGCTGGGCAGCGGTCGGGGAAATCGATTAGCACCAAGACCTCAAAGCGACTGTGCTTACTCGGATCGAGTGAACAAAGCGGGATCGGGGTGCAAGTGGCGAGTCATATAGTGGTTTTGTCCTTTTCAGAGGTTGTAGCGCCCAAATGAATAACTACGTGTTCGACACGTGGCACGGCTTGTCTCATCCAGGCGTGCGTGCATCGGTTAAATTCGTAACCACACGGTTCGTCTGGCGCAATCTCAATCGCGACATTCATACGTAGGCAGCTGCTTGCCTTCCACATCAACGCGCGAAAGTGCATCAGCACACGAGAAGCCAAGTAGGAACATTTCCCACGCCTGATGTACATTTTCACCATGTGCACGTCGACCTCGTAGGTCCTCTGCCGCATTCGAAAGACTCTGTATTTCTACTGACCTGTATCGAGCGATTCACTAGGTGGCCGGAAGCTCTTCCCATACCTAACTCCTCTTCGGAAGCAGTGGCGAAAACGTTTCTGTAGCGCTCGATAGCTCAATACGGCTGTCCCGCTCTCGTAACCACCGATCGAGGGTCACATTTGTCGTCGACTTTTGTCACGTCGCTTAATGTCGCCACGTTCCCACGATGGTGTATCATCCGGCCACTAACGGAATGATGGAGCGCTTTTATCGCCAGTCGAATGCAGCGCTACGTGCGCACGTAGTCCTTCATAGTCTGAAACATTTCCTCTCCTGCTCCTAGGCTTAACAAACACTGTTAAAACTGACTTCGACGCGACGCCAGCGCAACTAGTTTACGGCTGCACGCGGCGTTTGTCTGGACAACTGGTGGCACCAGCCCCGTCTACCCTCCTTTGACTACGAAAATTACACCGCACAATCGGCTCACCAGATGGTTGAGCTACGTCCGCCCGCTCCACGATCGCAGAAGACACCAGTGTTCGTGCTTGAGAAGCCGTCTACGTGTTCACACGTCCCCTTCCGCGCAGACGGTGTTCTACAGCCTCTTCATTCGCCGTACATAAGACCCTTCAAAGTGCTACATCTTACGAATAAAACGTACACGATTGACTGCGGTGGCCGATGCAAAGTCGTCACCATCAATCGCCCCAAATCACCTTTCCTCGAGGAGGCGGCTGAGTCTATGTTTACTTCGAACGCTTCGCTCCACGTTACAAACACGCAGCACCTCTGCAGCCGGTACCGATTTAGGTTCAAAGGCTAGGGTCGTTCGGAGGTCCTTGTCTACGGTGAGCCTGTCACCTCCCGCGATCAATTGTCGCTGTCGGGAGGTTCGCAAGTCCGCTCGGTTTTCCGTTTATGAACAGTGTAAAGACGTGTAAGTTTGTAAATATCGTAAATAGTTGCCCCGTTTTTGGTCGATTAACGTTTTGAAAACACGAAAACTCAAAACTTCCGAAAAACCTCATTTAAAAATATCCAAAATGATCAAATACACAAGCTTTTGCGCGCAGATCATTCGTTCGTTCTTTTTGCTATGTTCTGCGTATACTTTTCTGCACTCTCGTCTCTACATGCCCCAACCTTCCCCTTCGATTGACTGGCCATCACGAGCGACATTTTCGACGCTTGGCGCAGTTAAGGAAGATTCAGACACGGACGCAAGTTGTTTTTTCGAAGGACAGGGTTCTTTTCTTCGTGGAATGATGGTGGTTCCTTTGTGGGAAGGGGGTCGTTTTGGCGCGGGGCAGGGTTCGGCTACGGGACTGAACACTCTCAAGCGCACCGTTTGGCAGCATCAGAGGTTGAGGTCTTGTCGGCCTTTTCTCTGTGCTAATCAGTTTTTGTGAAGTCCTACAAGCCTGCTCCAAAGGCTCGTCAAGGTGCACCTTGCCCTGTAATCAATAAATAACAGATAACAAACGGCACAGCGGCCTCCGAATTTCGGCGAAACCCTATTTGACACGAACGCTCACTCATTTTTACTCGGCACGATTTTGCCCTACGAACCTCGATTTACCCATCATTTTTGATATCGAAGGCTTCCTATGTTTAGCCTTCTAGGGGGGAGCGCTGTAGCGTTCAAAAGATAACTGCTATCTTTTATGTACAATAGTACAATAGTTGACTAATGGTAAAGTATTCTTCCTTGTTTTAATCTTCTTCAAAACGGGTTCGTCACTTGGCCGTCCTATTATTTTCCCGCGCCAACGTGTTGCTCCTGTCTCGCTTCATCCATCTGCGTCTTCTTGCAGCCCATCGAATACAGTCCGCTGTGTCCGACTCTAATTACCTTCTGATATTCGCGCTTAATTTCCCGCCCTGTCTCGAACTAGTGTTTACTGGTCTTCTAATAATAATAATAATAATAATAATAATAATAATAATAATAAATGGGATATTCCTCGGTGTTTCGAGGTGCAGTCCAACTATGTGGTCTGATCAGTGTGGTCTTACAAGTTTGTTCACAGCGGACACAGATTTTGAGCTTAGTGCCCATGGTATGTTGACCGTTGATAGGCCGAGCGTGCTAAACGGACAAAGGAGAGGGATAACTAGCCAACTGACGCAAACACCGATTGGAAATGCGAAGATGAGTTTGGGTGTGATCAATGCGAAGACTGGTCTAAATGTCTGAGAACAAAGAATGGACGTCAGCCATTGAACTCAGCCAGGTGGCCGAAAATAAGTTACCATTCAGAATGAGTCCCAGTGAATAGTAATGTGGGATATAACATACCCATATGTGATGGCTGCCCAGATTACTTTTTGATTCTCGGAGGCCTACACAAGTGTATAGACCCATCTAATCTCCCTACTGCTTTATTAAACGAGCCATTTTAGCGCTTCATGATATATGTGCTAACTGACACGAATTCACAAAGCGCTCATACTTAAAAGAAACAAAGCCGAGCTGCTGAATGCAACCAAGGCGCAGGATGGACAAGAAATCACCGTGTACCACGACAAAATTGGTGGGATTTCTTGTCCCGTCCCTCGGATTGGTGAGTTCCAGTATGCCGCTACCATTGGGCTGACCTTTTGAGCCATTGTACATTCTAAGATATTGATTTTCCAACCCACACCACAATTCAGGGCAGTGTTTCTCCGGCATAATGTTAACCGTTGCTCCTGTGTCCAACTGGAAACGCACAGGTTGCTTCTCGAAAATCAGCAAAGCATTGGCACTTCTTTTAACACCCAGACGTTTACTGTTTTATAATGAAGAGCTCTGGGTAACCGGCGAATCGTCACAGTCGACTGAATTCAAGTTTCTTTAGCGAAAACATTGCGCACACTGCTTTTTCTTCGAGTACTTAAAACATGTCTTTCCTCAAACTAAACAACTTTTCTTTAATGGTGACAATGGCCACAAAATTGACAATTTGGTTCCTACCCAGGCGTGGATCGCAACATGCAGAGCTGGGCCGGGAAACCGCGCATATATCAGCAAACTTGTTAGACTTCATGTGATGCAACTGGGACGCCGTTGCCATTTTACTATTTCAAATGTTAAGGCAGCGTTGTAACGACAGGTCACTTTGTTGCAGCAATCTCCGGGTAATGTTCTCTTCTTGGATATCCAGTACTATTCGATCGTGTAGACGTTCGCAAAAAGTTGCACGTTCTTACCAATATTTTCAGCTCAGTGACGTAGTGCTTGAGTGATTCACATAGGAGGCGGTTTGGACCAAAAGATAAATAGTCTGGGTAAGTCTTATTTCTATTTCTTTCGTAAAATTCACTGTAACTTTGTAATGAACAGTGATTTAGAAGTAGGACATATCGAACAAGCTCGTGTTCAGTGAATCCTCAGTAGGCTAGTACAACAACAACTACGTAGTACATAGTTAAAGTTGTGTTAGCCTGAGGATGACCCACTAAAAACAACCTTGTTCGCTACTTCCTACTTCTAATGTTTGCTTGAAGTATTATTTCACAACTGGAAAAATGATTTATCATTGATAAAATGCCAGTGCTTGACAAGTCCCACAGAATGGTTAGAGTGAAAAAATAGATCAAAGGATAAGTGAACAGTCGGTTTAAGCATCCACAGCGTTAACTGCGCTGCTGTGTAACGATGGTTTGAAGGGAAAATTGTATGTGCGTACACAAAGCAATAAGGGGAGCGGTTACGTTTCACGTAATCCGTGTGAAAATAGGAAATCATCATCATCATCATCATACACGTTAGCTAGAGGTGGGAAACACCTCAGCTACTGTGCCGCAATACAAAGAAAAAAAGAAGAAAAAACAACAACAACTGGTGAAAGCTGGCTGAGCTACCGGTAACGGATGGGCATCGTTCCGGTAAGCTACCAGCCGGCTGCTGTGCACCCAAAAAAATTATTATGCAAAATTATATAAGGCTAAGTAATGAGATCGTGGTTGGAGGGGGAGGCTAAGAGGGATGAGGTGGGACAAAGAAACTCACAGCACGAACGCCACTGAGGTCGGCTCCTAGCCATATCAGCAAGTGTGTCCAACCAAACATCTTCATCGTCTTTCGGACCCCAACCAGGGAGCCGAGACGCTCCAACCGAGGCCAGCTCAGAAATGAGGGTCTTCATACCTCTGGACCAAGTCATCGCTTGGCCACCCCTCCTCTTCTTCCATCCACACCCGCGGCGCGCAAACAACACACGTCGCGGAAGTCGGTGGGCTGGCATGCGTAACACGTGGCCGAGCCATCGGAGCCTGATGCGGGAAATAACGGTGCTCCGCGGTTCATTTCCTTTTCCTGTGCCATAAACAAGGCGTCGAACACGCTCGTTGCTCACGCGGTGTTCCCACCAAATGTGAACTAAATTACGAAGGCACCGGTGGTCGAACGTAACTAGCCTCTTCAGGTCCGCTGCTTTAAGCGGCCAGGTTTCACAACCGTACAGTAGGGCCGAACGTACTGCTGCATTGTACACTCTACCCTTCAGGGTGAGAGTGATGTCGCGCCGGCGCCATAAGTGGCGAAGGTTGGCAAAAGCGCCCCGAGCTTTTGCTATACGATTCGTGATTTCATCTTCAATCCCACGGGCGCTGATACAACTTCCCAGGTAGTTGAATTTTTGAACGACTTCTAGCTGATCCCCACCAAGGGTCAGCGTAGGAGGCGGTCCAGACCAATCTTGGAGAAACGCTTTGCACTTCGAGGGTGCGAAGCAAAGCCCGAAGTGACGGACAGCTAGTGCTAATCTGTCCAGTGCCGCTTGGCACGTTTGTGAGCTGTCACAGATTAGGGCAATATCATCAGCATACTCTAAGTCAAGAAGTCGTTCTCCTGGGAGTAGCTCCACACCTTCTGAGTCGTGTCCTGTGAACGCGATTTCCATAACTTCGTCAACAGCGAAGTTGAAGAGGAAAGGTGACAGCGGGCATCCTTGTCTCACGCCGCTGGAGATCTTAAGGGGCGACGACAACTTGCCGTAAACCCTCACTCTGCCCGAGCTACGCGCATATAATGCTCGGATAATATCCACATATTTCTCAGGTACACCTTTCCTGAGTAGACAGTCCCAAAGTGCATGTCTATCCACCGAATCGAATGCACCTTTGATATCGAGGAACACGACAACGGTGGGCCGCCAATATATGTGACGGTACTCCAACAACTGACGCAAGGTGAAGATGTGGTCAATGCAGCTACGACCTCGACGAAATCCAGCTTGCTCTTCACGAATCTGGCTTTCACAAGTGCCAGTCAGTCGGTGAAGGATGACAGAGGCAAGCAATTTGGAGGCGATGGAGATCAGACTGATTCCTCTATGGTTGCCGCATTCCGATCGTGAGCCTCCTTTTGAAAATTGGGACTATGATGGAGCGGCTCCAATCGGTTGGGACAGTTTCCTGCTCCCACAGTCCCACTAGTAACTCGTGTAAATCATCCACAAGAGCAGGTCTTCCGAATTTGAAGAGGGCTGGAGGAAGGTCATCTGGTCCCGCGGCTTTATTTAACTTCAACAGTTTGATCTCATGTTCGACTTCTGAGCGAGAGGGTGGATCCAAAGGAACAGCCCACGGAGCGGGGCGATCACTGGTCGGCGAGAAATCTAACTATTCCGACCGATTAACTTGCCTTTCAAAGTGCTCAGCCCAACGTTCCAGGCGTTTTGATAAATTGTGGATAGGATGTCCACTCTCGTCACGTATAGTTTCACTAACACCACGTCTCCTGCTGCCCGTTTCCCGTATAAGACGAAATAACTCACGATGGTTACCAAGGGCAGCGGCCATTTCCATCTCTGTTGCACGACGAGACCACCAGGATTCGCGGCCTCTCTTCAGGCTAGCACGGAGTTTTGCCCGGAGCTCTTTGCGAGTTTCATTGTGTTCGCTTCCAGCCGGAATATGCCGGCGAGCATCTATAAGTTCCAAAGACTTTGAAGAGACCCAACGTTCGTGTTGGCGATTAGACATACCACATGAGGATTTGTCTGCTGCTAGTAAGGCCTGTTGCATATGAGACCAGTGAGCTTCAATTGCATCCAGTGAGCGTTTATCCAACTCGGATGACAGCGTAATTTGATAGGCGTTCAGAACAGCTGGATTCACCAGTCTGCCGGTGTCAATGCGCTCACAACATCGTCGTGGGCGTCCGCCAAAGCGCATCCGCAGGTCAGCACATACAAGTGCATGATCGGTGTCAACACCTGTGCTCCAAATCTAGCGACAGTTCTGGACGCAGCCTCTCCATCGGTAACTTATCGCAATGTGATCGATTTGCGTCCATAGCTGGTTCGAGGCTGGTGGGCGCCAAGTCACCCTCCAGCGGGTGCTGTGTCGGAAATTAGTGCTCGCAAGAAATAAGCGAGCATCTTCACACAAATGAAGTAACCGCTCACCGTTATCATTACGGGAGCCTATACCATGTTGGCCGCCCAGATGCAGCTCATCTGTGGATAATTTTCCAACTTGAGCGTTCAGATCCCCAGCCAGCACTACAGTGTCCGAGCTTCTTCTGTGGCGAAGGAAATCGTTCATTTGGCGATAGAAGTCGTATTTTACCGAGTCATCGCTGCAGTTTGTCGGTGCATAGGCAGCGATAACGAATAGACACCTGTTAGTCCCAGCGCGACTTCGAAGTTTTGAACGAGCCAGCCAATCGGACCGCACACATCCGGCTACTGATTGGAATCCAATCAACCAGAGCAGCTTCAGCCCGGGGACTCAGGGCAATACCAACACCGGCTTGGCCGGTGCTCGAAGCTGCATCGTCACCGGATAGGCGCAATGAGAAAGTGCTGCTAGTGTTACCTGAAGGGGATCGCAGAGTGAGTACAGAGCTCGAGTCTTGCAGGCGGGTCTCCGATAAGCAGCAGATATCGATCGAGTGGGTCTCCAATGTTCGGGCAAGTGCTGCCTGTTGACCGATCTGAAGCAATGTGCGAACATTGAGGCATGCCAATCTGAAGGAGGATCGAGGGCTCCAAATGGAAGCCGATGAACTGGAATGGGCCGCTTGCTTGGACATGGGCCTGTTGACAGTGCAGGAATGACGCTCTGCGTTCACCTGTGAGTTGAAACTAAAAGACAAGCGACTATTGAAGCAAGGTGGGGGAGGGCCGAGAATTGGGGGGTTGAAAACAGGGGGGATAAAAGTGAAGCTGGAACGGGACGATAAGGGTGAAAAAGCGCAAGAAGGGGAATAAGAAGATGGGAAGGCCTGAGCAGTAGCATCCAAACCCCTATCCACCCTGCTCGATGCAGCAGATAGGACACCGTTGATTATCCTCTGCGGTGGCCAGAGCATCAGAAATTTGTTTGGGGAAGGATTCATTGTATTGCGTGGGCAGGATACTGTCAGGTTGCCCAGGCCTAGACAGGAGAACGATTAGGGTTCTCAACCAAAGCCTTTGGTTCAAAAACCTTACCGCAAGGCAGCGGGTTTCGCACTGGACTACAAGGAGTCCGTTTTAAGGTATAAGGAGCCACCCTCATTCCAACCCCCAACCTGGAGGACCAGGAGGCTGAGTTTGTCTGGCCTCTAACCATTGACCAATCTGGTATGAGTGGCTCTGAAGGTGCAAAAGGCACCACCCAGTATAGCTCAATGGATCACTGAGGCACACAAACCATCGCACCACGGTAAGGTCCAGCCTCATTGCGATGGAAATTAGGAACTAAGGGAAATGACGACGCTTACTCGCGTGCTGCTTTCTTGAGTGGACGGGGTCGGTAAATTCAGTTTCCACAGTAGTAGTGGGGTTTAATAGATAATGTGCTGAAGATGAAAATGCGCACGTTGCTTTGTAGTGCTAACTTGACACACGGCTATACGGCGTAGTGAAAATAAAGTAATAACTAATAAGTGGTTTATTCTCCGTAGTGCAAGGCACGCCTGCAATGTCAAGACCATGACGGTACAAACACGGATGGTGGGTAATTGCACAACAATTTCGCAAGTTAAAAGCAGCATACTGGATTAATGTGTATATGTATATGTGTAGGTTTATGTGTAAGTGGACATGACGAGTTAATTTGTTAATGTGACTCTGAATTCGTGATTTTGTTCGCCATCAGATGAAGGGATCAAAGGAACTCTTCGGACCGAAAAATGTTCGGGAATTGGAGACGATCCTCCGGAAAGGAAAGAGGCAGTGACTTTGTTTAGTGGCGAGTTACATCCGCCACATCGCGGTGTTGCTAGAGGTGAACTCTTGCCAGTCGGAAACCCGCCACGTTCTGGAACACTGCCGCCGAACCATTCACTGGAACAGGATTAACTCGAACTACCCAGCTGACAGCACGGGGAGGTTCTTCGGTTAGCCAGTCGAGACGTTCTTTTGCACACCGTTAGTGGGGGGGAGAAACAACGTAAGTGGGTGGGCGTTCCATTGTTGGCATACGCGTAGTTAAAAGAAATTCTGGCGGCATTCCAACCGGCTATACTTTGTGGTCAGCTTTAGCTGGTGACATCTCAGACTGGTATTGTGCTTCGGCTTCAGCCGATGACTAGAAGAATGGTTTGGATTCCTTGGGATTAAATATGTCGTTAACAATTCACCATACATGCGTCGATATTGTCCACCGTAAATCCCAATGCTTTTCAACCGCAGTTGGTAAGGGAGATGTACCAGACACGTTAAATAAATAAATAAATAAATAAATAAATAAATGTTTTATTCCCAACAGTGCGGGCCACGCCTAAAATGGCTTGATCATAGTAATGGAGAGTGTATACTCAGTAATTACCAAAGTGTTATTATGTAACCAGTACATACTAGGGTTATGTTTTATGTATGTATGTGTATGCGTTAGTCGTGCCCCATGCTGAGGCTGATGTTGCATCCTTGATGCTTCTTCACCACAGTTGGGCTAAACCAACTTACACTTAAACTAGGTCTCTTTAAGCTGCATAAATTTCATTCCAGTTTAGTTGGTTAGTTTTGTCTATCTGAATAGTCTTCTATTACCTGGCCCCGTCGCTTACGCTAGTTGCGCTTATCTTCGGTAATTTTGTTGCATTTGTAGCATTTTTGAGTGACTTGTGGACATTTTTTCCTTATCGCGGATTCATTGCTAGCCAGCTTACTTCATATGCTAATTTAGCGAAGAGTTATGCCACCGTATCTGTATGCATTATTGGATTTATTTTATTTTATTTTGTCGTTTCAAGTGATTGGCTGTTGCGTGATATCCCCGGTGTGGCTGCGCTTGATGTGCATGTTGACAAGGTGCATACCTGTCTATTACCCACTACCTCGTCCATACTGGCTCCAGGAGGCAGTTGGTCGTTGCTGGAGGGGACGGGGTGCACGGTCGTTGTGGCCGTGCTAGGCTCGCAGAGTGGTTCCATGCACTCAGTGTGGAGCGGACTACGGTCCAGCCACCGCCTTGTGTGCGCTTGATTCCCCAAATACAGTGTGCTTGTGTTTGCCTGTGAAGGAGTGTGGGCCGGCTCCGTTGATGAAACGTGGCTCCCATCCACATGCCTCCTGGTCTTATTCCTTCGGGTTTACACTGGATATGGGGTGTGTGGTTGGAGCTGTGGGTGGTGCAGCGCAAGCCACCCATGGTCCCTCTGCAGGCGCAGGCGTCCTGTGGCTGACCACAGTGACAGGCAAATCCGAAACCGGATGCCGCCAACCATGTATGGGTTAGTAATCATGTTGAGTGAATTTGTTACCGTTGTGCTGAATTTGTGGCTGTGGTCGGTGAATTCACCAACATTGGAAGGGAGCAAATAATATCTTCGAACTGGCTGACGTCCGTGAGTGGGTTAAGATCCTCCGCAAAGTCAGGAAGCGGTGACTTTATTTAGTGGCGAGTCATATCCTCCAAGCCACAGTGTTGTTAAGCAGACAGTTATGACACTTCATGTGCGGTAAGTTCGTGCTTGTACCAGGGCTGCGAGGCCTGAATGGCGTATTCCGAATGGGGCCTAATGTAGGCATTGAGCATCTGAGAGAAGATTGAAGGTCAAAATACCCGAACGCTCTCCGCAAAAGGCCAAGGAGTTTGTTGGCTTTTTGTACGCCATCTCGGTCTGACGTGAACAGCCAAGATATTCATGTACTATTATACTTAAATCGCATTCAGTAATAGCACGCTGCAAGGTTTAATCCCCCAGTCTGTACTCACAAGTGGATTGACGGCGTATGCTCAATGTCTTTCACTTGGTTTCGTTGAAATGAAGCAGGTTCTGAGCCACCCGTTCGTATATCCAATGGAGGTCATTCTGAAGCGCTACGTGGTCACTCGTTGTTTTGATGGCCCGCCATATCTTGAGACCATCAGCGAAGAGTAAGAAATTGGTAGCGATCACTAATGCAAGATTGATTATGTAAATCAGAAATAGGTGTGGACCAAGTACTGAGCACTTTAGCACTCTATACTAAACATCGGCAGGGTCAGAAATGACGCTGTGAACTCTCACATTCAGTAGTTGTTGAATCAGAAAGTAAGCAAACCAACCGAGAAGTGGGTTAGCAGTTCCACAGCTTTGCAGAATGTGAATGTTGATGCGTTGGTTCAGATGGTCGAGGGCATTTGCGAAGTCCAGATAGACAGCGTCAAGTCCCACACAACTGTTAACGAGTTCAGTCTAACTTGAGCGATCAAGCAGCAGGTTTGTGGTGCAGGACCGGTTCTGGCGAAATCCATGCTGTTCTGGTGCTATGATTTTGCATGTCTCCAAGTAATTCATGAGCGCCTCGGCAATAATACACTCCATGACTTTGGATAGCACTGACCCGAGGGTTATCAGGCGATAGATGGCTGGAGCTGCACGATTTCCCCTTTGTGAATGGGAGTGACGATTCTGTGCTTCCACATTGTGGGAACCCATCTTGTTGAGACGACGTTGGAAGAACCTAGAGATTGAATCCGTCAAGTTGCGTGTAGCTAACTTCAGTGCTTTTGGTCGGATATTATCAGCACCAAGCGAGGTACGCCGGTGTAGGGATCTAGTTATTTCAAGACATCTGTCGTCGTAACCGAGATATGACTAAGCCGTTATGGTGGTATAACGCGTGAACGGCATATACGACGAAGCCATGTTCTGGTAGCTTAAGGAGAATGGATGACATAGGGCGTTGGCCGCTTCTGTTGTAGATTGTGCGGGTCCACTTGGCGTGCGGAGGGCAGGAATTCCTCGCTGCACCTTATAGAGTTTGCTAACATGTCTGTAAAGAAGCCTCGGGTTTTACGGAGCATTTATCGGCCGGACACTGTTGCTGTTTTAGTGTATCCTCGAGTACCAGGTTCACGCAATGATTTCGCCGTATAACATAGGCTTCCAATGTTTCGGCATCCGGTGACACCTTGTGCTTTCGCCAAGCTGAATCTCATGTGACCATCCACTTCCGCGTCCTGCTGCGTATTAATGGCTTTACTCTCACCGCACATGGCGGCATTTTTCTCGAAGCAGTGGCTAGTAATTTCTTGAACTGATGAACCCTATCCCACAAAGCGACGTCGTGGGACAGCTTAGCTAGAAAAGACCTGTCCCTTGCATTAATGAGGGTGATCAGAACACCGTAATCGTTAATAAGCTGAGAGTCATCGCTTTTTTCTGCGGATTCCTCTGTATAACAGATGTAGTTGTATAAGTGTTGCATGCTCGCTGCAACCCAAGGGATTAGCTCTCGATAACGTTTCGACCATATGCTGCTCGTTGATGAACCCGAGATTAAGGTTACTTGATTTGCTTCTCGTACTGAATATTGTGGGGGAGGCTGGGTGACGGTATAGCGGTAGTCCAGTAAATAACACCTGCAATTCCAGTTTGCATTTCTCCTGGAGACAGGCTGGGGCTTATAGGGCGTGAAGATTGAAGTCACAACCAGGAGGAAGTTGCTGTGTGTCTGTGCGCGGAGAGTCGTCATACTGGAAGCTAGGTGATTTTCCATTTCCGAAGTGGACGACGGAGGGCGGTACACGACACCCACTAATCATGTGTCACCAATTCTTAGGTGAAGACGACACCAAAGGCATCGACAATCTAGACATCTGGTTCATCAATTTGAGTAAGGTGCAACCCACTGCGGTAATGGATTAGTACGTCCCCTCATCTAAGCAGCCGATCGTTGCGCAGAACGGTCATTCCGGGTTGTGCGATTTCGGCGTCCGTAAGAGAGAGAAACACAACTTATTATCACATTCTCATTACTGGCGAGTTCAACATCCACGCTCTGGAATCCCAAGCAACTCCCGGAGAACAGTATAAGGCCCTTCTACAAGTTTCTCTCCAGTTACTCGCCATATGGCCACGTCAACGTTACCACCCGATTCCAAGAAAAAACTGAGCGATCGATGTTGGATCGAATATTCAGCAACGACGAACTAATAGTGGCGAGGGTGATCAACGACGTCCCATTGGGCCGCAGCGATCTTCCGGTACTGCACTTCGAATATATATACTGTGCAGAATATCCCATTGAAATTGCCGACGCAACAAGAACGTACGGACGCTGCGACATATTAGCTCGAATAGGTGAGACAGCCAACTAGAACTATCCGGCGGAGGAGGCACCAGCTAGTGCATGGAGACACTTCGTCAGCCAGTTTGACTCCCTGGTTGCCGAAGTATCAGCGACTAAGACCTTCTGCCCGAAATACAAGGTCCCTTTTCTGCCAAGCAGAACACGGCAGTGTATAGTGGCGTGAAACTCAGCCTGACATATTTACAAATCCTTCCCGAGCACCGAGAACTGCATGGCCTATGTAACCCAACGTAACCCCTTTGCTCAAATTGTTCTGGAAGATAAAATGGGGTACCAGCAAAAGTAGGTAGTGCGTATGACCTCAAATCACAAGCTTGTGTAGCAACACGTCAACAATCTAGGTAAGGTAAGAAAGGGAATTCCTCCTCTTCAAAAAGCGAACGGACCCACACGGACACCAAAGGAGGCGGCGAATGTCCTGCACCTACAACATGCTGCAATATTTCAGTGTGTTCACTGGCCACATAACCCTATGATGATAATTGTTTTAATGCCAAGACTCACTCACCGTACTTCACAGCAGAAGCTGTGCTAAAATAGCTTTTGAGTCTGCGCGAGCACAGCTCTCCTGGAGTTGATAATGTACACATGAAATCGCTTGCGACAGTAAGAGAGAGTAACTGAGCATTTGACCCGATTCTTCCAACACTGTTTTGAAAAAATGCACGAGCCCGGAATGTGGAAACACGGGATGATTACTCCTATGCACAAGGATGGTAGTCGTTCCAATCCAGCCAAATACCGTCCTGACGTGACCTTGAGCGAAAGTGCGTATAAATCGCCCGCTTGTGCACTCGTGGCTTTTCAATGTGATTCAGCGGCATTGTGTCGAAAACCGTTGAATCTATAATCATTCGTCGTTGTTTTTAAACCTGCACCTTTTGATACTATTTTCTCGAATACAATCCAGTGCTTTCTACATTTACCCTGAATTCTAAATTTTGGGCAGCTTTTCGCCGATATCTAAGCTCCAAAAGGTGTCTAACTCCAACCATCGGAGACCTTGTTTAGTCTCAATTGATAGACCATTTCAACGGCTTTCGAACGAACTGTCACTAGCTCAAATCCAACATTGCTTGGAGCAGCCACAGGTCTCAAGGCAAATTCACCTGGCACGATCCATGGGCTTAAGCACGAAAATGCTCAACCACACCCTCCTGTAAGCTGGCACAGGTTCACGCTGACACACTCGAGTAGCAAGCCAGAGAAGACGGTCTGCGAGCACACCACTGCCACGTAAACACTAGGACCTTGCCGGCAACGTCAATAACAGGAAAGCTTTTACTATAGAGGGTGAGTCATTCAAATGGTTCGTAACATTTGCTCAACAAGCGTGATGCCCAGTGTGCCACAGACTAAAGACCTATGTGGATCATGTTCCAAACTTGTTAAGGAGGTATTTTGTGCCGTAACTGTTGCAAGTTCTTCCCTGCGAGATGCATCCGAGTTAAATCTAGTCAGGACAAGTTATTAAACATACCAGACTCGCTATGGTTCTGTGTGGAATGCACATCGATCCCGCTGATAAAAAGCGTGCTCCGATTATCTCAGAAGTATGACCAGCTACTAGTCAAGTTTGACGAAATGGTGATCACCAAAGTCACAACGGTTGGGATAAGCATAGCGGACTGTGCAACCCAATCCTCCCCTTGGTTGCTGCTTTTAGAGGGTTGCCTATTCCGGGAGCCCAGAGAGCGATTCCAGAAGACAGATCGAGTTGCAGGGAAACTTTTATTTGTACAGTAAAAGATTCCCTGTTACCTAGCTATAAACGAACGACACCGTGGACGCTCTAGCTAGGGGAACGGATCAAGCACAGCACACAGAGCAGTTGCGCGTTGCAACCGAAGCGAGCGCCAAGCAAAAATGGCGATGAGCAAGTAAAGCATTCGAACTCAGCAAGCAGTTCAACAAACCACACCGGTTGCCTAAGTGTACAATTATAGAATTTTGGTTAGAATTTTACACAGGCAAACCGGGGAATCTCCAGACTGCTACATAGCCCTCTCCCAGAAGGGACTGTGTAAGCAGTCCTTCGATCTACGTGAGGACTGTCCGTCGCCGGCCAGCCTTCTGCGAGACCAGGTTGTGAAACCCGATGCAGCTGCTGGGGGAGAACCATGCAATCGGACCCTAGCGGGCTCCCACCCGTGTCCTCCCTACGGTGTCGAAACGGTAAAAAAACTGTTTGTGGGGGGACAGTTAGTAAAGTTCACGTGTGCGGTTGAGCAGGAAGTTCGTTCCACTTGCAGTTGACGTTCGGAGATCCAGCGGAAAGTGAAAACGAGGGGCAACCAACCGACGGGGTGTATATGGAAAGCTAAATGAAAAAGCAGCATAAATGCATAGCCATACATAAAAGAGTGTAAATCGAAAACCGTGCAAAGCTGTTTTTGGGTTTTCAAAAGGTTTTGCTCTTTTTTGGTAGTTTCTAAAGGTTTTGATCTTTTTTGTGGATTTTCAAAAATGTTTGGTAACAGCAGAAAATTTCGAAGGCACGTTCTATGTAAAAAAGTAAGTGCGAACGGAGTCCGAAAAACGAACCTTAGGTTTGAGCTTCCTACCGCGTTGATTGAGAGTAGGACGGGTAGGAGTGCTGTCGGTTGGGGTTGTCGGATCTGCTGGACCGGACTGACTCGTCTGAGGTTGCGGTGCCAGCTGTGATGGCACAGGCTGTGAAGGTGCTTGTTGCACCGGCGAGTCAGACTTGTCGAAGAATGCTGGCTTGAGTAACTCAATGGTGATCGTCTCAGTGGTGTTGCGTCGTGGCTTGCTTATGTCGGGATCAGCTTGTTGGGCAGCAGCCATGGCGGCTAGGTCAATGTTTGTGCCAGGCGATAAGCTGATCTGCTGAGTGCGTGAAAGCGCATCAGCGACGGGGTTGAGAGCACCTGAGACATGACGTACGTCTGTCGTAAACTGAGAAACGTAGTCTAGGTGTCTGGTTTCCCGCGGAGAATACTTGTCTGTTGCGCCATTAATTGCGTAGCTCAATAGCTTGTGGTCGGTGAAGACGGTGAAATGTCGACCTTCGAGGTAGTGACGGAAATGTCGGATACCTAGGTAGATAGCTAACAGTTCCCTACCGAAGGTGCTGTAACGCGATTCGGCATGTTGTAAACGTTTCGAGAAGAAACCTAGAGGTATCCATCGATGGTCGATGAGTTGCTGAAGAACTGCCCCGACGGCAGTGTTGGATGCGTCAGTTGTCAGAGATAGTGATGCAGACGTGTCTAGATGGGCGAGAAGCGCTATGTTGGAGATAGCGTCTTTAAGCTTCTCGAAAGACAATTTAGCGTCGTCTGTAAAGTGAAAAGACCGTTGTTTACCGCGGAGTAAGTCAGTCATTGGTTGGACAATGCTCGCGCAGTTAGGAATAAAGCGTCGATAATAGTTAACCAGGCCATGGAATCGGCGTAACTGCTTGAAGGAACTGGGAGCAGGATAGTCCTTCAGTGCCTGGATTTGGCTGGCAGGGCTTCGATACCAGAGGTAGATATGCGGTGGCCAAGAAAGTCGATGGAACTTTGGCCAAGCTCGCATTTATCGGGGTTGACGGTAACCCCATGCTGCGTCAAGCGTTGGAAGAGTGCGTCGAGGTGACGAAGATGTTCGTCATTAGAAGAGCTGGCGATAAGAATGTCATCTAGATAAGGATAAACGCCTTCGAGTCCTCGCGTTACCACATGAATGAAACGCTGAAAAGTTTGGGCAGCGTTGCTGAGGCCGAAAGGCATTCTGAGGTACTCGAATAGGCCGAATGGCGTGATGACTGCTGTTTTAGCAATGTCGTCTGGCGCGACAGGTATCTGGTGGTAGGCACGGACTAAGTCGACTTTGCTGAAGATAGACTTGCCAGCTAGAGCTGAGGTCAAGTCGTGCATGTGCGGGATAGGGTATTTATCCTGGACGGTAACTTTGTTAAGTGCCCTGTAGTAACCACAGGGGGCGCCAGTCACCAGACTTCTTCGGCACCATGTGTAATGGTGATGCCCATGGACTTTTAGACGGGCGGATGATTCCCAGTTCGAGCATTTGCTCGAATTCCGCCTTCGCAGCTTTGAGTTTGTCCGGGGCTAGTCGGCGAGGGCGGGCCGAAACAGGTGGGCCCTTAGTGCAAATGTGATGCACGACGTTTGACGTCACAGGCGGCAAGTCGTACAGGGCGCGAACGAGTTTAGGGTGCTTGCTGAAAAGTTCTAGAAAAGGCTGTGAAGCTTGAGGTAGGACACGAATGGGAGTGATAGCAGCCACGTTGGCGCTGGTCCCGATAATATTGAGCTGTGTCCTGGAATCGATAAGCTTCTTCCTTTTAGCGTCGACGATGAGGTCGAAGCGCTGAAGAAAGTCTATGCTTATGATGGCGAAAGGCACAGCAGCGATTATGAAAGGCCAGCGAAGCGTTCGCCGGAGGCCTAAGTTGAGCGTTAGCAGCTTTTCGCCGAAAGTTGCGATTGGTGTGCCATTGGCGGCATGCAGCTTGGTAGGCGATGGTGAGACGACCTCGTCTGTGCTACGGGGTATAACGCTAACTTCGGCACCAGTGTCTACTAGAAACTCTGTGCCGGAAGTTAAATCCCTAACGCGGATGAGGCGACTTTGGTGTTGGCCGGTCGCGTCCGTCGCCGTTACAGACCGGCCGAGGTTACCCTGCTTCTCGGCGAAGTTGCAAGGCTTTACACATTTACGAGCTGCGGTACCAAAGCGCTGATGATACCAACAGCTAACTTGCCTGTTGCTAGACTGAGAAAGTTTGAAGGGCGATTTTGAGCGGCTAGGACGACGACGGGTCATAGTAAGCTGTTGCACCTGGCGACTAAGTGTCGCAACTTGTGCTTGCAGGGCTTCTATAGTTGACTGTAAGTCAGTGATAGAAGTGCCCTGGGACGCGACGGCATTCATCTTGCTGGCGTCGACTTGTGGCTGTGATCGTTCAATAACTCGATCTGCTAAATCCGCCAGTTGAGTGAGCGAAACGGAGCTCACTGTAGCGAGAATCGCTTGTGTGTTTGCCGGTAGCCGTTGTAGCCATATTTCGCGAAGTAACATCTCGTCCATGGTTGAGGGACCAAGAAGCTGCTGCATCTCCCGTAGCAGAGTTGAGGGCAGTTTGTCGCCCAGCTGCAGATCTCTGAAAAGCTGTTGCAGGCGAACTTTCTCAGAGGGCATAACACGCTTAATCGTGGCTTCCTTGAGAGCCTCATAGCGGTTTTCGGTCTGAGAAATGATAACGTCACGAAACTGCGTTGATATCTCCTTGGGGAGATAGGACAGGAGTTTGCAATACTTCGCGTAGTCGGAAGTGATTCTGTGGTTATAGAACTCAGCCTCAAGAAGAGCGAACCACAAAAGAGGATCCATGTCCCAAAAAGGTGGAACGGAGAGAGATACAACGCTAAGCAGAGACTCTACGTTATGGTCTACAGATTCCATAGTTTGAAAAAATGACGCGAAAAAATAGGCTACCGTATGCAAAAATAAAACCGGAATATATGAAAAATAAATGGAACGAGCTCACCGGAGAAAAGTTCGAAATATCCGACGTTGAGATTGTTCCGGATCCGGGGTCACCAATTTAGAGGGTTGCCTATTCCGCGAGCCCAGAGAGCGATTCCAGAAGACAGATCGAGTTGCAGGGAAACTTTTATTTGTACAGTAAAAGATTCCCTGTTACCTAGCTATAAACGAACGACACCGTGGACGCTCTAGCTAGGGGAACGGATCAAGCACAGCACACAGAGCAGTTGCGCGTTGCAACCGAAGCGAGCGCCAAGCAAAAATGGCGATGAGCAAGTAAAGCATTCAAACTCAGCAAGCAGTTCAACAAACCACACCGGTTGCCTAAGTGTACAATTATAGAATTTTGGTTAGAATTTTACACAGGCAAACCGGGGAATCTCCAGACTGCTACATGCTCCTAACCCACGAAGAACTGCTAATAACACAGTAAGCAACACGACACCTAGGTTCCAGAACATCAACAGCTGTCCCAACACCACACGTAACTTACATTTTACTAAAGCGGTTCCCAGTTCCATCGGAGTAACTATGCTTAAGGCTACTTCCGAAAACCCGACGTAGTGCGTAGAAAAAGAGCAAGCCGGTAATAACGAATGTTGGGTTACGGTAGTTACCAAGAAGTGCCGTCATTTAAACTTAACATCACCTCCAAATGGATCGGAAACTGTGGAACGTAACGGAGTTTTACTAGTACAAGCACCACCATTTTCCTGCGGTACATCTCCGAGTATTTCAATCACTAACCGCGACATGTCGACAGATGTAAAGAAACAACTACCTGTTCTGAGCGTACTTTGCTCCAATACCCCATCACCAAGGTCGAAATCAATAAGATACAGACAGGTGGATGACCGCCACCATTGGGATATTATTATTAACCTAATGGGAGTTGTACTGAAACCTGTACACGTGGTGCGTATTACGTGACACCCCAACTCTAAGCCTTTCGGAGCGCCGACTTCTGCGCGTTATGCTGAACTTCACCACTGGAATAGAATCAGTAGTACTGTCGACAGCCTAAGAAATGCACACTGCTCCATCCGTATCTTTCCAGACATCTCATGGGCCGAGCGTTATCGAATTAACCCCACCTTAATTGACTACCAGAAGGGAACTTCAACCAGAACCATACTTCTTCAAGGTGCTCCTGAAACCGAAGCATGTCATGAGCAAGAAATACTAACCCATGCTAAAGAACAGTGGTGTTATATTCATGAACCAGGCTGCTTGGATGATGTGTTAGCGAAATCCGTGTCACGACTGCGTACCTCACCGAACTACAAAGGAAGTGGGCCGAGTGTGTTGAAGGTGGTCCTACTGTCAAAACATATTGTAGAAGGGCTGCTAAAAAGCTAATACATGTTCCGTTGCAAGCTACCATCTGAGCTTCGGATGAATACAGTCAGCGATATCCCTCCTGGAGATGATATGCCAATTAAAGGACCAGACACGATGGCATCTATAAAAGAACAATGCACAAGTAGTGTGTCGAGCGAGCCCACACAACCTGTGGAATATGACATTGACCAGACACCTTACACTGCACGTCGAAGCTTAGACACAGGATTAATCATGCGGACGATGAATAAGACGCTAAACCCTTCACTAAGTACACATCGAAAAATCGATTAATCGCCGGTCACTCACTGGTCGGCGAAACTTCACGTATGGATTGCAAAAATCCGAACCTAGCTTTAATCTGAGAAACCTTCATGGATGTACACTAACGCCCAAGAACTTCTCAGTAAACTTACCAGACATCGGCTACCTCAGGTTGCGAATGCTTGGGACCTGTTTTCTATTACCGAAAATTGATTGCACCAAGTGGTGATTGTGCTGAGGTCGAGATAGCCGGAATGGCACTCATCAGGAACGACCGCCCTAGCAGAGGAGGTGGGGTCCAACACTACTACTGCAGCGATCTGCAATGTGTAATAGTTGATGATGTGGAAGCTCACGTTATCGACTCACGGTTGCCTTCTCCGACTGAGGCACAACGACGCATGTCTCGTAGTTCTCGTTTACCGCCCCTCAACGTCCACTCCGGAAATGGATTACCGCTTAATATGTGGCATGAACAGCGTAACACGCACTAGGTATAGCCACAGTCTCATCTCCGGAGACTTCAATCTACACGATATGGAGGTTTCGACATCGCCCAAGGAGCAGTTAGAAGCAGAGTTGCATGAACTGATCACTATCATTCCTTTGTACAATCATGTCACCAAGCCCACTAGGTTCAGAACGTCAAACAAACCGTCCATTTTGGACCTTGTACTCACGAAGGAAGAGCTCACAGTTGACAATTACTTGATGGATAGTCCATTAGGTCTCAGTGACCATGTAATAATAACATTCAACCATAAGTTTTATGTACAGTAATCATCCGAACACTCGGAACTAACTCATACAATCACGCACTACCACGGCTTGAAAGAACTCATCGAAGCAGTTGCTTGGGAATTCTCAAACAACAGTCTCCTTGACAACGTTTGGATAGAGTTCGTTGATAGAGTTAGCGACATCGTCAATAGGGCATCAGAGATCAAACCCCTTCGTCCCGTAAAAGTGGCTTCAATCCAAAGGAGCAAGACTGGAAAACGCCTGGCGATAAAGTATGCATCGTGGCCTGCCTAAGAGATTAACCCCGACATAGACGTTTAAGGCAATTGCGTGACGCATAGAAACCATTGCCCTGCACTTGTGCGTGAGGACAAAGTAACTTATCAACAGTGCTTAGCCAAAAATTTCCTGACAAACAATGATATGCTGCCAAGACATGTCAACGATCTTTGTAAAGTGAAGCATGGAATCTCTCAACTTTCCCCGACAGGCGGTAGGGTACAAAAGTGCCGAAAAAGCAGCTAATGCCCTGCGGCTACAATACGCCTTAAGCTTCGAACTAGCGGCCTCTACCTGTCCCATAAGCCCATGCATATTACCGACTCCATTGTTTAAACATGTAAGTTTCAACCCATCATTTGTGCTAAGAAAGTTACTCACACTGCGTGAGCATAGCTCTCCGGGAGCAGACAACGTCCGCCCGAATGTACTGAAGGCTGCGGCCAACAAATTAGCTTAACCGTTGACACAATTCTTCCAAAAGTGCTTTCATGAAAACAAGCCCCCACTATACGGAAGCGCGGCTTTTTGTCTCAAATTTGAAGGCGGTAGCCATTCAGATCCCACAAACTATCGCCCAGTGACTTTCCTCCCTGTGCTCGCGAAGGTTATGGAAACCGTCATCGCTGAGTCCCTAATGGACTACCTGGAAAAATGCGACATATTGGCACCGGAGCAGCCTGGATTCCATCAACACCGGTCATGCACCATTAACCTACTTATTGTGCGAGATAGTTGGACGGAAGTGGCTGATGATGGAATCGGAGTAGACGCCATCTATCTGGACTTCCCAAAGTTTATCGACCGCCTTGATCACCGTATCCTACTTCAACGGTTACAGAACTATGGAATCGGTGATCATGTAATTGGTTGGATTGGCCACTCTCTTCACCAACGGAAGCTTCAAGTACGTGTTAGGAGATCACCGTCTAACCCGATTGAGGTGGAAGGTGGTGTACCACAAGGCCCATTGCTGGGACTGCGCTTATTCCTGGTGTTTATCGCTGACCTGGCAAATGGTATCGTCTCAAATTTCCCTGCTTTTCACCGATGACGTCAAGATATGGCGGGAGATTAGGAACAATGAATATCACGATCTATTCCAACATGACCTAGTTTGCATTTATGAATGGTCAAGGAAGAACCTGCTCCAACTGAACATAGCTAAGTGCAAAGTGATCCATCTGCGTCACGAGCCGGTGAGAGTTTACAAGCTTGGAGACCACACCTCGAGGAAAGCCGCTCAGGAGCGGGACCTGGGGGTGTTGGTACAAGAAGATCTCGGGTGATAAAAACAAGCAGAGAAGGCGACGAGAACCGGCAAGCAACACTTCGGCCTGCTTCCCAGAGCCTTCGGTCGGTTTAAACCTTCAATCTTTCCCAAAATGCTTAACGCTTAAGTGCGACCCCACATGGAATATGCTATTCAGGCTTGGCATCCTTGGCAGAAACAGGATCTGGTTGCCCTTGAGACTCCTTAACGTAGGGCGACCAAGAACGTCATGAGCCTCTTTAATCTGCCCCATCAGCTCAGAATGACATCTCTAAGAATGTACAGCAATCGATATCGGCTCTTGCGGGGGATCTCATAACGGTTTACCGGCTTCTGAAAAATCCAAACTGCAGTTGCCGACCGCTGCTGGTATTGAACCACAGCACTAACCTAAGAGGTCATCCGCTGAAACTGACAATTCCGTATAGCCGACTTGAATGCAGTCGAACTTTCTTTTCCCTCCGCGTGTGCCAGCCTTGCAACACCCTCCCTAACTATGTCGTCCCTGCTCCCAATCTGACGATAGTTAAAAAACGAATTGACGATGCGTTGTCCCACTTGCATTTCATTTTATGAATGGTTAGCCAGGGGCTACCAAACGCAACCAAACGGTGTCTTACCAAACTTCCAACCAATGGATTTAGGGATTTATGCTTTTAATACGCGAACATCCCTGTTATTCTACATAAATCTGTGGTGAGTCCATCAAAAAGGTTTCACTTTATCATGCAATTTACTTTTCGTAATACTGTCCATCCCACGTTACTTGTTAAGCAACGCCCTCTCACCATTAATACATATTGTTCCATTGTACCGGTACTTTCCAAGGTCATGGAAGCTATTACTTCGGAAGTTTTAACGGCTCCAATTAGAGGAATTTAACTACCTAGCACCGGAGCAGTATGGCTTCCGACGAAATCGAGCGTGCACTACAAACCTACTACTAGCACGATCCAGCTTAACTGAAGCAGAGGACTCTGGCACTGGAGTTGTTGTATCCTTCCTCGACTTCTCAGACTTTCGACCGGTTAAACCTTAGCATACAACTCTTTAACCTCCAGCCCTCTGGTATTGGTGGTCCTCTCCTAAGGTGGAGCAGAAACTTGTTTCTGCATTGGCGCTGGGCAGTAGGTGCGCGTGAATCGCTGTCAGGTTCTATCCAAGTTGAATGTGGCGTGCCACAATGATCGGTACTAGGACCTCGATTATTTTCGACATCTAGTAACGATATCACACGCCTCATAAACTCAAACTGCCTGCTTTGTGCAGATGAGATTAAGGTGTGGCGGGCGACAAACACACAACATAATATCACAATACTTCAAGGTAATCTGGATAGGGTATACACATTGTCAATCCATAATCTACTTTGATCCACTGTGGACACATATAGGGTGCTGCACCTACGACACTAGTTGGTGCACTCGCACAAATTCGGCAACCAGAAGCTGCAAGTTTCTTCTGGCGAGAGGGATCTGAGATTGGTCTAGGTCGACCTTGGATGTTCGAAGCAGGCTGAGACGGTGTCTAGGAGGAGCGGACAGTAGGACGGTCCCTGTCTCCTCAGCTGAGTTCAATATTAGTTGAATAAAACGAAGTTCACCATAGTGAAGGGACGTTTGGTGACTTGCTTGACATCCCAACATAGTGTGCGCAACCCGAATACAAATAGTATCTGTGATAATTGTACTTCATCAATGAAGCCAGCCCACACTCCTTCACAAGCAAAAACAAGCATTCCGTATTTGGGAATTAAGCGCACACAAGACGGTGACTGGACCGTAATCCGCTTCATACTGAGTGCATGGAACCAATCTTTGATCATAACACGGCCAATAGGTCTGTGTACCCCGTCCCCTCCATCAACCACCAACTGTCTCCTGGAGCCAGTATGGACGAGGTAGTGCGTAATAGACAGGCAGACAGCTTGTGAACATGCACATCAAGTGCAGCCACACTGGGGATATCAAGCAACTGTAAATCACTTGAGAGAAAGATAACAAATAGAATAAATTGAATAATGCATAAAGCAACGGAGACATAACTCTTCACTAAATGAGCGTACAAAAAGTATTACGAACGAATCCGCGATAAGTTAAAGAGGTCAGAAAACATAATTTATGAAAATGTCACAAACGCGAAAATGTTATGGAATTTAACTACAATCGGCTTAAGCGACATGTGCAAGTTTACATAAGATTGCAAAGGTAGATATTTATACGAGCATGAAAAGCATTAGGACAAAATCGAAGACCCACCACCTGAAATAAGGATCCTTAGCATACACGCACGCGGTTAGTTAAATCGAGTGCAGCGCACCTATAAACGCTGTGCCGGTTCTGTCTACTTTCCCTGCAGGACCCGTCGTCGCTTCGGTAGTGGTCCCGAGTGGCCTCGCTCATGGTCCACTGCGCCTACATGACCCCGGCACTCGCGATCGCATGTGCTACAGCACCATGCGTTCGATATCCATGGAGTACAACTCATCGGTGCTTGCCGCTTCCGCACTTGCCGCTTCTTCTCTGCATGCATGAGGTCTTTCTCCCGCACTTCGGCAGTTGCCTTCGTGATCTCATCGCGTCATGCACGCCGATCAACCGCTTTCGATTCCCTTGACCTGAAATCGAGATTAGAACGTGAGACGCTCACTTTGTTCATGTCCTGGTAACGAAGCTTCGGTTTCCCCACATGCCGATTCCCAATACACAGCTGACCGTATAAGAGTTGTTTCGGTATCCGCTTCGAATACATCCGACTCACATGACCGAGCCACCTCAGATATCTCAGCAAAAATTTGCAACCAACTGCATACATCCCAATTTGTCGCAACACTTTCGTGTCAGCAACTCTGTCGCCTCAACCGATGCGCATAATTCGTCGCAAACACTGCTGAAGGAATCGTTTGAGATATCGCACATCCCGCCGGTACATCCTCCACGTTTTACTGACGTATAGAAGAACGGACAGCACCATGGATTTGTAAACCATCAGCTTCGTGCCAACGGTAAGCTGATGGTTGTTCTATACTCAGTACTCCAGCGTCCTGAATGCTGCCGCTGCCTTCGACACGCGGACACGCAGCTTACTGTGTATCTGCTGATCAGTCAACATCACATTCCCAAGGTAGCGGAAGCGGGAGGTGGTCTCCACTAATCAGCACCAACGCTGATTCGCTGTAATATTTAAGTTTGCACATTCGGTGAAGGCTGAAATAGACAGACACTTTTGTTGGTGTTGATGGTGAGTCCGAATTTGGTCGCTGTCGAAGCCAGTACACTAGTCATGTGCTGCGACTCATCCGTGCTGTGTGAAAACAACGCACAGTCGTCAGCAAACAGCAACATACGGATAGTTGTATCAGAGACTAGGGCTATCACACGGATGTTCAGCAACCCATCATCAAAACCGTGCTATACGCGAACACGGTAAGCACAAACGGCATCAAAAACACAAGACATCATTGCACGAATATATATATATATATATATATATATATATATATATATATATATATATATATATATATATATATATATATATATATATATATGCCCCGGGCAGCACATGACGGAAAGCGGTCGGAGACACAGAGAGTCAGAAGTAGACACTGTATCGCATTCGCATGCTGTGTGATGTCCCCCATCAGCTAGGCAAAACAGACTGTACATGTAGACCGCAACACCTAAGTGCACACTATTTCACTATACCAGTAGTCTGGTCATCATTCGACCTAACAGTTGCTTCACTATTGCAACATCGGGTTCCTTCAAAGTTGGAAGCCCAAGATTTAAGGCAGTCACGTCTAAATGTTGAAGAAAACATCAGCAGTTCGTATTGGGTAGTTAATCTCATACCTGCAAAAGTGGTTGTTCGCCTGACTTCCAAACGAAACCCATACACGTTTGTCGTACCATTGATGATGATGTCTAATGTGTCTCTATCCAGTTTGTGACAGCTCACACTTAAGTTTGGATAAACGCACGTACATATGTTGTATTCGAACTGTCATTGGACACAGATGACGTCAATCTATGTATATTTGTATACCGAATGAATTCCACGAGGATCTTCATATCGCTATTGTACGGTTAACTTAGTGCAGTAAATCGACATTCGAGCAAACCGAAAATAATATTACCAGAACATAAAGATAGTGAGTTTATGACGAACTCATGTTGATTGCAGGTGTTGCGAATCCAAGGCAAATTTGATCGATGCGAATTCCGTGGACTGCTCAGAAGGGCAGTTTCTCAGGTGCGGAGAAGGCACTATTGTATGCGGAATAGATGCACCATGAGTATGTTCCCATTCAATATACTAATCCAGGCCACCAATAAGGCGGCGTATATGATACGTTTGTCTGCGTGATGAGTAATGTTGCATTTCAGAAGTAGATGTTGCTTGAGTTCCCCTGTGTGGATGCGCCTGATGTGAATGTTGACAGGGTGCATACCTGTCTTTTACCCACTATCTCGTCCAAACTGGCTCCAGGAGACAGTTGGTCGTCGCTGGAGGGGACGGAGTGCACCGTCCTCGTGACGGTGCTAGGCTCAAAGAGGGGTTCCAACCTGTGTGGAACGGGCTACAGTCCAGCCACCGCCTCGTGGACGTTTGTTGTGCATGATTTCCCAATTAGACCGGAATGCTTCCGTTCTGCTTGTTGGAGGATTGTGGGCCGGCTCCGTTGATGAAATGTGGCTCCCATCCACATGTCTCCCGGTCTTATTCCTTCGGGTTTACACTAGGTATGGGGTGTGTGGGTGGAACTATGGGCGGTGAAGCGCAAGCCACCCATGGTCCCCTTTGTAGGCGCAGGCGTCCAGTGACTGTCCCCATGGACGTCACAGTGACAGACAAATCCGGATACGGACGCCGCGAAATCATATAAATATATATATATATACATATTAAAGAGGGCAGAAGGTAAGACACCACCTTGTTTCACACCAAAGACTACTGCAAATTCATCCGAGGTCTCCCCACTCAGCTGCATCCTTACTGCATACCACTGTGCAGACAATCAATTAATCTTGCATACTTACGCTGGCAACCAAACTTACCCAACACTAGCAACAATGCCTCGCGGTTCATCGAAAAAATGCCTTGGTGAAATAAGCAGAAAGCGAGTACAACGGCTAGTGTCCTTCCCTGCACCTCTTCTGCAATAACGAGACGCAAACGCCATATCTATAGTGCTGCGACCCGAAAGGAATCCACACTGCTTTTCCGCCAGGTTTGGTTCCACAATCGGACTGAGGAGGCTTTTGAGCATGATTCGGGCAATCATGTTGCCCACACCACTCAGCAAGTTGTTGCCACGATAATTCGTGCAACATTGCTTGCTCCCTTTGCGAATGCACAGTGGTAGCAAAAGGGAATTCTGCATTTCATGCGGCATTAACTATTCAATCCATGCTCGTTTCATCAAGTGGTGCAGCACATTCACCAAGGCAGGTCCGCCGTGTTTCAATACTTCAGGGGGATCCCGTCGGCCCAGACACACTTGCCGTTTCGCAGCCAGGCATATGCTCTCTGCGTCTCATCCAGTGTCGACGTGTCCGGCAGACTTGCCTGCATATCGTGCTATTTGATGCCGTTCCATTAAGACGAATAGGTCTCTGAGCGATTACGTAAAATATAGTCAATGTGTTTCCGCCAGATTTGCATTATGTCTGAAGTCTGTGTGCAGGGTGCAACTGAACTACCATGGATCAGATTCCGCAGAGTCTCCAACCTCTGTCCATACACCGTCTTCAAGGAGTAAAGAATTCTTTGTGTTGGCAGCGTTCGACGTAGCATTTCATCTGCTTCGCCTTATCCGTCCACTATGCATTTTCATGTGAAGGATGTGATGGGAGTATACACTCGAACGAACGTGCGGTGCCAGCCCAGCAAGGTAGCCGTTAGGCTGCCGCAAGGAAAGGCGGCCGTCGATTGGACGTTCACACGTTTCTCGCATGCACGCTGATTGGCCAACAGTGGACGCATTGGAGTGAGTTTGTTTGACTGAATCAAAGGAAAAATGTCATGCATTCACAAAGGTCGTTAATTATGGATCCAACTAGCTATATATACCGATATGTTTCACTCGCCCTCTGCCTGCGTTTTTGCCTGGTCCTGTTGTTTGCTGAATATACGTTTTGTCCCTGAAAGACCGACTTTTTACATGGTGTCAGAGAAGGAGAAGAACATTAGTACCACCCAGACGATGACTGGAGCTGCACCGGTTATTCAAATGCCTTCGCCGCTAAACATGGATTAACGCAGTTTGGCAAGCAACTGGCGTTTGTGGAAGAGCAAATGGATGGATTTCTGCACTTTATCGCGTCTGGACAAACAACCGATGGCGTACCGCTTGGCCATGTTTCGACACGCAGCAGGAGATGATGCGCGCCGCGTACTAGAGACATTGTGTTACGACAAGAGCGAAGATGCTAACAATCTGGAGACAGTTCTTAAGTTCAGTGAATACTGCGAAGGCCAAACAAACGAGACATTTCAACGCTACCTCTTCTTTTCGCGGAACAGGCGGCC
>OX104066.1:87831477-87866972 GCA_944474145.2 Dicrocoelium dendriticum | reverse complement strand
AATTACTGATTGGCTGCAATATCGAAGCTCGCACCTCCGGTCAAGGCTGAAAGAAACAGACAGGTTGGCTTGTGTTGATGGTGAGGCCGATTTTGGACTCTGTCGAAGCAAGAACGTTAGTCATGTGCTGAAACTCATCCGCGCTGTGTGCAAACAACGCACAGTCGTCAGCAAACAGCCACCTACGGATAGTTGTCTCACAGACTGCAACCTCCTTCTGGGTATGTCCACACAGCTGCACCCTCGCCTGCACGCCACAGTGCAGACATTCAGTTCAATTCATAAATGTACTCAGACAATCAAACTTGCCCAACCCAAGGTGTAATGCCTCGCGGTTCACCTTATCAACTGCCTTGGTGAAATCAACAAAAGCGGGATTACAACGGCGGGTGCCATTCTCTGCACTTACTTTGCAACTGAATATCGGAAGACACCATAGGTCTAGTGCTAGGACCCGGACGGATTCTACACAGCTCTTCCGCCGCGTAAGGTTCTACAACCTGACTGACGAGGCGATTGAGCAGGAATCGGACAATCACCATGCCCACACACCTCAGAAACTTGATGCCAAGATAATAAATAAAAAAATAAAAAAATAAATGGTATATTCACGGTAAAACGAGACACACCTGTAAAGGTATGATCAAATATGCGTACAAGCATAGCTTCTTTGGAATGTTAAAACATTTCGTTTTAATGAAAGGTGTAAACGGAAAGATGTAGTAAATATGAGTGAGCATATTGTCAGGTAATGGTCAGACCAAGGAACATGATGGCGCTGTGGCGCGCAAAACTCAGTCATAACTGCTACGTCAAGATAAAGTTGGGGGTAATTTCGCCATGTAGTGATCCGTGAGCACAGCAGCCCAACCAAGGTTTTGGTGCAATCAATGATCATTACAAAATCGGAATGATCTGTGCTCCACCAAAGCATTCTTCATAGTAAAATCAGTCGCACAGGTTGGATGTAGAAGGCTGAGGACTGCGTCAGTGTGAAATGTTTAGCTGTGACTTTATTTTTTGGCGAGTCACATCCGCCACGTTGCAATGTTGTTAAGCGGACATTTGTGGCTTTTTATAGCGAGAATGCTTGCCAGTTGAAAACCCACCACGTCCTAGAACACTGACGTTGCTTTCGTTGAACAGTAGTGCTAGTCGGCTCTGCGTCGTATAGACCGAGTTTACACTCTATTATTCGCAGTCGGTTGACAGCCAAAATTCTTCCTTTGTTGGCCGAATGGCTTTGTAATGATCCGGCAGTAGTCTTTGAAACCGGTCAATGATGCAAAAGAGTCGCAGGGTCGAATGATATATGATGCAGGTGAGTAAATATATTATTAATAGAGGCCCGCCTTTTCTATAATATTCTTGTCCGGCTCGCAAGCCGTGTCCAGCTAACCGCGCTGGACTTGTCATGGAGACGGTGAGTGCAGTTGTTTCTTGTGGCTGAATATGTCCATAACAGACGAAAATGCTATTCTCCGCAAAGTGGATTCAGAATTCCTTCAAATGTAAGTAAGTGTAACTGTCTCCATGGCCAAATGAAAACTCCATGAATGGCCATCGGAAAAGCGACGCTGTCCATGAAATGATATCAGAAAAGCTCCAGGTGACTGGAGAATCGGAATGTTTGAGGCGGTGAAGGTAATCACGCCAGAATTGTTTGGCTTCGGTTGTGGAACAGGGGATCCATATAAATATATTATTCCAGGTGAGTAAGTTGTTCTATTGTGAGTACGAGCGAGCTAAACCCAGTTGTTTAGATCCCGTGAAGGTAGCATCTCCAGAATGGCGGAAAGAGCTCCATTTGGAACGATGTGTGGGTTCTCCATCTCCCGGAGAAACGAGCAAGCGTTTAAAACAGCTGACTATTGAGGATGGGTCGACCAGTCCCAGTGGATAAACCATCTTGTGTTCGCGGATGTAACTGTGGAAATCTCGGGAGAAAACGGGCAACGCACAAGAGGCAGCGAAACAGAGAGACAGCAATGAATCAAGAAGCACTAACACAAACTGGTGGCGCGCGACGGTGCCTATGAAACATTAAAACTTATGTAATTTGTTTAGTATACATGATTTGCAAGGGCGTTCTTTACATCACATCGCTGGTGTGACGCATACTACAACTACTAGGTAGGAAGAAGGTTCTGCACGCGCAGGGTCAAGAGACAGATATAACAAAGCGTGTTCACAAAAGTTAAGCAATGATGCGATAGTTGGAGAGAAACGGTTAAACCGATGATGATGACAGCTGTCCGAATGCGAGAGGCATCTTAGGTGAAATCAAGAACAACTAGGTTGAAACCGAATGCGGGGGCAAACTAGGTAAAGCAACGTTCCAAGAGGAAAAGGAAATTCAAAGAACCGCCTAAGGTCGTATGAATGCGGATGGTAGTGCGAAGAGTAATTCGTGAGAGTAAAAACGCTAAAGCGCTCATGATTCCACAGTCCAAAAGCCGTCAGAATCTAGAGAAAAGGGTCACAGAGGGCCAAAACTGCCGTGCATTGGGAGTCGTTATGCCACGTACGGTCTCACTAACAGGCAAATGCGAACATATGGTAAAGATCAGATGCATATGATGAGTGGTAAACTGCGCATCCTAATGGAAGTACCAGTCAAGAAACACTTAGCAATGATCAGAGTGCCGCCAGTAAGCAGGAGCGAGGTCGGAGCGGAGGAGACCATACGCACGAGGATAACTTGGTTAGGCGCAATGAGTGTAAGACGTGGGGTTAAAAATGGAGCACAATAACAGAGAGGACCATGGATAAGAGTAAAATACAAGCAACAGGTGTCTAGACGCAAGTGGAAAAGAGCGAAGTCGCTGCCAGACCCTGGTCGGAAGTGGCACGGACATCTGGGAGTAATAGGAGGGCAGAAGAACGTTCAGCTAAGAATAGATTAGTCGGCCCACTGAGATTGGGTCGTACGATTGTGGTGAGAACAATTGTGGACTAGTCAAGTAAGACCAGACTCACAGCAGGGCAGTGAGAACTGGTCCTCCGGTGGAAGAAGGATTGCGAACATAGATCACGATAAGAAAAGCTAGGGTCGGGTTGAGAGGGGTTTATTGATAGAGAGTGGAGCAGCCCACAAGGCTTTCCAGGTGATGTAAACAAAACGCTGTGTCAGCAGAACCAAGATTTGTAATGTCGAAGAACTCTGAGTGAAATCAGATAACAAGTGACCTATCTGGCGAGACTGGATTAGTCAGTGCGTAGGAATATCACCTACAATAAAGGCAGGAAAAGTGGCTGTAACAAAAGAGGGTGAACGAGTCTAGCAGCCTCTCGAGGTAGGGGAACAAGAGCGTTGAGTCTGCATAGCGTATACTGCTTAAGTCTGGGTAGCATAGGCGCAGTCAGAGAGCAAGAAACTGAGCAGTGGGACTAAATCACCACAGTTCAGTGTGATCTGGTACTCCAGTTCAAGAAGAATTGAAAACAGAGCGGGAAAAAATAAGTTACCGTCAGGATGAGAAAAGTTTATTGATGAGAGTTAGGAAAAGCCCACTAGGCTCTCCATGTAATGTAAACAGAACCATTAGGCCAGCCGAAACAAGAGAAGTGATGTCTCAGAAGTCCAAATGTATTCATTGAGTAAGACGCCGACTAAGCGGGATTGGATTAATTGGGGCCTTGGGACTAGGGCGTACAATGAAGGTAAGGAAAGGGCTATAACACTAACGAGGGAACAAGTCTAGCAGTCCCTCAGCGTAGGGGTGACAGATTTTAATCTGCGGAGCATGTGCCGTTTAAGTTTCGGTAACATGGGAGCAGTCAGAGAAACAGACTAGCCCGGCGAGACAAGATCACAGCAGGGCAGTGAAGCTGGCCCTCCGATTAAAAAAGGATTGAAAGCAGAAAGCGAGATAAGAAAAAGTTAGGGTCGGGATGAGAAGAGTTTATTGAGAAAGTGTGAAGGAGCCCACGAGGCTTTCCAGGTGATGTAAACGAAACGTTGGGTCAGCCGAACCAAGATTTGTAACGTCGAAGAACGCTGAGTGAAATCAGATAATTAGTGGCCGATCTGGCGAGACTGGATTAGTCGGCGTGTAGGAATAGCACGTGCAATAAAGGCAGGAGAAGGCGCCGCAACGATAGAGGGTGAAGGAATCTAGCAGCCTCACCGGTAGGGGAATAAGTGCCTTGAGTCTGCATAGGGTCAGGATGAGAATGGTTTATTGACGAAAGTTGGGAAAAGCTCACGAGGATCTCCAGGTAATGTAATCGGGTAATTGAGTCAGCTGAACAGAGGAAGGCGACGTCTCAGATGTCTGAATGAATGCGGAGAGCATGAGGCTGATCGGGTAAGTCTGGATTAGTCGGCGCGTTTGCATAAGGACAAATAGCAAAGGTGAGAAAATAGCTAACAATAAATGTTGGACAAGTTTAGCAGGCTCAAAATGTAAAAGAAACATCTTGTGGAGTCTGCGGAGCGGATACCGCTTAGGTCTTAGTTGCACTGGAGGGGGCAGAAAGAAAGAGACAGATCAGTGGGACTTGACCACTGCAGGGCAGTGCCAGCTGGCAATCCAGTAGAAGAAGGAGTGCAAACAGCAATCACATTAGGTCGTACTATTAAAGTTCGTAAAAAGGCTATACTAATAAAGTGAACAAGTCTAGCAGGCTCTCGTGGGGAGCGAAACAGCTTCGAGTCCGTAGAGTCTAGACCGTTTGTGTCTATGTAGCAGTGAAGCAATCAGAGGTAAGGAAATAGGGTCTTGGCAGGGTACTGAGAGGTGGCCGTCCGATTGAGGAAGGAAGGAATACAACAAGCGCGATAATGAAAGTACTGGGTCAAGATAAATGTTGAAGAAACTAAGGAGGTGCACATAACGATCCGTCAAGCAAACATTGACCGGTAAGGTTACAGTGATCTGAGAGAGTTCGGGGAGTTAAAGATCTTTAAGGCGATACTTGATTAATCGGCGTACAATGAAGACAGAGAGCGAAGTACGGAAGTGAGAAGGACAGAATCGAGAGCTGTACTGATTAAAATAAGCTATACTAATAAATTGTAAGCTAATCCAGCAAAGTTCTCGGGGTGAGGGAATCGGTGCGTTGGATATGTAGTGCCTAGATCATTTAGGTCTCCGTAGTATGGATGCCGTCAGAAAGCAGGAGACTGACCAGATGATTAGATTAAGGCAAGGTACAGAGTTGACTGGCTAGTTAAAGAAATGCAACCAGACACGACGACAAGGATCGGGCAGGGTAGGGATGAGAACAGTTTTATTGATAAAGAGTGTAAAACTTGACGAGGCCTCCAAAGGAATTTGAACAGTTCATTAGGTCAACCACAACAAGGGAGGCAACGTCTCAGAAGTCTGAATGAATCCGGAGAACAGGAGGCCGATCTAGCAAGACTGGATTAGTCGGCGTGTTAGGATTAGGACGTACAATAAAGATGAGAAGAGAGGTGTAACAATAAGCGTGAATGAGTCTAGGAGGCTCACGGAGTTAATAAGTTAATAAAGGTTAGGCAATTCTTTGCAGGCGCTTGAGGTGAGGGGAACATAGCATTGAGTCACAGAGCCTAGCATGTTTGTATCTTCGTAGTTTTGAAGGCAGTCAGAGGGAAGTAGACTGGTCGGATGAGACACGGTCAGGGCAGGGTACTGAGAGTTAGCAGTCTGATAGCAGGAGGAATGAAGACAGCGAAGTAAGGAAAGAGCAGGGTCAGAGTGGAGAAAGCTTTACTGATTAGGAATAGGGAAGCCAACGAGACTCTTAGGTAATGTGGACAGGGTATTTGATCTACTTATTTTTGTTCGGTAACTTCACCGTAGTCAGAGAGGGCAGAAAGCAGGAGCCGAAATACACGAGGCTGTATTAGTCGGCACATCGAGATTCAATAGTACAGTTAAGTTGGGAAGATAGAATAGAGAGTGTCAGCAGAAATGGACATGTTAGATATGGGAGAGTTTAAATTAGTTAGGTATAGGCACTCGGGTTGGGGGAATAGTGTTTTGGTTGTGCCGAGCCTATACCGATTACAGATCAGTACTCTTTAGGCAGTCAGAAAGTAGGAGACTATTCGGAGGAACCTAGGTCAGCACACACCGCTGGGTTACTGTTAAGGTGGGGAAAGGCAATGAGTGAGGGGAACATAGTGTTCAGCCTTCTGAACAATGCCCGGTACCGTCACAATATTCCGAGAGGGTCAGCAGAAATGAATAGGTTAGAGATGGTGGCTGTGTTAAAAAATAGGGTGAGCAAGACCAGCAGGCTCTCGGGAAGCGGGGGCATAGCCAGAAGTCTACAGAGTCGTGACGGTTTTCATTTCGGTAGTCTGGAGTAAATCAAAGAGAAGCAGGCCAGTCAAATGAGACTAGGTAAGGGCAGGGCACTGGAAAACGGTAGTCCGATAGAAGAGGAATTAAAAGCGAAGAGCGTGATAAGAAGAGGACAGAGTCGGTTTGAATGGAGCCTTATTGATGCTGGGTGTATAGCCTAACAAGGCTCTTGGCACATTGAGATTCTTTCGCACAATTAAGGCTTTGTATGGAAGTCTATATGTGATCGGGGCCGTTTTCCCACAGGTCGTCCTCAGGGATGCAGGTGCCCAAGATATCTGCTACCTTGGAGATACCTAGCAGTCTATTTATGGCCGTGGGGAATTGCAGGATACTAGCAGTTGCTCTTCTGGCTCCAGGTAACTTATTCCACACTTGCGCATATCTATAGAGGAAGAAGTTAAAGCGTATGGAGGAGCGGGTTTTGGGTAGTGAGAATGAATGTGGCTTTTTGCCTAGATAGCTTGTGCAAACTAGCGGTTGAAAATATCTTTCAATACTTGAGTCCGATGTTTTGATTAGCTTATATAGAAAAACTGGGTTGGGTTTAAGTCTCCGCAACCAAAGTGGTTCCAGACCAAGCTTCTTGCAGCGGCTTTGATAACTGAGCGTAGCTGGTCCTAGAAGGCGCTTAGTGAACGAACGCTGGACTTTCTCGATGACCATCCTAGCACTTGCGTGAATTAGTAACCATTATAGAGCAGTACTCTACTATAGGTCGGGCACACAATTTGTAGAGCATGAGTCGCGACCCTAAAATGCTCATTGATTTTAGTATATAGACAACGATAGACCTGGCTTTTGCAGAGCTATAGCTCGCTTGTTCCGCAAAATTCAGTGAGCTTGAGTACTGCACACAGAGATCGCGCACGGGAATGCTGTTATCTAGCGGTATTCCGTTAAGAGTTAATAGGTTGGGCGGTATAGGGCACCGGTAGGAAAAGACGTAACATTTGTTGGTGAGAACTCTAGGTTCCAAAAGTCACACCGTGTTTCAAGAGTGCCGAGATCGATTTGAATGCTGGAGAGGCCATTGCGTAGGCAGCTAGGATCAATTGAAAATACCACTTGTATATCATCAGCAAAGAGGTAGGCCGTGCATTGTTGGAAGACCTGGAATACACCATTGATGTACAGTAAAAACAGCAAAGGACCTAGGACGTTGCCTTGGAACACTCCGCTGGTTACAGATGATATTTTTGACGAGACATCGCCCAGTAGCACTGACTGCGTTCGGTTAGAAAGGAAAGAAGAAAACCAAGAAAGGAGCGGCCAGAAACACCGAATGCAGCTGATTTTGTCAACAAACGATCAATTGCTCCCTTTGCCCTGGTACGGTGGTAGCACATGGGCCTCCTACAGTTCCGCAGGCACCTCCTCCTCAATGCATACGCTTTGCCCTAAGTGGTGCAGCACAGTCACCAGCGCGGCTCTGCCATTTTTCAATACTTCTGAATGGGATCACGTCGGCTCCGGCACACTAGCGGTTTCGCTGTTGAGAGAACTTGCAATCTTCATCACACGGGTATCAAAGAGGATTTGCGCTTGTGACGCCTGCCGTCATTATCAATGCGCTGCGAAACACCAGTCCCTGCCTCCCCCAACGGGACACTTGGAAAACGTCCGTCTCCGGAGAAACCCTCCTGAACGAATGAAGGTTGCGGAACCCACCCGGACAGCAGTGTCGGTGGAAGATGCATCCACTCGTTGGCATATGAGTAGGTCCTCCCACGATAACCGCTGAAATTGTCCGACATTGTATGTTAGGACGAATACTCCCACTTTACTATGACTAGCCAGCAGCTCACGGAAGCATGCCATAACGCCCATTGCGCGGGTGAACTCCTCCGTGCCCAAAGACAACAAATGCGCCTACAAATCACCAAATATAGCACGAGCGATGCGTATTGTTCCAGCGCGGCTAATGACCAAATCACTACGGGATGGCATCTGCGTGACCGTCACCGTTCCCTACCTGTCTTCCGAAAGTTCCGCCACTCCTACACGTACCTTTGGCAGCATCCAACGGCGATCACGAAGAACAACCTCATCGTGGTATGCATGCAGGCTGGCAAACTGCAAAATGTGCGCACATGGAATGCGCCACTGCCAATAAACCGACGCCCGCATGTGCTGCCATTCTCTATGACCACACGCTGCATGCCCAGGCGCTCGTCATGCATTAGCCAATACCCGCTGTCCGGGTTCACACTGCTGATGAGAACTCTTAGACTATGAAGTACATACAACCGCCAGGCGTATGAAGACATATTCCTCAAAGTAGACTGCCCACGGCTTAACCGCTGCTCAACCTTGCACACACCAAGCTTATCTCTTGCAAGGACAGTTTCCCTCTCCTCTAAAGTGCCGCTGCACTATCACTTGAAATAGGTACAGTAGAGTGGACCGCTCACTTAAAGTCGCTTTCAAATGCTTATTCTCATTCTCAACATGATTGGTGCTGTCGCACCCAAATAACCCCGCGTGGCTCATAAATGCGCCGCCCAGAAAAGCCGCCGTGGGATCCATGTGCGAAGGAGGTACTGGGAGCATTCCGCGCTGCGCACCGGTATATCCTTCATAAGGCGAGGATAATGTGTGCAATCGTGCGTATACAAGAACGCTCGCAGCAGGTTGAACGCAGACCTTTAATCCTCCGTGTCACAGAAGGAAAGGTGAGAATAACGTCGCTGCATCTCGAGCATAGTGTGTACCCGGCAGAAAATTATGTTGGCAGTGGGATACGCATTAAGCGACACATTCACTTGCGCCGCGCACTTGTCCATGACCAACGTTCGAGCGCGATCAACCCCGGGGGCCAAATCCAGCATATTTCTCAGACACTTGGTACCTAGCCTCCGTCTCATTGGGATAAAGCGCATTAAAGAAACTCCTACAAAGGCTGCTAACGTCCACAACCATGCAATATTACAGGATGTAAGCACCGCAATTGAGCTGATATGTGGAGTCCGCCAAAATTCCCTCCCCCTATGGGCCCGCCAATTTCAGCATGCGCGTGGGGACGAAAACAGGTACCACATCTCATTACCCCCATGCATAATTTTCACTTGATAATTTCTTCTCAATAGCTGCGTAACCTCCTCTACTTCCGTGATACAAGCGTTACGATGCTTCCGCCGTATGCCATAAAAATCGCGCCTTGTTAAAAGAAGGTTGTATTGAAGACGCACAAATGCAAGCATCTCCTGCGTCCGACGAAACCTCTACATCAGGTTAAGCTTCATGCTTTCCGGATCCACTGTTAGCCACTGATTTTTGGCATACAGCCAAGGCTCCCCCACGTGAAAACTGTGCGAATGGAGAAGAAACGCGTATTCCCTCTCGTAACATTCCCCCTTCAAAACCGCTGCGAACCGGGCAAGATAATTGTAACACCGGTATCTGTTACAATATTTTCATCCGGCGGATACACAAAACTTACCACTTCCAGAAACATTCGATCGCCTACTATGCACGCACGCAAACGGAATATATCGGTACTGACATCCTTCCGGTAGCAACTGTCCAGCCTCCCTTTGGTAAGCTTTTGCAGCTTTAACGCTCCGACGAATAAACGATTTCGCTGTTTCAATCTGAATGCGTTTATGGTCCACATTGATCCTTGAAAAGTTCAGCTAGGGATCCTTGAAGATACGTCGGAATGCACAGATTCATCCACCACGGCTGCTTTCGCTAGAAGCGGGGAAATGTTGAACCACCGTAACGCATTTAAACCATTCAGGATATTGAAACATATTCCACCTCAGAGTATTAACAACGGCGTTAACCTAATAATAAACATACACATGTGTCCAAAAGCCCAACCAGACACTCAAATCACACTCAAAATATCATTGCTCGCAATTGGCGGATCCGACCCTCTGGTTTTCTTAGCTTACCCTTCACTATGTTAGTTCCCATAAACCGGTCGGCAGCGACTACTGTGCAGGAAAATGTAAATAATTAATTGGAGTAGGTGTGATGCAGTCACTGTTTTAGGCTTGTCAACGTCTCAAACAGATCTATCAAGTCCTGATCCAACGATACGCAAAAGATCGAACATTCACAGTGTTCGTTGGCGGCGATTAGTACGTTACGTTGCCAAGATCATTGGCGTTTTGCTTTTTCTTTCGGTTGGGCTAGAAGGTTTGTAGAGCAGTAGATTGTTATGTTTGGAATTGCGTCTAGTGAGAAGATTATAACAGTGTTTAGTTCCTATCTTGAAGATTCATTCTAAAGTTATTTTATATAGGATACAATGTCTACCGAATGCTTGGCTTGCTGTAAGGCTGTCACCTCTCGGTCGAATGCCGTTCATTGTTCTTTCTGTGAATGGTGGCTGTACATTACATGTTGTAAAATCGGTGCAGTTCTGTACGATTCACTGCAGAGGACCACTTCCTCAGTCGTCGTCTTTATGAGTGACCAATGTCGCGCGGGACTGAGTGTCAATGGCGTTTCGAATGGCCTACCTCCAAGCAGTCCTAGTCCCGCATGTCTGCATTCTGTGCAAAAGCAGAAAGACCCTCCGCTGCCCCTCAACGACAAGTATATGCTGGCCGGTCGGACTCCAGCGAAGAAGTCAGGTACCGACCCTACTCCTCCTGATGGACTGCCTGCACCGAACCCGCGTTTCTCATCTGCTCAAACCGAAGCAACCAGCCATACTGCCTCCTTGGCATCCCCATGCTTCTCGTCACTAGCCTCTGATCCGGTTACTCCCACTGGTAAGCTGACGCTTGTTGACCACGGTAAAGCCCCAAATGCCAAGGCTTATGCATCCGTAGCGAAGGATTGTGCGCCACTGCCCTCGCCAGTACCAGTGGCTGAAAGTAAGGACGAGACAGATGCCAAGGTGAAACTCAAACCATTGTTTTCACAATCGCAGCTGAAGCTAGTTCTGGATAGAGTCGGTCAGCTGGGAAAAATGCTTAAGGAGGGTCCTCCTCTCCACAAACCGCAGATCCCCGATAACAACCGCTCACCCTCTCTTGCCGTTGTCTAATCATCATAAATGCCCCTGAGTCGTCCAAAACTACTCCAGCTAGAAGGATTATGGATGATCAAGCGTTTCTACAACGGATGATCTCCTTACTGTTCGATGAAAGTGAGTCAGGAATCAACATCTTATCGGCTTTCCGTCTTGGCAAGAAACAGGAAGCCTCCTCTAGGGTCCGTCCCTTGTAGATTGTATATCAAAACCATGATGAAGTCCATCGCATTCTCCGACGAGCTCCGCGTCTTAAAGGAGAACCATTTTTCGGATTACGAGACTTTTCTCCGGAGGATCGAGTAAAAAGTAAAATAGCGGTTGATGAACTCAGGTCTCGTCGTACTAACGGTGAGACGGACCTACATATCGTGGATTTTTGTTTGCTTTGAAAAACGCCAGGAACTCGCTGGGGGCCATTCCTTGTAATGCCCGGGCGTTAGAGTTGAAGAACGGACTGCGCGTTATTTCTTCTAATGTGCGCCGTCTCAGAAACAAACCAAACAAACTTCAGCTGCTTGCCTGCATGAATCGGCCGGATCTTATAGCCTTCACCGAAACCTGGTTGTCCTCGGATATCCTGGACTCGGAGGTGCAGATCCCTGGATACCACCTTTACAGGGCAGACCGCTATGGAGGTAGATCTGGAGGCGGTGTTATACTCTACCGGAAGACGGACTTCAAAGCTCATCTGGTTGAAGCTACCTGTGGCAGCGATGGAGACTTCGAAACTCTCTGGTGCCGTGTTCATGACGGATGCAGATCTCTCATGGTCGGGGTTGTCTACAGGGCCCCATTGGGTTCCGGAGCTTGCCTGCTGGACGCGATCAAAATGCATGGTAGAGGCAAAGACGGCTTATCACTGGGTGACATCAATGCCCCGAGTATTGCGTTCCGTCTTCAGACGCTTTTGATTTCGCTCTTTTAGAGACGGTTACCGAATGTAACTTATTCCAGCACGTCACAACGCCTACTCGTATAATTACAGGACAAACACCGCATACTCTTGAACTTGTACTCTCACTGGATGTCACCGGTCTAGCCGTTCTTCGGCCCATTGGGAAAAGCGATTACTGTGTGGTTTCATTCCTCTGGACGCGACGACTTATTCTCCACAACAATGGACACCCCCGCAGAAATTTCTGGCGGGTTGATCCCCAATGCCTACAAACGGCCGCCAGTACTTTGGACTGGATTATTCCTGAACCCCTGGATCTGGACGATGAATGGAACCTCTTGTACTGCAAAATGATTTCGCTCGTTGCACAGGTTGTTCAAGTCTACAGAAGGCCTTTCGCCAGAGGTCCTCCATGGATTGCTCGAGAACTGAGAGGCCTAATGAACCAGACGAAAACTGTGGGTCCGATTCGAGCTCACGCAATCCGAGTATGACTATTCGGAAAATAAAGTGTCCAGGAATATCTGCATCTTGAAAAAACGAGAGAAACGGCAAAAGTACGAATTCGGTTTGGCTGTGCAATCCAAGTCAGCTCACAAGGCACTCTTCCCTTACCTGAAGAGAAGTACCAGTGCAGGAAGTTGTATACCAGCTCTGTATTCCTTGGCGCATGTGGGTTTACTTGACGATGACGCGGCGAAAGCCAGTCTCCTTGCCATGCAATATTCGTCTGTTTACTCGATGGAGACGCCGTTTCCCAGTGACGCGGTGCCAATACTCCCTTCTTCTTAGGAGCATGTAGAAATGATGGCTGATGTTGTTGCCAAAGGCATTCGTGAATGAGATCCGACCCCCTCGTCGGGTCTTGATGGGTTGCATCCACTGTTCCTCAAGCTTCTGGCGGATTACATTACCACTCCTGTTTTCCGGGTATTTCGGCATTCTCTTGAAGTTGGACGGCTCCCGATTGCTTGGAAAGTGGGGGTTGTTAAACCCATCCACAAAGGAGGGGATCGTCAAAATCCTGCCAATTATCGACCCATCTGTTTAACGTCAATATAATGCAAGGTAATGGAGAGGATTCTCAAGCGGACACTTCTCCACCTCGAGAACATGAACGTCATCTCTTGTGCGCAGCGTGGTTTTCGGCGGGCGCGCTCATGTTCTTCGAATCTGCTTGTGGCCCGTGAAAGATGGGCGAAATCACTAGACGCTGCGAAACTCCTGGATGTTATTTTTGTCGACTTCAGCAAGGCCTTTGACAAGGTTCCTCATGTAAGGCTCCTTTATAGACTACGACTAATTGGTGTATCTGGGCACTTCCTCTCTTAAATAAATAAATAAATAAATAAATATTTTATTCTCGACAAAGCGAGACACGCCTTTTTGGGCATGATCAGCATATTGCATTATTGTACATGATAGCGGAATAAGCAGCACCAACAGTGGGAGTAGTAAAGTTGGAGACAGTAGTGTGGGCCCATAGAGCCCATAGGTTGTATGTAGTCCATGAACACAGATTGCGAGAGGTAAATATAGTGATCAGATCACTTATATGGTATGTTGATGAGGAACTAGTCCGATGAGGTCCCGTAAGCAATGTAGGTCATTGAGTGAAGTATGAGGAAACGGGTGGAAAATACTTATGAATAGTGGTATGTCACTAGTCAGATATGTAGGCGTGTTCGTGCGAGAGCCAATATATGCACAGAACTTGTAAATGTGGTGTCGATCAACTTGCCAATGTGTTAGGGGCGGTGAGTTTATTGAGTGGCGAGTCACATCCGCCACGTCGCAGTGTTGTTAAACAGACATTTGTGGCTTTTTGTAAGGAAAACGCTTGCCAGACGAAGACCCACCACGTCCTGGAACACTGCCGGCTGTTGATATACATTGGCAAGATGGTATCTGACCGATTATCCTCGCGGATATTCGCAGTCACGCAACGCCAATTTGTTTCCTATGGCGGTGTAGTCTCCTTCGGAGTCGACCGTAAGTGGTTAGAGCTGTGGAAATCGGACGACTCAGGTGACTTGTATTGAATTGATCAGTTTCCTAGGTTCTTTAGTGTGCCATGATTATGAAGTGCGGGTTTTTCTTTGTTCTTTATTGAATCCGTGTCCATGGGAGCGTCGCAGGTACGTCTTCAGCGGTGTTCGGTGCAGGTAATGTTATCCTGTAGAACAAGGGTGAGAAGAAAAACGGACAGAGCAAACTGCCAACAGAATTGAACAGGACTATGTTATTGTATAAATATAAAATTTATGGTAAAGTTGTGCTGGCTGAAATCAATGGAATGACCGATGAGCTGAGGCTAATGGTACCTATACCGCCAATGGATAGTTGCGATATGAGCGAAGAGAGACGCCAAATAAGAGAGGAAGACGTTAATGTGAGCTGAGATGCACGAAAGTAGAGCCGAGAGGCAAAAGTCAATCAGAGACCAGAAATTCGGATTTCGGTGAGCGTTGCTAAGCATAGAGATAATGATTCAGACAAAGAAGAGTATCATAAGGTTGTAACTTATACCAATGAGAACTTGAGTCGATGGCAGCCGGTGCTCAAAATAAGAGAGGCCTTGGCTTGAGACCTATTGACATTTGGAGCCTCAGAGGACTGACTTGGCCAAAATGTTTTGGAATGAGACGCACAGAAGTAATGGTAACCAAAAGAGAACTGGGATGTTGCGCTGATACTAGTGATAACTATACCGCCATTGGACTGTTGCGATATAGACCAGAAGAGAGGCAAAACACGAGAGGGGACGTAATTGTGCGCTGAGAAGCATGAGAATGGAGCCGAGAGGCAAACCTCAACAAGGGACCTGAGATTGCAATTTCCGTAGAACGACCAAGCATGCAGATAATGTGTCAAACGGATGCCAGCACATAAGGCAGTTATTTATACCAATGAGAAAATTAATCGGTGGCAGCCGATCCTCAAAAGAAGAGAGGCCTTGGTTTGGTGCCTATGGGCACTTGGGGACTGAGAGGCTGGAGTAGTAGAAGAGGTTTAAAACTGAGTACCACAGTAGCAAAGGGAATCAAAAGAAGCTTAGGATGTTGAGCTGACGCTTGTGATAACTACAGCTCGCTGACTTTTTGCATGACCGGACAATGAGGGTCAACGTGAACGAGACTTACTCCGCTCCTGTGCTCAAGACTAGTGGTGTCCCACAGTTATCAGTCCTGGGCCCAGAACTTTTCAAGATCTTCGTCAATGATCTCCCGGCGGAACTTGAATTGGATTGCTTGATTTACGCTGATGACTTGAAGTTGTGGATGGAGGTATCCTGTCTTGACGATGCGGACCGGTCACAGGCTACACTTGATATGTTACATGCGTGGTCAGTCAAATGGCGATTGCCCATAAATCGCGATAAGTGCTCGGTCCTCCACATTGGTGCTCCTGAACCTTTCGGGATGTACCACATTGGTGGTGCGTTGCTCAGAAACTCAATCCTTGAAAAAGAACAGCGTGTTGGTGTTATCTGATCTACGGACTACACAGGACACGTTACGAATGGTTACTGTTGCCAACAGGATGTCCCATGCCATACGAAGAGCCTTCTCGCGTTTGACTCTGGAGATCTTCCGACTATTGTTTACTTCCCACGTGCACCCCATTCGCGAATACGGAATACCTGCCATCTTCCCTCTCACCAATTTCGAATGTGACCTCATTGAGAAGGTCCAACGGCAGGGATCGAAACAACTTGGAGGTACGGGACTTGCCTTGTCCCCTTAGACTTCAGCGCATGAACCTGTTCTCCCTGGATTATCGCCGACGTCGCGGCGACCTGCTTTTCACCAGGCGTATCCTGAGAGGTGAGATGGGGACGGAGTTGCGGGCATGCTTCCAATTCAATGCAAACAGTTCAACTCGAGGCCACAACTGGAAACTGTTTAAACCCAGAAGGCTCCGGGTTCATCCTGATCTCGCTCTATCAACTCGAGTAGTCAACGATTGGAACGACTTACCGAAGCATGTGGTCGATACTCAGACAGAGGTATGTTTCAAGCGGAGGTTAGCGTTTTATCTTTTGAATATGATGAGCCCTTGTAGCTTCCACTGTAGCTGTCACGGTCCCTTGTGGATTAACGCTTAACATGGAATCGCGGCCTCCACACAATGATCGGGAAGCGATGGAGCTGACAAAGGTTTCCTCCTTCTGCTCTCTACAATCCTAGGATCCTATGATCTTCCCCGTCCCAACTGGCACCGACGGTGAAACAGTTCGAGCATCGACTTGACGCTCTCGGTCTGCAGTTTAAAGTCTTCCCTTTCGTGTCTTAAACTTTTCTTCGTCTACTACGGCATGCGTTTCATTAACTTATTTTAACTTACATCTTAATATTGCCTACGATATTCGATTAGCTTGTCTTTTCCTTTGTTTTCTTTTCTTTACTGACACTACTGTTTTATTGTATTCTTCACGTGCCGGTACAGCGGGGACTGCTAGTGCTAGGCACGTGGGCATTTTTTGGTTGACCATATGAATCGTGTGTGTTGATTTGGCTCTCCTTTGGCACATCAAGGCACCGGTTTCCTTGTTGGATCAATGACGTCTTCGAAGGTGGAACATACGCGGGATTTTCCTACTGTTCCGGTCCCAATTGGACTTGCTGGTATGCAATGTGACGTCTGCTGCCGCTGATATCACGAAAACTGTACCGGCCTACAAGTTAACCAGTACAAAATGCTATCGTCAAGCGCTCACTTTCTTTTCAGCTGTGCTGAATGCTGCGCTCAAAGATCGACGCGCCCGGCTGTCACCGGTGCTAAACTTTTTGCGCTGGCTTCAACGTTGGCAAATGTTGAGAAGGCGATAGCTACACTCGCCTCTATTGCGTCGCTCGATACGAAAATGGATTTGATTTTAAAATCCCCTGCATATTTCGTTTGGAGACACTGCAATAGACGGCAACATTGCTGACGATCCATCCACTGGAGTCTGTCGCTCGGGCATAAAGTTGCACATTCTACCGGCCTGTCCAGGTAGCATTGCTGGCTGTCCTCATGAGCCGATCAAAGTGAAGAAAAATAGGGTGCGGAAATACCAAAAGCTCTCTGCTAAACCCAGAGAATTAGTTGCCACGGCATCGAAAAAGAGTCCGTCTTTGACAGTCGTAAAGTCCTCTGACGATTGTACTCAGAGCTTTTTGAAGATGCTGACCGTCGGCCGCCAGTGAACCAGCACGTTCTGACGAAGTGCTCGCAACTGCTCAATGCGATACAAATGCAACGGCCCCTGCTCCAGTGAACCAGAAGAAGAAGCGGACTAGATCTGCTCGTAAAACTTTGAAGGGGTTTGACGACCCAGGAACTAGTAAGACGCCGGCAATAGAGCGGAAAACCTACGCTACCGTTGCTTCGGCGTCGTTTGTGAAAACAGGAACAGTCCCACCGCCAGTGGTGAAAACAGCTGGTATAGGTGTCGACTCCGAGGCACGTGGGGTAAACACTTCCTGTCTTGCCGACCCTTTCACGGATAGTAGCGTTATATTCCGTAACGTTACTGAATCTGCGGCCGCTCTCCCAAGGGAACGCATCTTGAATGACATCAAGTGGCTGAAACTGTGTCAGTAAGCTGCTTCCACCTGGCTTCCCTGGTGTCACTATCAGAAAGCTGACCAGATTGGGGAACGTCCCTATCGCTACGCCAAATCCGCGACCCCGACTACTTCGCGTAGTCCTTTCTACCCCGGAGGAACACAAATCATTACTGCAGTTTGCGTTCTAACTTAAGGGTAGTGGTGTCAGCGTTCAGCCAGACCTTCCACTGGCAGATAGACTGAAGTTAAAGGAGGCTATCAAAGACCTCAAAACTAGACGGGCGGCTGGTGAGCAAGGCCTCCGTCTAGTGGGTTTTCAGGTGGTCAGCCGGAAGTTACTTTCCGCCCTATCAGAGCCCATCCTGATGGCGCACGACCCAGGGATGGTCGTGCCGACTTCCTTGAGGTGGTACTTAGCGCCGTGCGTAGCCTAAGGAACAAGGTGCACGAGTTGGGTCTACTTGTAGACGAATCTCGTCCCGACATACTTGCTTTCACTGAATCGCGGTTGTCTCCGGATATCACGGACGGTGAGGTATATCTACCTGGCTACGCGCTGCTTAGAACTGATCGCTCCGTTGGTCGCCAAGGCGGAGGCGTTGTACTGTATGTGAGCTGTAACTTAGATGTGTTGAGGACCTGCACATTCCAGTCGTCGGATCAGACTGTTGAAGCCCTATCGGCTCTTTTGTGCACTTCCTCTACCCAGTTTACAGTTATAGTGAAATACAGAAGTCCTGGAAGTTCTTCCAGGGGGATACTTGAGTTTATTCGCACTCAGTCTGGAATAAGTGTTTAGTTCTAGGGGATTTCAACCTCCCGGAAGTCTGTTGGGCCGATCTTTCTTGCAATTCGGCATTCGGGGCAGACTTCCTTGAACTGACTCTCCAAGTGCCTTTGCACCAGTTCGTTGACTTTCCCACTAGGTATATGGACAACCAAATACCATCTACTTTGGATTTGGTTTTCGCTAAGTCCCTGGACTTCGTGACTGACGTTTCACACAGTGCACCTCTAGGGTCCAGCGATCACGCATGCATATCCTTTCGATGTGCTTTTTCAAGGCACCAAGAGACCGCTGTTGAATTACTTCCGAATATTTGGCGGGCGGACTTTAGTGCAATACGAACTAAGGCTTCAGTTCTGAACTGTGAGATCTCGATGGCTGATTCTGTCCAGTTAGCCTGGGATAAATTTAAGGCATACCTTACGGAGGTTTCCACTCCCTATATTCCACTCATTAGGAAAAGAGGGTTAAGGGCACAGCCTCCATGGATAGATACCACAGGCAAGTACCTACTCAAGAAACGGTCTAGATGCTGGCGAACCTACCAAGCAGCTCCATCAGCCAACACCTATGATAGTTATCGAGAGATTAGAAATAAATGTAAGCAACATCTCAGAACTGCTCGTCTCCAATACGAGCAGGGTTTAGCGGACTCGGCCGCAGCTAATCCCAAGAAGTTTTTTGCTTGCGTTAAAAGACGCAGCGGGGCAAAACTGTCTATACCAGCTTTATTGCGAACAGACGGGACCCGTGCGCAAACTGACAATGACAAGGCTTGTATACTGAGTGATCAGTATACTGGGGTCTTTGCTCGGGAGACCTCTTTACCACAGGTTGAATTGGTTTCAAGTGTTCCAGAGGATTCTTGCTTAGCTGAATTTAGCATAACGGAGACTCAGGTCTTCGAGCTACTGCAAGGCATTAATCCCTCTAAAGCTTCCGGTCCTGATTCAATTCATCCGAAGCTGTTGCATGAATTGGCCACTGAGCTGAGTGGTCCGCTCACCTGATTGTTTTCAATATCTCTGGATAGCTGCAGCCTACCTTCGGAATGGAAGGAGGCAATCATCTGTCCGATTTTTAAGGGCGGTGACAGCGCTCTACCCGCGAACTACCGGCCTGTCAGTTTGACAAGCGTAGTAGTCAAGTTGTTTGAAAAGCTGATAAGGGATTCAGTGGAGAACCACCTGAATAGATTCAACCTTCTCAGTGATGCGCAACATGGATTCCGCAAGGGATTTTCATGCTAATCTATTTGTGGCTCGTGAAAGCTGGGCCGAAGCGGTCGACAGTGGTCACGCTGTAGACGTGCTATTCGTAGATTTTTCGAAAGCTTTTGACACTGTTCCACATCTTCGGCTCTCACTAAAATTGAGATCTTACGGGATATCTGGTCCCGCCCTTCAATGGGTGTCTGCCTTCCTTGAGGGGAGGGAACAGTGCGTACGGGTGGGGCGTAGCCTTTCGCTCAGGCAAGCTGTCCTTAGTGGCGTTCCGCAGGGCTCGGTATTGGGGTCATTGTTGTTCGCGATCTATTTAGATGACTTGCCGGGTGAGCTAGAGGTGTCATCATTAATGTTTGCTGACGACCTTAAGCTCTGGAATATTGTGGATATCCCGAGGGGTCCTGAGGCAATTCAGCGTGCCTTGGATAGGCTCTGGGAATGGTCTACCTTATGGTTGGCTGGCTAGCCGAACAACCTCCTCGTGGTGCCAGCTGGGTGGTTCGGGTTTTACCCGTTCCAGCTAATAGTTCGGCGGCAGTGTTCCAGGACGTGGTGGGTTTTCGCCTGGCAAGCGTTCTCCCTATAAAAAGCCACAAATGTCTGCTTAACAACACTGTGACGTGGCGGTCGTGGCTCGCCACAAAATAAAGTCACTGCCCCGTGGATATCTGGATAATCCTTTCCAACCCACGGACATCAATCTTCCAATCGCACCTTGCAGACGATAGCAAACATTCAAGAATGGAGCAGCACAATTACCAGCGCAAGTTACACAGCTACATAAACGCACACACAATTACATACTTACATTCCCCCTACACAAACAAACACTTTTATGGCAAACATATCGGATTTTTGCAACTTCTTGATCACGCATTGTTTTGTCAAAATGATCATGCCTGTAAAGGTGTGCCTCGCCTTGCCGAGAATAAACGCTTTATTTATTTATTTATAAATAAAGCCAAATGCTCTGTTCTCCGAATCGGAGCTGCAAATCCTCCCACCCGATATGTTGTCGGCGATGGTGAACTCCTTGTCATTCAGCATGTTGATTTAGGAGTCGTACACGCAACAGCACTTCATTCTGCAGACAACTGGAAGAAGGCTGCTTGTCGAGGGTTTCGTATGATGTGGTTTATCCGTCGCACTTTCGGAATCTTAACGGCCAATTTGTTTGTAAAGCTATTTTCGGCATTCGTCTGACCTCACCTGGAATATTGTATTCAGGCTTGTCCACCATGTCTTAACCGAGACAAAATGGACATGGAGAGGGTGTTAGGAGTGGGCACTCGGTTAGTGCAGGGTCTACGGGGACAGACATATCCTGAACGCTTGCTCAGTTTGGGGATGTACCCAATGCACTACCAAAGGATAAGAGGGGACCTGATTCTCACTTATCGTATTTTGACGGGTAAGATTGGCCCGGACTTGTCAGGGCTATTTAGTCCCGCTATCCTACCTCATCTCCGCGGTCACCCACTGAAACTGCATAAGCCACGATCTGATAGGATTAGGACGGAAACTCGTCTATCGCGCCGAGTTATAGACCGCTGGAATCCGCTGCCAGACCACGTAGTTAGGGAACATACGGTTAAGGGTTTTGCGCGCCAGCTCGATGCTCTTGGGTGGCAACAGCAAACCTTTCCTTTTTCCTAGCTGACTCACCACTTTTCAGTTCTTTTTTAACGACTCAAATATCTTGGTATTCCACTTAGCTCCTTCCACTTTCTCTTTTGCCTTCTGGGTTTACTTTTTTTCCTTACTTCACGTAACCGGCAAAGCAGGGACTGCTAGGACAGGATACGTGGGCATTAATTGGTTGGACAGGGTGTGATGCCGTCTTTGTTTTAGGTCCATCAGTATTTCAAGGTTCGCCAACTCCTGTTTCAACGACCCGCCGAAGAAGGAACAGTCACGGGATAATCCTATCGTTCCAGTCCTGCTTGAACTTGAACTTGAACTGCGGTTAGCGACTCCCCCGTGCGCCTCGTTCCTTCTGATATCGATATCAGAAGGAAACGGGTTTCTTTGGAGTTGCTAGATGTGATGCGATATTTCCTAAAGTATTCTTAGTGCTTACACTAGTTATGTTCTCGGGTTGCCATGGTGTCTAAGTGCTCGATCTGTGGCGGATTTTAAGACCAGCCTGGGCTGTCATCTGGCCGAGCTACACTGCCATATCCCCTGAGATATCTACCTACCACTTGATGGAGTTCCTCTTCTTTTCTTCTCTTTACCTATTTCCATTCCATAGCCGTTTCAGAGGGTGTGGCGGGATGTCACGCTTTGAGCTGGCGTGCATTCTGTTTAATTGCTGCATAAGCACGATGAAGATACGGCTAACACGCGAGTCCAACCCGCTCTAAGGTTGCTTGGCCTTTCACCAGACCCGACCAGAACTATTTTACCCTATGGGTCATGTGAAGCTCGAGCTTTTATTCCCACTAAATACAATGTTCCAATGTGATGTGTCACGTCCTGCTCAAAGGCTATCCAGTGCTTTCTTTGTGATGAGTGGATACTCGTTGCTAGCTGTAATATTTGCCCAGGTGTTTATACACTGATTCAGCTAACTACTGCAGCTATATATTCTTGGTGAACACTGCCGTACCTTGGTAAACGACCGGCTTGTTGGGTTCTGTGGGCTAAGTGGGTCATGTCACGTCAGGTAGAAAGGACGATGGAGGCCTTCGCCTAATGGACATCTAGTTTCTTGTGCCGATAATTGTAGCGGCCCCCGGCACTTCGACGTTGGATCGACTTCTTGCTTCTGCAAAGGATTGAAGCAAGAACAAGAGCAATTTTTGCACTTTCATGTGTCAGCATCAAAAGACACTACATATTCCAATACAATTACAATATCCCTGGGCAAAAACTGACCACTCATCTAATCCCCTTTTGAAGGCTTCTACGGACTCACATTCCACTAAATCAGAAGGAAGTTTATTCCAGATGTTAACTACTCGGTTCGTAAAATATTTTGCCCTGATGTCCAAACGAGCTCTAAATTCAACCTTCAGGCGATGCCCGCGCAGGTGGTCTGACATAGCTAACACAAACAGATGGGTGGGACTAATACAACTAGGTCCCTTAATGATCTTAAACGTCTCTATCAAATCCCCCCGCAACCTACGCGTTCCAAGATTAATAATCCCAAGCTACTTAGACGATCTTCGTACGACTTCCCTCGTTGACCTTCGATCATCCTGGTCGCAAGTTTCTGAATCTTTTCTATACACAGGGCGTCACTACGGAGGTACGGTGCCCAGGCCTCAACACAATACTCCAGATGCGGCCTAACCACTGCTTTATATAACGGCAAGAATACTTCTGCTTTAGTTTTACTCAGCTCCCTCCTAAAACGAAATAACTTGTGATTTATTGGCAGCATGGAGACATTGTACCGAAGGCTTAATATTGTTCACTATGATGACCCCTAGATCGCGGGCTTCATCAGTACACTGCAGTGAGACATCCCGTAGGAGACTGCACTGCACTTCCGCTACTACTATTGGTCAATAGTTGACATTTATTGCTCTTCAGAGGTAGACCCCATTGACTCGACCAATTCACCACAGTGATGATGTCCTTAACCAATGTCGCTCGGTTTCCTCTACAGACTAGCTTTAACTCATCTGCGAAGATATAGCATGGATCCTCAAGAGGAGCCAGGACATTTATAAACATAAGAAACAACAATGGATCCGGTACCGAACCTTGGGGGACACCGCTGTAGGCATGACCCACACTGGAACTCACTTCTCCAACCCTGACTCTGAATCTCCTCCCACGTAAGAATTAAGAGAGCCGCAGTAATAGTTGAGGATACAATCCAAACCATGTCAGGTTCTCAATTAAAAATCGATGATTCACTGAGTCAAAGGCTTTACCGAAGTCCAAATAGCACACCTCCACCGACATCCCACTATCAAGACAGCGGGTAATCTCATCTAAAAAGCACAATAAATTGGTAAGACACGGCTTCTTTTCAAGATTATGCTCAGTCAAGTGCTCACAGATCCTATTTCTTATAAGCTTTTCCAAGCACTTCAGCATGACGCTGGTCAAACTAACAGGTCTATAGTTAAAAAGCACCGAAATAGATCCCCACTTATGGATGGCAACAATGATCGCCTCCTTCCAATCACGTGGCAGCTTGCCTTCTTGAAGAGGCTGGTTGAATAACTCCGCGACAGGATACTGAAGGATACCAGTCAGCGACTTAACTATGGCGGGATGTACACTGTCAGGACCAGCTGATTTATAAGGGTTCAAACTGGCCAGCACTGTGAAGACCTCTGGCACGTTGAGTAGCTTAGGATTCTTTTCCTTGAAACGGCGTAGATTGCGAAGAGATTTGATAACGTTTAAGATCATTAGGGGCTCATTGGTATCAATCTCCCCCATCCGTTTGAGTTAGCTGCGTTGGACCACCTGCGCGTGCATCGCCTGAAACTCAAGTTCAAGTGGGACTGGAACGATAGGATTATCCTTCCCTCCTTCTCCAGCAGGTCGTTGACCTAAGAGTTGGCGGACTTTGAAAACTGATGGGCCTGAAACAAAGACCGCAGCATGTAGTGACCTGGAGATTGTCCCGTTTGTCTGTAAAATATCCTTGAAATATAATATAATTTTGTGCATAAACAACTTAGGAAGCTTGTCTGTTCGCACGATGACTACGTGTGTTTGTGTCATCCAAACGAATCGCATTCGCGCGCTTCCGGCTTTTCCGCCCCGAAAAGTGTTTCCTGCCTCTCGGCTGACGACTATACCTTTCCCCTAGCTAGAACCATTTTACGGTGCCTTCACGTAGAGGGATTTTGCGTTTCCACAATAAACGTCTATCTTGCTCATAGGTCCGACTTTTCCGCCATAACTGGTGACACCGACCGAAGATTTGGTAAGGCACTTACTAATTTTGCTCTTCAAGTTTGTTCAGTTTTGCGTTACGTCTATCCATTTTCATTTTGTGTGTGCATATTTCGGCGGGAGAGCCTATGGTGCGCTGAGGCTGGTTGTGGCTAGATCCTGACATGATCTACCCAATGCTGCTACTGTTGCGCCATTGGCTCATGTCCTGGACCCCTCGTGGCAGCCGCAGGGTAGGAGTTGGGTTTCGCCCTTCTCCCTGCTAAGATCCAGGACACCAATCCGCATAAGTCAGTGAACTGACCATGTGCTAGACCCGCTGCCTTTCGGGTGTACATTTAATCGAAGGCTTTGGCTGAGGCCCCGAGTCGTTCTCCTGTCAGGTGTGGGCGCCCTGCTAGTATCCTAGTTCATCCTCTTCGGAGGTTAGGAAGTGGTCGGTGGCCATCTTCCCGTAAAACCTAGCCATGGGAGACAACAGGTCTAAGGGTTATAAGCTCAGTCCGATTGTCGTAGAGTAAGAGCTCCACACATTTTATCTGACGGTGGGAGAGCACCACCGGGGGTTCAATGGTTTGCTACTGCCCACCTCAAGCCAAGCAGCCCCTGGTCAAATTGGTGCAAACCCGCCAAAACCCACCTGCCTCTGGCCATAGTCGCAGGTGCGTATCCTTCTACGGTCGCAAAACATATATGAATCGTTCCAGTACCTCCAAGGCTGCGTGTAACAGCCGTCAAGCAGATCCCAATCTTTCTCTGCAATCACATTCCCGAGCTGGATCTGCTCCCCACTGCTTTGTGGGTCAGGTTATTGAACCAAAGGCTCCGGGCTAAGTCCCTCAAGCAAACCTCCAAACCACCCACTGCTTTGTGGGTCAGGCTATTGAGCCAAAGGCTCCGGGTGGAGTCCCTCAATCAAACCTCCGAAGCACAACGACCACCTCGCATGCGATTGCCCACCAATGCAATCGTATGCCTGCGCGCAAAACACTCAGCATCGGGTGCTGGAACGTGCGCACACTACTGGACTAGAACTCGAGTGAGCGCCCCGAGCGACGCACTGCACTGGTCGCGATGGAGCTGGCGCGTTGCCACATCGATATTGCGGCGCTCAGTGAAACTCGGCTCGCTGAGCAAGGTAAGTTGAAACGGAGGGGATAAAACTGAAGTTGGGACAGGACGATAGGTGTGCAAAGGCGTAAGTGGGGGAATAAGAAGACAGGAAGACTTGAGCAGTAGCATCCAAACCCCTATCCACCTTGCTCGATGCAGTAGATAAGGTGCCATTAGTTATCCTCTGCCGCGACCAGAGTATCCAGAAATTGTTTGAGGAAAGGTTCATAGTATTGCGCGCACAGTATGCTGTCAGGTTGCCCAGACATAGACAGGAGTACGATTAGGGTTCTCAACCAAAGCCTTTGGTTCGTAAGCCTGACTGCAAGGCGGCGGATTTGACAATGGACTACAAAGAGTCCGTAGCCTAAAGATAACGAGCTTTTCTCGTAATTTCACTTGGCGGGTTCGAGTCTGCGTATCGGCAGCGCGACCCACGAATTATCCTTTGCACACTTGCGACCGGTGATGGTTCCGCGGCAACGAAGCGTCATTACTGCTTACCGGCGTAGTGCTTACGCTTTTTTTCTTTTTAAGGAATAAGGAGCCACTCACACTCCAACCCCCAACCTGGAGGACCAGGAGACTTATTTTGTCTAGCCTTCAACCATCGACTAATGTGGTATGAGTTGCTCTGAAAGTGCAAAAAGTTCCATCTAGCATAGCGTAATGGATCGCTGAGACACGCAGACCATCGCACCACGGTTAGGTCCAGCCTCATTGGGAGGTGGCTACCATCTTGAGGAATGACGAGCGAAGTTCATCAGGTCCTGGCGCGGAGTTTGGGTTCCGTTCGTGTAGGAGTCTCTTGACGATCTCCGGGGGTTGATTTCGACTTGCTCGAGAGAATAATGCGTTGGCGGCTCGTCATTGGGCAACGACGGTTCCGCGGAGTAAATCGAGGAGTACTGTGGAGCTAGTAAATGATCCTTCTCGTCCTCTTCGTAAAAGCACTTCGTGGGAGGATAAATCGGGAATACCACTGCGCGCCTTGATGTTTCGCTTCAGGTACGAGAAAAGTTGCTTCGGTCTGGTTCGTGATTGCATGGCCAGACTGTGTTCGCGTTGTCCGCCTCTGGCGCTTTTTTGAGAGTACACTGTGTGGTGGTAAGATGTCAAACCGGGCATGCCGCTTATTTATCGAACGATTCGGCGTAACATTGTTGGGTCAACAGTCTGATAGTTGGTCGATTGCTGCAGGGGCGAACTGAAGGATAGCACGCAATCGATTTGGGTCGACATGAAGTTAACTCGAACCCTGTCCAAGAATGCAATAGGAAGGGGATTTGTTCTACATCTGTGAGTGGTTCTAAGTGACTCAAGATATGAAATGAGCTTGTGTTCTATGAATAATAGATTTCTGATCGAGGCGTTGACTTAGACTTTTTGTTTCACGGAGGGCCACAAAAGACAGGTTTCTAGTCACATTGTACTTCAAATAGTTGATGTTACTTGTGTTGGCTTGAATACATCCCACAACTTTCGTCGTCTGTTCATCAGGGATCTCTTCTCTCAGTCCATTCATTGGGGACCTTTGGGGAAAGGTCTGCTCTTGGAACTTGGAACAAGTTTTTTGATGACGGGCATCATCTTCAAGCCTAGTAAATTCCAGGGATTGTGGGATGTTCCCGTTTATGGTAGTTGCCAGTTCTAGTAACCTGGATGAGACAACACGCCAGAAGTTACGACTATGTGTCTCCTGGTCGTGGGTGACAAGACGGCATTCCTATACAAGGAGACTGTACAGTGGTCACTTCGACCAAGTGGTTGGAGAATCTTCAAGCCATAGATATCAGAAAGCGACGATGTTTGACGCGGTACCATCAGTGTTGGTGTGTCGAGACATGCTGGGCCTGATTGTACTCATGAGTGGCGTCGAGAAGGTCGGCATCGAAGGAATCTTTGTAAAGATCACAGTAAAGTAGGTTCCAGTAGACACTGGGTACATTAAAGTTACCCATGAGCGGACAGTTCCTGCCACTATCATTAGTTTTTACCTACCGTAACAAGCGGACGCCTGAGCCCAGTGGGCCTCTGTAGGCCACACCGATCGTGTTATTGATAGCCATCATGAATCCGGTACCACGGTATCTTTGAGACTCCGTCGTCGCAGACAGCTTCTATGACGTGTAACTGAGGTAAGACCTCGAGTAGAGAATTACTCCGCCCACTGGAACCATCAGCTCGTGAGAGTTGATATCCTTATATGCTAATCTGCGCATTCTGAATCTCTGGAGACAACAAGCTCTTGATGAAAGCCAGTAGATCTAGCTGATGCTCAGTAATGAGAGGCGGAATCTCGAGTTAATTTTATTGCTACATACACTGGCAAATATTGCTCACAATCCGCTATTTAAGCTTGGGGGCTGGATAGCCAAAGGATTGGATACCAGCGGGTTCTCTTGGTTTTCTGAACAAAGCGAAAATTTACAATATGATGAACAGTTTCACCGTTCGCTCTTCGGCTTTGCAGTTTGTTGACGGCTTGTCTCATTATGACTCGATCCTATGAGTAAAGGTCTTTCAGGACAAAGGATGTTTCTCTAAAGCGCGAGGTTCGCCTGAGGATACGGTGACATTCTTCATTCTAACAGATGAATTTTAGCGGACGAGTCTTGGATGGATCATCTTGTTTCCTACCGAGTCGAAATGCAGAGACGATGTTGATATCCTGCTTGCCTTCATCGAATAGAAGGGATACCATTCGCTTCAAATAAGACTGGTGGTTAAGAATCCTCTCAGCCGAGGACTGCCGGATTCAGGAGTATTCGTAATTAATAAGCAACGATCACGAGGTTCTTAGTTTCCTCCTGAGAAATCCAGCCTTTGGGGGACTGGCTCTTCCGTCTAGTTGACTAACTTTGTCAATAATAAGCTTCAGTTGCATTGGGGTAGGCGTTGAAGCTGTTTTTTCACTGACAGTCTTTCAACCCGGTTCATCTCTAATATTTTTGTACCGTTTATGCTCTCCACAACCGCATAAATCTTCGTCTCTATTTTGGGCGTGGTTGCTTCCACCTGGTCTTTGCAGACGCTATCTTGTGATAGTGTGTCCCCTCTGGTGAAGGGGAGAAGACTCCTCGATTTTGCGCCGGAATAATATACTAATAATATAATAATAAAATAAATCGCCAGCTGTGCGCCGTAACGGCGCTTCGCTGTCACGCGACCACCACTAGTCTCGCGTGGGCTGAGTATTCCGCGAGGACGCCTGCCCCTACGCGGATTCGAACCGGTGATCTTATGGTTGCAGACCAGACGCGCATACCACCGGCCGGATTAGCAGATCCGATGGCTGGTGTCGACAGAGGGGACGTCAAGAATACATTGTCAGACTGAGGTCGTTTAGTTTGGCGAAGATCATAATACAGTAGGGCTCAGGATAGCTAAGTAAGACTTATTATTCACCACAGTTCGACTGCACTCTGAGTGAAGAGTAAGAGCCAAGTAATCGGTACGTTTTAGTCATTCACGGAGATCAGCTTTAATTTTACATCATGATATATGTCGCCATCGATCACACAAAGAGCACTGCGTGGCCTTTGATCGAGTGGTGACACCTTTGCCGCAGTCCAAGCACTTAGATGCCATTGTCACTTTCTTGATGGAAATAGTCGCAAGATAACGGAACGCACAGGAGTGGTTGTGATATGAGCATCCAACCGACTTTGATGTATTTGTTTTACATTACAGCCCCTTGGTCTTTTACGACCCACGTACGCCCTGGACACGGAATCCTCGACCGGACGCTTGCTACACCTCGATTCCTTGTGCGACGTGATACTAGTTCGGTTATATTGACGTAACCGATGCATTACAAACGTCAGGTTGAACAAACTATCCAATTAATTGTTAAAATAAAATGTACTCAGTGTATTCTATAATTTTTGAACTGTTATAATTCGTGCTTTGGCATATTTATTCCGTCCGATTTGGATCCAGCCCTAGACTCCTGAGGGTCCGTTGGTGCCGATAGTGCAACCACCTCAGGCATCAGCGGTACACCGGTACGCAGTACCGACGCTTCGCTGCCGCACAACCACCACCGGTTGCACGTGGGCTAAGGATACTGCGAGGCTCGCGCTGCTCCTACGCAGGCTCGAACCCGCGCCGTCAGATTACAAGCTCGTTACCTTTAGACTACATTCCGACAGCCTCGCTCCTCCATCGGCAACTGTGACAATACCGTCCAGCTCGCCACGAGTTTTAAGTCAAGCGCACCCTCCATCTAGCTCAGACTCTTACTAGTTGGTTGTGATGAAGCTGTCCATCTACGAAGTATCTTTTTTGCCTTTCAACCCCTCGGCCTATTAAGACCCACGTTTGCCGCTGACACGGAAGCCCTCGGGACCCTCTACCGGATGCATACTACATATTTGGCGACCTGCCAGCTCCGAAGAGAAAAGCAGTTTCAGCTGTACGCCGTACCGGCGCTTCGCTGCCGTGGGACCACCACCAAGCCGCACGCGGTCCGAGTATGCCCCGAGAACGTTCACCCCTACGCGGATTCGAACCCGCGCCGCAAGATTACGAGACAAACTCGTTATCTCCAGGCTACGGCCGTTACAATGATCATGGGCATTCGGTCATGCGGAATCGTCCGATCCTATCACACCACTCATCAATATGCTTGAACAGGTTGACACGGCTCAGGACTTTTGTAAGTGCTGCGGACAGCACATCACAGGAGGGGGATAATGTAACACGTTGGTGTCTTCGTAGCAAGACAATAACTATGTCGTCGAGCTTAGCCTAGAAGCCCACTGTCATTTCCTCTTCTTTCACCTTAACATTTCGTCTTCGGTCTCATTAGCGCATTCATCTCTCTTGCGTTTTACTGCTATCCATCCAGTCACCTCAGGCTCGCTCTTCCATCGGCAGCTGTGTCAATACGGTCAAGCTCGTCACGAGGTGTAAGTCAAGCGCACCATCCGTCCAGCTCCGACTCTTACTAGGTCATTGTAGTGAAGCTGTCGCACCGTCTACAAAGTGTCTGTTTAACCTTTCAGCCCCCTCAATCTATTGCGATCAACGTACACGGACACGGAAGTCCTCGGAACGCTCAACCGGACGCACACTACACCTAATTCACCGTACCGTGTTGTCAACTGGATCATTCATCTGCTTTATACTGAGTTTTTGTGAGATGAACGAAAGTGAGGCCGAGCTTGAGCTGCTTGCCAAGCTGGAGGAGCAAAATAGGTAATGTTGCTAAATGTGCATGTATATCACTAGAACTCTGATGGCTGACTCGAAGGCAGTTGCTTCTCTTAACCCCAGACGCAGGAACGGCAGCATCTCAAGTTCTTTTTCAACAGAATCATCGGCTGATACTACCAAATGCAAGTCACACATTTCAGACTTTGCCATTTTTTTCGCTATTTTGCTTTCATGATCCGTAGATGATTGGCTTTTTACTTTATCAGCGAACGTTGTCCGATGTAGCGGTTTTGAAAACATACCTGTGGCACTTCAAAAACTCCGTCGGTTTCTTGTGGCTGTCGCTACACGCGTGTGACGTTCGCCTCTCGTTCTTACTGGATTCGGTCTTAACCCACTGCGTCTTGCCCACATTACACACCTGCTCCTACTAGCAACATTGTGCGTTACGCTAGCACTAGACGTTTGGGTAATCGGATTGGAAGCGTTTGTAACTAGTATCCTTCATATCTAAAGCAACGGGTGCTAACATGTATCTACACTGTCCTGTTTCATTCGGCCTTATTAATTCGACTCAGTAGACAGATTGTGCTGATTGGGTTATCATCTTGGCTATATCGATACCGGCACAGGTAGACGAGGAACCGACCCTTTTCGGCATTTTTAGCCACTCGCGGAAATATGGAGGACACGATTAGTTTACCTGCGATGTTGCATAATACATTGCAATCAGTCACTGACCCCAATGAGCACGATTCCCTAAATTCGCTCCGCTGCCTTGTAGGTAGGCTGTTTATCTGAAAGCTCCGGCTGGTGTCCCGCAGGTCAACTTCTTATCTCCGCTTAGACAACCTGCTAGTATCGTACCCTCTGAAAAACCTCTGTTGTGTTTAAGTTCAGGTGGGACCGAAACGATAGGAGAATCCCGTGAGTGTTCCTTCCTGAGCGGATCGTTGAGCCAGGAGTTGACAAGCGGCTCTGAGGTATTGATGGATCTCAACTCACATCATACTCAAACAGTTACTGCCTACCTTTCCTGCATTAGCAGTTCTTGCTTTGTCAGTTGCGTGAAGGGTGCAAGGGATAGGAGGATACTTCGAAGCAAAGAATAAGGAAGGTCATTTGCAAAAGGGTAATACTAGTGCGTTGGGGAAAGTGCCGAAAATAAAGTCAGGGTATGAAGAGAAAGGTTTCGTGTTGTCACCCAAGAGGATCTAGTCGACACTCAAAACCCTTCTGCTTAGATTCTCTGATTATGCTCTCTGGAAACGAGTTTCAGCGCTCAACGAGTCGGCGCGATAGCCTAGTTTCCGCCCTAATCCGGTCGTGCAGCAGTTTGTCCAGCTTCACGGAATGCTTGCGAAGTCCAGACTATCTGGCGGTACCAAATAACCAAGATAAATCCGGGCCAACTTTCCAAATTCAGATGTGGTGGATTAGGACTAGGTCTCCTCTAAACCTTTGCTTGTGCATCTAATGCATTCCCAGACCAATTAGGTGTTCTGCATGCGTCTGTCCCCACGACCTCTTTTCCAACCTAGTACCCATCTATAAACACCCCTGGCGCTCCATTTTCTCACGCACGAGTCAGGGTGGGCAAGGCCCGAAGCATTAATCCAGATGCGGCCGAACGAAAACTGAGAACATTTTAACCGAGATGTCAGGCGTCAATATTCCTAAGGAACGGCGTAGTAATCACAGTCCACAAAACCCCTTCCTTTCTTTCAGTTGTCACCCCAGCGTAAAGTCAAGTGTGCGTTACCTGGATCAACCAGGCCCGATCAAACATCAATCAATACACATTAGCCGAAGGTGTGAAACAGACCTCAGCTAATGTGCCGCAATACAAAAAAGATAAAAGCCTAGATATTACAGACTACAAGAACTTAAAAAAGTAACACTGTTAAAATCACTATATATATATATATATATATATATATATATATATATATATATATATATATATATATATATATGGTTATCGGCATCCGGTTTCGGATTTTTTTGTCACTGTGGCCAGCCACAGGACGCCCGCGCCTACAGAGGGACCATGGCTGGCTTGCGCTGCACCACCCACAGCTCCAACCACGCACCCCATATCCAGTGTAAACCTGAAGGAATAAGACCGTGAGGCATGTGGATGGGAGCCACGTTTCATTAACGGAGCCGGTCCACACTCCTTCACAGGCAAACATAAGCACACTGTATTTGGGGAATCAAGTGCACATAATGCGGTGGCTGGACCGTAGTCCGCTCCACGCTGAGTGCATGGAATCAATCTTCGAGCCTAGCACGGCCACAAGGACCGTTCACACCGACCCCGCCCGCAACCACCAACTGTCTCCTAGAGCCATTATGGACGAGGTGGTGGGTAATAGACAGGTAGGCACCTTGTCAACATGCCCATCAAGCGCAGCCACACTGGGGATATCAAGCAACAGCCAATCACTTGCAACGACAAGACGAAATAAAATAAATCCAATAATGCATACACACACGGTGACAACTCTTCACGAAATGAGCATATGAAATAAATTGGTTGCAGAGAATCCGCGAAAGGTTCAATACGTCAGAAAACGTATCTTATGCCACAACCACGAAAATGTTATCGAAGTTAACTACACTTAGCTTAAGCGACGTGTGCAAGTTTATAGAAGTTAGTTCAGGTAGACATTAATATGAGATTAAAACGCATTAAGACAATATAGCAAACCCACCACCTAAAATAAAGAGACTCAGCATGCAAGCACAAGATTAAAATGTCGAGTACAGCATACCTACAAACGCTGCGCCGGTTCTGCTTACGTTCTCTGCAGGACCCGTCGTCGCTTAGGTGGTGGCCGCGAGTGGCCTCTCTCGTGGATCACTAGACTTGCTTGACTCAGGCACTCGCGACCGCATGTTCTACAGCACCATGCGCTCGATGTCGATGGAGTACAACCGATGTGCACATGTCGCTTCCACAATTGCCGCTTCTTCTCTGCATTCACGAGGGCTTTCTCTCGCACATCGGCAACGGCCTTCGTGATCAGATGGCGCCATGCACGCCGATCAACCGCCTTCTGATTCCTATGACCTGCAATCAAGATTAGAACGTGAGAGACCCACTTTAATCATCTCCTGGGAACGAAGCTTCGGTTACCCCACATGCCGCTTCCAAATACTCATTTGACCATATAATAGCTGCTTCGGTATCCGCGTCGAATCCCTACGCCACACATGACCGAGCCACCTCAAGTGTCTCAGCAAAAGTATGCAGTCCACTGCATACATTCCACTTCGGCGCAACACTTCCGTGTCAGCAACTCTGTCGCACCAACCGATGCGCAGAATCCGTCGCAAACACTGTTGATGTAACCGCTCGAGATATCGCACATCCCGCCGGTACATCGTCCACTTTTCGCTGCCGTATAGAAGAACGGACAGCACCATGGATTTGTACACCACCAGCTTCGTGCCAATGTTAAGCTTATGGTTGTGCCACACTCGGTACTCTAGCATCCGGAATACCGCCGCGGCTTTTGAGACGCGGATACGCAGCTCACTGTGAAGCTGCTGGTCAGTCGACAACACACTCCTAATGTAGCAGAAGCGGGAGGTGATTTCCAATACTTCAGCACCAATGCTGCTCCGCGGCATTATTGAAAACTGCACCACCGGTGAAAGCTGGAAGAGACCGACAGTTTTGCTTGTGTTAATGGTAAGCCCGAATTTGGCCGTTGTCGAAGCCAGAGCACTAGTCATATGCTGCAACTCATCTGCGCTGTTTGTAAGCAGCGCACAGTTATCAGCGAACAGCAACATACGGATAGTTATTTCACAGACTAGAGTTCTCGCACCGAAACGACGGATGTTTAGCAACCCACCATCAATACGGTGCTCCACACCGTAAGCACAAGCGGCATCGAAAGCACAAGACATCATTGCATGAAGATAAATCTTAAACAGGCAGGATCTAAGACACAGCCTTGCTTCACACCATAGATAACTGAAGTCACTTGAGGTCCCTCCACTCATCTGCACCCTCGCCCGCATACCACTGTGCAGACATTCAATTAAACTTATAAACTTACACGAGCAACCAAACTTACCCAACACCAGCCACAATGCCTCGCGGTTCACCGTATCAAATGTCTTGGTGAAATCAACAAAAAGCGAGTACAAAGGCTGGTGTCGTTCTCTGCACTTCTCCTGCAACTGACGAGTCTCAAGCACCATATCTATAGTGCTGCGACCAGAGCGGAATCCACATTGCTCTTCCGCCACGTTAGGTTCCACAACCTGACTGACGAGACGCATGAACAGGATTCGGGCAATCACCTTGCACACACAACTCGGCAAGTCGATGCCACGATTATTCGTGCGACATTGCTTGATCCTTTTGCCCCTGTACAGTGGTAGCACAAGTGCATCCTACGGCTCAGGAATCATCTCCTCAATCCATACGCGTTGCGCCAAGTGGTGCAGCACAGTCACCAACGGGGTCCGCCGTGTTTCAATACTTCAGGCGGGATCTTGTCGGCATCGGCACACTTGCTGTTTCGCAGCTGAGCAAGTGCTCTCCGCGTGTCATTCAGTGTCAGTGTGTCCGCCAGACT
>OX104066.1:87804466-87830978 GCA_944474145.2 Dicrocoelium dendriticum | reverse complement strand
AGTGAGAACCAAATCACTGAAAGCCAAATTGGTTTACGCCTTGGTCGTGGCTGTATCGACCAGGCATTTACTCTTCGCTAAGTTTTAGAGCAGAGACACGTGTACAGCCGACTGGTTTTCCTTGACTTGAAAGCCCCCCTTCGACTCTGTTGATCGCACCAGCTTGTGGCACTGCCTATCCACGTAGGGCGTGCCGGCTAAATTCCTTACCATTATGCAGTCTGTCCACCGGAACTCCAGAGACAATGTAAGGGTCTACGGGCAACTGTCTCCCACGACAAGTAGGGATCGCTAGGGTTGTCCTGTATCTCCTTTCCTCTTCAGCTTTGTGCTCCAAATGAAACTTTTTTCAGTCTACCGGAGTAGTAGTTCTGCCAGGTGTCCGACTGACAAACCTGGAGTATGTGGATGACATATCTCTTCTTGGGTCTGACGCAGTGGCTATGCACACACTCCTGGCTGAACTGACACGTGGCGCTGAACGCTTTGGCATGTGCTTTGCATCTTCAAAGTGCAAAGTATTGCTGCAGGACTAGACCGACACACCTCCGGTTCTAGCTATCACTGAAACTAGCCACTGAAACTGGTGAACCGGTTCACTTACCTTGGTAGCTGTGTCACCTCTTGATGGTCACATCACTGAAGAAGTTATTTCGTGTATCACCAAGGCCCGTGTGGCCTTTCAGAGACTGAACCATCTATGGAGATGGTGGAATTTTAGCCTGTTAGTGAGAGGTAAAGTGTATAACGCTGTGGTATGACCTGTCTTACTGTATGAATCAGAGACCTGACCAGTTCGCAGTGAAAACCTTAGACGCTTGGCCGTGTTTGACCACCGGTACTTGCGGAGTATTGCTCACGTCTGGTGGGAACACCGGGAGGGCATTGCTGAGGTCCGCTAGAAGCCTTCTAGTGCCTCACTGAAGTGTTTGCTGAATCTTAATCGCTTACGTTGGCTGGGCCATGTCCTCCGTATGCCCGTTGACCGGCTTCCTCGACGTGCAGTTTGGGCCGTGGCGTAACCAACTTGAATGAAACCGCGAGATAACCAGTCTATGACGTAGCATAGATGCTTAAATAAATTAACTGAGAGAGTTGGTCACACTGGTGCGTGCCGTTTTCCTTGGCTTGGGCCTCCGGATAGTCCACACCAATGGTTGGAAACCGTATCATACATGGCGCAATCACGCAGTCAGTTTCGTTCGGTTTCTTACCTTTGCTAGTTAATTTTTGTTCCGTTCAGCTTAGTTTAGCGCACTCCTTGTTTCCCTTTTCTTTACATCCTATTTACCTTCAACTCCACTACCTTGCTGTTGTTATTCATTGTTGTTCTTGCGAGTTGGGTCGTGGCAACTGAACCCCTCACACTTCGGCCCTTGGATCAACAGCAGCATCAAGGACAACGACATCCGATTTTTCAATTCAGCTCAAAAACCGGTGAATATCAACATAATCCTCTTTGACCGGGTCGCGTCGGGGATGTTAACTGGTGCACGGTACCGAGATTCCTCAGCTGTGAATCTGGAGTATGCGCTGGATTTATTTGTCGTTCAGTCTTCACGAGTGTTTGTGCATTAACATAAACTACTCGAACAGAGAATTATTTCTGGGGAGGGCTATATGTTGAGCTCCATTCGATTTGGCGAAATCCCCAGCAGAAGTGCACTTAGGAGAACGATATTTATCATCACTAAGGATATGGGAGCACCAAGGATTTGACTGGTGTAGGTTGTAACATCAGTAGTTTTCGGCGATGCCACTCCATTTTGATCCAAATCGATAGGTGATTCTCCGATCCTTTGACTTACTAGCCTCTTCCTATTGCAACGGAACGAAGTATTGGAATTGGGCTCATTTCGAACCTTTGACTGTTTGCTTGGTTCATGTGCCTTTTGCTTGGCCCAATCATTGCCATGAAATCAGTGAACATCCGTTGGAACACATTGCCCGCTTTGTAGCCACTCACATCTGCTACTTCATGGTATTGTTAGTCGAACACGGTGGTTTCCGCAAGGCGATGAGGGTATCTAAGCGTCCTGGAGCAGCACCACTGCTCCATTCTCTGAGTCTGAAGGATCACGGACCTCCTAGTTTTCCCACCAGTCATTTCGACAAGCTAGCTGTTTCTCTTATAACAATGTCGCCTCCCCACTTTCCCTATTTTTCTCCGTTTTCTTTCCACTGTTGACTTTGCATCTTGTAGATCCTTACGATTATGGGGGCGCTGGACATCGCAACAAGTTCCATGGCACTTCGACTTGGTTTGCTCCCACGAGATACGATTGGCACTTTGTCTCTGTAATGTTTTTTAGGATCTAGATGGTTTGCATCGACATGCACTATTTTCTTTTAGCAACATGCCGTGAGTAAATATGATGCCCTGATATTTAGCTTTGAGCTTCCGTGTATTTGTTTCGTTTTCGTTGCGCAGGTAACTGTTAGCCCCGCGTTGTTTTTCGTCCGGTTGGTTTTTCATAGATGTTCAGTCATTAGGCTGATTGAAACTTCTACTCTCTTCGTTGGAGGTGGATACACTGATTCGGGAAGGTGGCCCGCAGATTGCCCTCCTTGTCCTACTTTTAGGCCTGTATATGAGTAATAACGTCCGAAAAAGTTGCGCCATCACTTACTGAACCCCAGCGGATCAGTGCATGTTTGGCTGAGTTGATCAATTGTGCTCCGCTCACCGAAACACTTAATCAGTATGCGCCTTTCATCACTGCAACGGCTACATTGATTATTTAATTTCCCGTTGCGTCGATTGCTGCAATGAGGCCGTCTGCTATTCTGCCGGTCATACCGTTAAACGGCGTTCTGGGGCAATTCGTCTCTATTCCAGCTTCTCTGTACTACTTGTAAGGTCGTGTAATAGTCGGCTTCCTCTGATGTTTACTATGGCAAATGGAACGCATCAACATTGACGCCGATTTGATGATAAATGACTGCAGCTTCCTTATCAATTCTTACTGATTCTTACATCTCTAGAGTGATCGACTGACAGATTTTGGGTTCATGGACAGTATAACTGTTTGAGATCTGACCCGCCTCGCTCCGTCACATGCGCATAGGCATCCCAGAGCAAACATGGTAACTTCAGCTGTTATTCAACTGTTTTGACAACCCAACCGTCCAATCGCCTTTGTCATCATATTAAGTATGCAACAAGTGCAGCTATTCTCGTGAGATCAATCGACTCATATTTCTGTGCTGTGTGAGCAAATTGTCCATTTTCTCTTGACTTTGTTTCTCAGCGGTTGCGTGCAGAAAATGGCGTGTTGGTCCAGCGACTGGCTCGATTAGAGGAGGTGAGTTCTGACGTGTTGTTCTTCTCCGCCTTTTTTGCGTTTTGCGTGCATTCACACTGATAACTTAACTGTGCATCTATCTTCCCCATGAATATGTTTTCTTTCCTTTTTATGGCTTATTTATTGTTTCAAGTGTTTTGGCGGAGTGTCCATTACTCTACATAGTTAGATTACTGCCGCTTCTCTCATAACTACGATCCGCCCCTTCATGGACACGGTTTCTCGATCACTCGAGAAATACCTTTTATCATTTCCATGTGTCTTCTGGTCGTATAGTATAAGCCTTCAATTGATGCGTATATGAAGCTCGCCTCAATCTGATATCACTTCGTCCACACTTCTCAACTTCCCCTAACTTAGTATTGATAAAACCTAAGTGCTCTCTCCAACTCATTGTGTGTTATTTTTGCTTTTTCCCGACATGGTTTGTTGGAGTTAGCATTCTCCAGTTTTGACTGGAATTCTGACTTCATTCAAAATAATGGAAGTATGCGAATTGAATTGTTATCGGGATGCCTGTGACATCTCATTCCGATAGTCAGAATGCCTCCCTCGAGCTTTTTCCTGGTGGCGCTTTTCTCGTGATCGTGATCGTCATTAATGCCAGCACTAATCCGAACTGCCGGCATCGTTTCATTCTGCTGATATTCCATGTTCAACATGAAAAAGTGATTCTATGTGGCGGTCTGGAAACAAGATGATATTCCCAAAAAATATTTTGCTCAGTTTTGTCACTTTATCAACTCTTTAGTGGGTGCTGATCCATCATCGCTGTGACACAAGAAATCGCATACTGTGTACTCCCTGTTACTCTACAGAGATTGTTGCTATATTACTCTGATCACATCTCACCACATTCCAGGTTGGCTGAAACCTTAGGGCGCCAGCCACCGGACTTTGAAGTCCGGAAGTATTGTGCTCAAACTCCTTGACTGTTTGAGTTTGTCCCCTACCAAGTGATGCTCTTCGAATTCCTTACCCGGGCTTGCACTATCTTTCACACTGTGAGATACTCGGTATCGTTTCACGCGACCATCTCCTTATGTTTTCTTCCTGCTTACCCATTGCTCTTCCTTCACAGCGTTTTAAAGTGTTCCGTCTTTATTCGTTGTCGAGTAAGTGGGCTGTAACATACAGCTAGAGTTCATCGTTAACCGTGTGTTTAACTCTGGACTTCTGTGTGTATTCACCCGTATTCAATGTACGTTCATGGTATTTTGCATTTATCACTAACAGTCGGATCAGACGTCAGTCTCAGGAGTTATATGAATACTGGATTACTTGCTTTACTTCAACTTTACACAGAATCCCCAACGTTTCCTGTCCAAAATCAATCACTGTTCAGCTTATCTTGTCCCTGCTTTCTGTGAGTTGTCCATGACGCTTTCAGTGCTTGGACTAGCGCTTTAACTAGTATGCACTACTCCTATAGGGACACCATGCTGGAAGAAATCCAAAAGTGAAACAAATACTTTTATTAAGCAACAGTAGTCACTATTAAAGGAAATAAATATTGATCTAAAAAGGTGGAAAGGGTGTCATGGCTAACAATCATCTTCTTCAGTTTCTTGCCCTTCTTTTATGACAACATTGGAACGCGACTGATAAGCAAGTGGGAAGGGCCGTTATAGCAACGGTTCAAATTTTGTTCCCGTGCTGTATTTCCATCGTTCTCTGCTAATCGGGCAACATCCCCAGTGCTTAGTCGTAACCCACTTTTACAAGCACCTCTATTTCAGCGGCTACTTCAGGTGGTGGATCGGCCAATTTGCTATCGACTTGGCCGGTATTTTGGCTTGAAACTATTGTAGTCTGCCGCCATGGGCTAACTGTTGGGAACATCGAAAATACATACACGCAGTATCGGACATAACCCAATCCATTAGTTAGGAGCACACTCACTTGCGGTTGGACTTCGTCAGCATTCGTTGGGCTTGATTCTGATATTAACCAACAAGTTAACCAACTTTCTTGCCATCTATCCATTTTTCTGTTGTTGAGCATCTTTCATTTGTACGCACGCAGCCTGACGTGTTTGTCGAAGTGATTCTAGCATCCTAGTCTGGCTGCACTTTTCACACTAGGGGCAGATATAAATCCGAGAGTAGACGCGATGTTCTCCCCGTCCACATAAAGTACGGTGTTTCTTTAGTTGAGAACTGAACCGGACTTCGGTATGCAAACAAGTAAATTCGGGACTATGCGTCTGCATTAACGTGTTGTTTACCTATCCTGTGTCTGCGTACGAAGTCGTATTCCTGCAACTGATCTTGCCAGTGCGCGATTTGTTCTTCGGGATCTCTGTACATTTGGAGCCAACGAAGGGAGTGCTGTTCGGTCCGTTCAGGCAGATACTGCCGATTCTGCTGGCATTTCCTTTTCACTCGTGCAATGATTCTTTTCTGTTGAGCTGACGCTCCTGGTCCTGTTGGACAATACTCTCCATCTCATCCGGTCCTTTCTGTGACCAAACGGCTTCAGTCGCCTAGACACTCGCATCCGTGTCCAGAATGAATTCTTCCGCCAGTGTACGCTTGCACAGGAGTTGCGCAGAGAAACTCGCGTAGCCGGTCGAGTGCTTTCTAACATTCTGATGGTGATTCATAACTACGACGTTCTTGTGGCAGTGCATTCAAGGGTGCGGCAATAATAGAAAATCCTTTGAGTAGTCGTCGATAATATAAAGCCAGTCCGAGAGAACTACGTAACTTCTCAACATACGTACGGGTCGGTCACTACTTTACTTGCTCCGTCTTACGCGAGCCTGTTCGGATGGCCGACTCCGGCTGATGCATCCGGATACATCCCATCTTCCTTCAGTGACACTTAGATTCTTTGAATTTGAAACTTATCCCGATGAGACGTTTTAGTTCTTCGGTATAGGTTGATAAAGTTCTTGTTTTATTTCTCATGCACGATGATATTATCCAGTTAAAAGATATAATTCCATGGGATCAGTTCATACAATACCTACTGCACCAGGAGCTGAAAAGCCGCAGAGGCGTTTGGTAGCCGAAACGGCATAGTTTAGAATTCAGACAGTTCAGACAGCAAGGTGAGGTTAGTCTACGTTTTTTTAACATTTTCGTTCGATCGTTCTCCGCACCCTCACCTGTCAGTAACTTGCAGCAAGATTAAGTATTCCGACACAAGCGGACACGCAGGCACCCCTGGATCTCTAATCAACTATAGACCTGTCTCTCTCGCACGATTCACCTGTTGAAGTTCGCTGCTATGTTAGCAAAGAAAACAACATTTTTGGCCGCGGAGGCTAACTCGCCATGGTCACGAGACGTTTTTATAGATCACATGCCTAAACTACCAATCACATTGATCTATAAAAGCGCACACGCGTGGCTACCCGGTTCATACTTACGCATCGCTCCGTTCTGCTCCGCTATACACTAACACACCGGATGATTTCACCTCCATTGGTGATCTCACGAGGCGGGGCCTTCAAACATCATAGCTGTACTCTTCTGTTTCATCCTCGATATCACCTACACTCACGCTTTTGGCGATTTGTTGCTTTTGTTTTCCTGCACCAGGTCGTACAATAATCAAGGCCATGATAACCTACCTTCGCGCTATTTTAAAATCCCCGTGTTTCTACTCCACCGAACGCTCCGGCTTTCCATAGTCAAACTGTAAAATTTAAACTGAAGCGAATCTACAAGGTTCACAACAATTCTATTAAAGAGCATCGTATTACTCGATAGGTTACTCTACAGACTATGAGCATACCCAGTATACTTACCTCAGATATCCCATCAGTTATATACAGTATGGATGAGATTAAGAGCAAAATCTGCTGTCACGAATACTCGAAGCTAGGCGTAATTATGCTTCACAAGACGTGACTCCATGAGGATATGGACGACACAGTTGTAGCGATTGAGGGACTGATTTACCATCATGTTGATCGGCCATGTACGTACTGGCACCGTGGAGAAGTTTTTACTTATATAAATCCATCGTGGCACATGTCAACAAAAAGTGTAGTACTAACTGCTTAATTTTGAAATGTAAGCCAGGATGTTTAGGCGGATACTAATCGCTTTTGGTGACAAACATCTACATTTCTTCCAGATGTCCCACCTCTGGAGAAACGAATATTTACCTTCTATACAATATAGCTGTCATCGACCATCTTGATTATTTCTGCTTTTTTGCCGATAATTTCAACCGAGTTGAGACAATCTTCCCCCACAAATTTCGTGTTGTAAATTGTTGTAAACTTCCTCACTAGACTTAAAGCAACTCTAGACATTTTATTTGTTGACAGTGCGACGTTGTTTTTGTGTGCAATTGGGCAACGATTGGTAGCTCTGGTCATTCACATGTCAACTTATCTGTTCGCTACAGCAAGGGTAATCACATGGTTACTTTATGTAAAGACGTCTAGCTTAATAAAGACATCGCTCAGCTCAGAACATATATAAACTGCAAGAGATGCTTGCATCCGCGGACTTTCTCATAATTGTTGTTACTAATATCTACGTACTTTCGCCAGTTAGCGAACTCCATCAACCTTTGCTTTGATACATACTGTCTACTGGAGGCTGTTTTCATCCGTGCGGATCGGTCCTCATCTTCATACAGGAAATGCCTGTTTAGACTCAAAGGAAAAGCCTCCAACAGTATAGACCATGCAGCAGTGAATTCTATTTCTATCAGGGTAGAGTTGCGCCGTCTAAACCACCCATATGTCCGGACCATACTCGCAGGTTTGGGCGGTTAGTGAAACAACTTAGTGAAATCTCTCACGGTGTGTCGAATCCAGACGTTGAGCTTAAAAAATGGGATCACACCTTTTGTTGCTTCACTGCTAACTCCGCTTTTTACCCTTTTTCCCCCTAATTGGTTTGGCTCATAAATTGTTTATCTACCATTGACAGAAACACATTGCACAATAAATTGCTGCAGCTGAATTCCAACAAAGCAAGTGGCCCAGACGAACTATCTGCCGTTGTGTGTGCTGATTTCCTGACCTAGTCGCTTCCTAACGCGTTGTGCACGAAAAGTGTTAATACTGCTGTCTGTTGCAAAAGTGTTAGCTTTACATCAGTGCTATAAGAGCTTCAAATGAATACCGGCCGTTCGGCAACACTTCAATAAATGCGAAAATCTTCAAAAACTACCATTCTTGAGCAGCTGCTGACTCAAACTGATTTTGCTGATTCTCTCTAGTTTGCTTATCGCAGTTTGACGTCTACTGAGGACGCATTCGCCTGCTTTGTACATTCAGTGCTGGCATCAACAGACAGCAAAATCAAATCCGTCCGATTATGTTTTATCGTTTACAGTAATGATTTTAGCAATGTAAATGGTTAGCTTCTTCTAAAAGACCTGTATGATATATATATATATATATATATATATATATATATATATATATAGGCACTTGACAAGTAAACATTTGGCTGAGTGTCACAACACATGGGTAACAACAATAAAAAGGAGGAAAATGAATAGTCAGTGGAAGGGATGCCAAGATCCTTGTGTTGTGCGGGCGGTGAGATTCTTGGTTGCCCAGACCTAGAAGAGAGTTGTCTTAAGAGACCCCACCCTGAGGCTTAGATCTTAAAGACCTGGCCCGCTAGGTAGCGGGGCAAATTCGAAGACTGTTAACATCCAGGTGACTCATCCGCTTTCTGTTTTCGGTCGCGATCCACAGAGTAGTCGGTGGCCAGCGAAATTGTTCATCCGCCCTCTGTTAGATACCCGCTTCCAGTTACAGAAGTGAGTGGTCAGTGAAACTGTTGCCTGTCACAGCGCCGTACGAGCTCTTGTGGTATTCGATGGAGAACCAGGTGACCAGCCCAGATCTCCTCACGCTCTGAGACGCTGCCGATGACTGTCCGCGACTGCTTATTCATCTCGCCTGCAAGGTAGACAAGACTTATTCGCAATCACCTCCACAAAGATGGCATTCCATAATCGGTAACGTTTGGACCCACCCGATAACGTACATCCCCGCTACGATAGACCTACATGGTGTCGGAATTCAACCTTCTACCGTCCATCTACTGAATGACGAGGTATTGTCCAGTTTACTCGACTTGGGGATAAAAATTACTCGTTGCTCGCCACATCCACCGGTGTTCTTCAGTAAGCCCTCTAGTCCCAATACCTCTTTTCATTTACATCGGCTCGTTACTGACCCCTGATGAAATATGCGGACGACGTGGTCTTGGGTATCCCACATCCTACCGCAGCCTCATCAACCAGATTACAATTATATCTGGACAACCTTTAATTGTGGCCCAGAGCTCTCTATCGCTGAATGCATTAAGATGCAATTATGCTGTTTTTCCCTACGTACTAGCTGTCGTTATCAGTAACTTCTCATTGAATGCCCTGAACTTCACACAGATGGTGAGAGGTTGCACTCCACCGCGTCCGTGAAGTATTTAGGTGTCACACTTAGTTGTGATCATTCTTGGTCACTCCATGTAAATGGACTTTCCACAAAAATAAGGAAACTTCCTTCTACGCTTCTTGTTTGCAATCTTCCTCCTTCTCCAGCTACTTAATACTGCGATGTATCGCCGAATGTGTCTTACCCCGGTGGACCCGTGATATTCCTTAGCTTTCTAAGGAAGCATTTCAAAATGCTGGATAGGTCGTTGACGTAATTGCCGTGACATTACCAATCTGACATTTACTGACGTTCGTGTGTGTCTACTCATACCAGTTTATGCAGAAGACTTGTTTCAACAATGCTCACAAGTGCAGGTCACCCTCTTCATGGGGCACTATCTGACCGTCTATCAATTTTCCTCATCCACACACATGTATAAATCCATGTATGCTCGTATGTGCTTGCCAATCACCAGTAATTCCATATTCGTCGCGTTTTGTAACCATATTGCCGTCTGTGTCACTTATTAACCTACTTGTGTATTCGTCATTTTAAGTTTTAGTATTTTTACGGTAATGAAGGCGTATGTGGAACAGTTGAATATCCCCCTTTCTGTGTCCATCAAGCACTTTCTTGAACTGAATTGTGACACAACCTTTGCAACAAAACTGCGAATCTCACTCGACAATTCGTCTAGCTTGAGTTACTGGCATTTGTTTCTATATCAGAAGGCGTAGAACCGTCGTGTGTTTGCTTTTTACCCCTAAAATAGAAAACTTGGCCTAATGAAACCACATTGGTTCGACAAGAAGTACGCTGAATTTGCTCGACGATGACGTTTTTTATGGTCTATATATATATATATATATATATATATATATATATATATATATATATATATATATATTCTCTTTGTACCAAAGATTACAAAGCATACAAGAGGCAACGGAATTTATACTGAAAGGCGAATTCACAGAACTGCCGGTAGTTCATAGAGCAGTTTGCATCTGCAGCGAAGACGCCCCCCAAGAAGATTTTTTCTTACGTGATGATGCACAGTCCCTAATTTCGATCATTCCGCGTGCATCCGTATTGGCGGTACACTTCGCTTTCGTACTTTCAACTAACCATGCGTCTTAATCCACTCCGGCGTACGCAGCCCCACCGAGCCTCATAGCGTTGACTGCGATGTGAAAGGTGTGCGCAAAATGCTCATCAGCCTTGACGGTACATAGCGTGTCGGTCTTGTTGGGTTCCACACAATGATTCTGAAGTCCCTACCGTCCATCTTCTCGCATCCTGTGACTGAACTGTTCAACAAATCGTCGCCCGAATTTAAATTACCGAGTGACTAGAAACACTCGATGGCAAAGCCGATTCCGCAATGTATTGTCCAAGCAAGTTGGATAGTTACCGCCAGTCATGCATTGAAATGAAAAGCGCCGCCTTATCTGTTATATGCAGCGAGATAGATAAGCGACATGCTACCACCGACGTCTTCCTTCTTTCTCCCCTTTCCCTTCCATATTCTCCTCTCCCAGTTCCCATTTAACCTAACCCACTGCTTCCCCCATTCCGACTGCCCACCCGAGCGATTGCCCGGCGCAGTCGTATTTCTCCGCGAAAAGCGCTGGGACGCAAGTGCGCGCCTAGAAAGACGCACTGCACTAGTCACCATGAAACTCGGTCGCCACGACATTGGTATTGCCGCGCTTAGTGAGACGGCTTGCTATTTAAAGCAAACTATGCGAGCCTGGTGCTGATTACACGTTCTATTGGGTACGAAACGCCACCACATTACCACGGAATATGGGCTTGGATTTCCACTATTTGACCTTATACATGGCCACCTAAGGGAGGAGCCCACTGGACTCAGCCCAGTTGTACGCTCGATTGTCCTCCGTGTTGCGGTGCGTGCCGAGGAGCGACTTCAACGCGCGCGTGGAGCATGATGCCGCCGTGTGGACAGTCGTAATCGGGCCGTGTGGTATCGCCTCAACCATTGGGAATAGTGACCGGCTGCTCTCTAACTGTGCGCCACTCACGGTCTGGGGAATACAAACATACAGTTTGCACTCGGTGCCGGTGATATTGCTACTTGGACGCACTCACTGACTGGGCACGCTAACCCGATTGTCTACGCCAACGTGACGTGCACTGCTTGGAGCTAAGTGTGGACCAAATTGTACATGTATTGTTTCCCTGTCGCAAATCGGCGGAAATTTAATATTCGTTCCTTAGTTACTGTTAAGCGGAGAATCGAACTGGAAAATGCGATGTCTACTTCATGCTTTCAGTCGGTGACTTGTAGCACTACATCAAAGAACCGGTTACCGTAGCGGTCGTAGAAACGATCAGGCGCTTGGTTTGATGGCAACAGTACTACCATTGGCGCATTTGGGTCGTCATCATCATCATCATTACACACTAGCTGAAGGTGAGAAACACACTTCAACTAACTGTGTCGCAATACGAAAATATACGAGAAAGCAAGTGAGTAAACATTACAAAATACAATAACTAAGATAGCAAGTAATGCTAAGCGTAGTATTTTTCATGCAGTATGAGATCCTTGTTGGAGGGGAAGCGAAGATGAAAAGTGAGGATCAGAGAAGCTCACAGCACAGACGACATTGAGTCGGCTCTTGACCATGTCAACTAGCGTATCCAACCAAACGTGTCTATCCTCCTTTGGACCCCAGCCTTGTAGTCGGGAGACAACAACCGACGCCCACTTAAAGGATGTGACTTTATTTCTTTTGACCGATCATTGTTTAGCCTCCTCTTTTCTTTTCCCATCTACGCTTGGCGCACAAACAACGCACGACGCGGGAGTCGGTGAGCTCGTATGCTCAACAACTGGCCAGGCCATCGAAGTCTGGTGCGTGAAATATCGGTTCTGAGCGGTTCACTCGCTCTTCCTGCACCAACTGCGCGACGTCGGGCACGCTCACACGGTGTTCTCATCAGAGATGAGCTAAGTTGCGAACCCGGCGATGGTCGAACGTAACAACCGCTTTAGGTTTGTCGATCTGATAAGCCAGGAGGGTTGAACGAACGACTGCATTGTAAACTCTGCCCTTTAGTGCGAGAATGATGTCACGTCAACGCCACCGGTGGCCGAGATTAGCAAAAGCGCCTTGAGCTTTTGCTATACAATTTGTAATCTAATCTTCCGTTCCACCGACACTAAAGTAGCTGCCAATGTACTTGATTTTCCGGATGACTTCTAATTGATTCTCACTAAGGGTTAGCGCCGTTCTGTGTCTCTGCCAAGCTTGGAGTGGGACTTTGCATTTCGAGTGTGTGAGGCACATCCAGAAACGACTGACAGCTAGAGCTAATTCATCCGGTGCTGCTTATCACAATTGGGAGCTGTCACTGATTGGTCAATGTCGGCATACTCCAACTCAAGAAGTCGCGTGTCATTTTCATGACTTCATCGATGGTGAAGTTGAATTGGAAAGTTGACAGCGTGCAACTTGGTCTCGCACTGCTTGTGGTTCTAAAGTGCGTCGACAGTTTGCCATAAACCCTCACTCTGGCCGAACTACACGAATAAAGCGATTTTTTGTACCTTGCATATTTATCAGACACACCTTTCCTGAGCATACAGTCCCATCGAGCACACCGTTTCATCGAATGTGATGCATCTTTTATGTCGAGAAACACATTTACAGTGAGTCTTCAATGAGTATGTCGGTTTTCGAGCAATTGGTATTGGGTAAAGATGTCATCAATCCATCCTCGGTTTTGGCGAAATCCGGCTTGCTTGTCACCAGTTTGACTTTCACAAGTATTAGTCAGCCTATGCAAATGTAAGTAACTTAGAAACAATTGCGATCAGACCAACCACTCTGATTGCCGCAATCCGATCGTGAGCATCCCTTGAAAATGGGGACTATAACGAGCGGCCCTTTTCTGCTAAGGCAGTCTGATACTCCCACAGCTTCACAAGTAAGTTGTGTACTTCATCTACAAGAGCAGGTTCCCCGAATTTGAAGAGTTCTGGATGACGTCCATGTGCTTCCGCAGCCTTGTTCAATTTCAATAGTCAATTCTCACTTTCAATTTCTTCGCGTTACTTCGGATTCCAGGGGACGGTCAAGGGAGTAGGTCGATCACTGGCCGATAAAGGAGCTGTTGATTCTGGCTGATTAAACTACTCTAGTTGTTCGGCCTAAAGCTCTTAGCATTTTACAAGTTGTGGATTGGGTGTCCACTCTGGTCACATACAGTCTCATTAATAGCAGGTTTCCTGCTGCCCATTTAGCCTATCAGGAAAGTGGCTGTCTCCATTTCCGATTCAGATGAGACCACCAGACTTCGCGGTCTGTGCTCAGGCTGGCACATAACCACGCTCTTAGGATTTGTGAGTGTCGTGTTCGCTTCCGTCCGAAATGTGTTGACGAGCGTCTAAAAGTTCCGGAGACTACGTAGATATCCAATATCTCGGTTGGCAATTTGATTTGCCACTTTAAACATGCTTGCTGCTAATAACGTGTGGCGGATACGCGACCGGTAATCTTCAACTCTGTCTGTATCCTAGCGTATTTGGATACGCATTCAGAACAATATAGGGGCACATCAGCATTACGTGGGTACGCTGTACCAACGCTTCGCTGACGCTTAACTATCACTAGTCGCACGTGGACTAAAGATACTGTGAAGGTCGCTAGGTTCCTCGCGCCGTCAGATTACAATGAAGACTTGTGATCCTTAAGGCTACGGACCGGCCATTCCGAACACCTGATTTCGCCATTTAGTTGGTGTCCATGCATTCATCGCGCCGTTGCGGACGTCCACCGAAACGTACCCGCAGGTCGGCCTATACGTCTGTGTGATCGGAGTTCACGCTCACGCTCCAAATTAAGCGGCACTTTTGAACGCAACTTCTTTAACGGTGACTATTCGGAATGGGATCGATTTGCGTCCATGGCTTCTCTAAGACTGATGGGTGCCATGTCACCCTCCGGGGGTGCTGTGTCGATAGTTAGCTCTTGCGAGAAATGGTCGAACATCTTCACACAAGTGTAGCGATTGCTGACCGTTATCACTGCTGGAGCCTGCACCGTGTTAGCCGCTCAGATACAGCTCACCAGTGCACAGTATTTCAACTTGGTCATTCATATCATGTTCAAACACCACACTATCCGTACTGTTTCTGAGATGAAGGAGCTTGTTCAGTTTTTGGTGGAATTCATCTCTCACCAATTTATTGCTACAGTTTTTTAAGGGGACGACATAGACCGCAATGACAAACAGGCACCGTTTGTCCCTGCGCGGCTTCGAAACTTGGAAGTAGCCAACCAGTCTGACATCACATATCCGGCCCTTGACTAGGATCCAATCGACTAGGGCAGCTTCACCCCGGGGACTCAGCAATGTGCACATTGGCGTTACCGGTATTTGGAGCTGCGTCTTCTGCGGACGAGCGCATTGAGAAAGTGCAGTCAGTGTCGCATGTGGGAATCTCAGGGTTATCCTTGAAATCGAATCTTGCAGCAAGTTTCCGATAGACAACAGATGTCGACCGATAGGATCTCTATACCATTTTACAGGCATGTTAGCGCATTGTAGCAAGCTTTTAGCGTGGCACATTTTCGGAATCGTGTGCTGTACATACAAGTTCGCGAGGCTAGGAACGTCGTTTTGGTGTCGTTGACATTAGCATTGGTCATAGGACGTTAGCCAATGGGACATAGGTTAGAAGCCCCCAGCATAAGCGACAGGCCGTCCAGTGAAAGTAGTCGAGCACCACCTTCTGTGCTGCCATGATGCGCGTCTGAAGGAAACTCCGATGATTTCTCTCCAAACTGAAACCGTCCAATAGGCAACTTCTGATAACTGTCCAAAGTGGTGATCTCAGGTACCACATTATTCGAAGCTTACGCCGTAACCAATGCGGACGGACAGGCAAGCCACCACATGAAGCGGCCTATACTAATTGATCGATAGTCGCTATCTGGTGGTGGATTATTTCGGCGTCCTAACCAACGTTACGATGGTGGCGTAGACAGGCATTCTTCTAACTGGTATTCCGCAGTTCCTTAGGTCTGAGGGAGTCAGGCAGACCTGCATTTGCGGTTGGTCAGTAATAGATAGGTAAGCAGAGCCAACGCCCAGATACGAGGTCGCGCACAGGCTTACCTAGGAGCACGTGAGCTGTCTGCTGCATGCGAAGGTCACTAGCACGAGTGCGGAACGACCATCGACTGTTTCGCCAAATTTGGGAATCGGGTGCCAAATGACTGTCCAGCAAATACAAGCCCGAGTCAACGGAGACGAGTCATTCGGCCAAATATGGAAAATCCGTGGGACGGAATTAACTCGCATTGGCTGAGAGCCAAACACTTCCAAAATTAGTATGTTTTGCTCACCAATAAATAGAACTGACCTATCGTGTAGAATAGACTCCCAGTTTAAAGAGCCTTGGCCTTCTGTATCCCGTCGGTTGGTTGAACGCGTGACTGAGCAATCCAGCAGTCGTAGTCTCGCAGGCGCAGAATAGCAGCAGTACGAAGGCAGCTTTACAACAGTCAAGCATGCGCCATGGCTAGGACACTGCACGCCCTAAGCTGAATCAGCAATGGCTGCTAGGCGGTCGGACGATTTTGCGCGATTGTTATTGCGACGACCATGGGAGACATTGTTCCCATTGAAGTAGCTCGATCAACCTGAAGCTTGAAAACGTATGTTCTATTGGGTTCTTACTTCGCAATAATCTGCCTCGACAGGAAATCGAACACCGGACGTACGGATTACCGTTCCGCTGCTCTGCCAACTGAGATACCGTCGAGGCAGATTATTGGGCAACGTTTAATCGTGGCTTCTACTTTCTACAAAAATTTCACTACTCACAAAACCACCAAACGACGTTCCTAGCCTCGCGAACTTGTATGCACAGCACATGATTCCGAAAATGTGTCACGCTAAAAGCTTGCTACAATGCGCTAACATGGCTGTAAAATTCTATGGTGTTCGAGCAAGTGCTGTCTGTTGGCCACTTTTGAACTACTTCGCTCGTTGAGGTGTGCCACTCATAGGGATGATCGAGTCCTCCAAATATGGATGCATGAATTGACATTTTCCGCTTGGTTGTGCATGGACTTATCCACTGGACTACAGGGACGCCCTTCGATTGCCTATGAGTTAAAGCTATGAGACAAATGCATGCTGTAGCAAATTGGTGATTTGAATGCAGGGGTATGAAAGTTAGGCTAGAGCTTGGCAATAACAATGAAAAAGCGGAAAATAGGATGAAGATGTGAAGGCCCGAGCAGTAGCATCCGAACCTCAATCCACTCTCCTCGATGCGACAGATGGGGTGCGTTGCTAATCCTCTGCGGCGGCCAGACCATCAAGAGGGGATTTGAACTTGATGTCCTAATGTTGCATTGCTTGGGCAGAGTACTGTCAAGTTGCGCAGGCCTAGACAGGAACGCGATTAGGGTTCTCAGCCAAAACCTTCGGTTCAAAAACCTAACCCCAAGGCAGTGGGGTTTTGACACTGGGCTACACTGAGCCCGTTTTTTGGAGTTAGGAGCCACCCTCACTCCAACCCCCAACTTGGAGGGCCTGGAGGCTGAGTTTGTCAGGCCTCTAACCATTGTACCATCTGGTATGAGTGGCTCTGAAAGTTCATAATGTACCACCCCGTATACCTCAATGGATCTTTGAGGCGCGCAAACCATCGCACCACTTGGAGGTACAATCTAGTAGCGATGGTATCAGAGCGGAATACAGCTTTTACTGCGTATGTATAACATCGTGTGTACGAAGAGATGTTGATGCAGTTTCGCAATTTGCGTCGGCGATTGACTCGGGAGCTCCGTGGGCAGAAAAGTCGGAGCAGTGGAATGCTACACCGAACGCTGCCAACAAGGGATTCTTTTACTCCTTGAAAGCGGTGTGTGGACTTTCGTTGCAACGGCTGAGAATGCTGCTCGATGACACTTCACAGGCGCTGTTTGCGCAAACACTACAGAAATAATGCATATCTGGCGAACGCATTTTGACACTTTTGGACAACCGTTCAGATATTGACTAGGCCACATTGCATGCGCTGGAAGAATTAAAGGTGATGTAGTGTCTATAGGGCACGCTGACACTGGATGAGATGCGGAGAGCACTTGCTCAACTGCGAAACGGCAACTGCGCGTGAGTCGAAGGGATACCGCCAAACGTGCTGAAAAACGACGGACCCGCAATTCTACACGCGCTACACCGCGTGGCGCTACGCGTGCGGTTTGAACATCAGTTACTAGGTGAGTTGAAGAATGCCGTTTTGCCACCACTGTACACGGACAAATGGAGCAACCAATGTGCCAACACCTGTCGTGGCGTCAAATCGCTAGGTTGCGTTAGCAGCTCGAATCGTGCTCAACCGCCTCGTCTATTAGGTAGTGGAACCGAACGCGGCAGAAAAGTAATGCGAATTCCGTTCTTGCTGTAGCGTCATACACAAGGTGTTCTCGGCTCGCGAATCGTAGACGAAATACCGAGAATGACACCATCCATTTGACTCGCTGTTTATAGATTTCACCAATGCATTTGACACCGCTGTGGCTGTTGTTGGGTAAGATTGGTTATATGAGTAACTTTGTAAGTTTAACTGACTATCTGCACAGTGGTATGCGGGCCAAATACAGATGAGTGGGTAAATCTCTAATGAGTTTCATATCTCTGGTGCAAAGCAAAGCCGTCTTAGCCGCTGCCCGGTTTAATATTTACCTTCGTGCAATGATGTCTTGTTTTTTGATGCTGCATGTGATTACGGTGTCCGTGTGGAGCACCCTATTACTGCTGGGTTGCTGAACATCCGTCGTTTCGCAGTGTGAATCTTACTTTGTGAGACAATCATCCGTATACTGCTGTTTGCCGACACCTGCGCGTTGTTCGCACACGGTGCGGGTCAGTTACAATACGTGACGGTGGTTCTCGCTTCCACAGCGGCTATGTTCGGACGCACAAGCAAGACTATTTTTCAGCCATCACCAGAATTGGAATCCTTGTGACTGCCCCAAATGCAGCTTAATGATAACGTTTTGGAAACCGTTTTGAAATTTTGCTTTATCGGGAGCGTGCTTTGGACCGACCTACAGGTGACGAGCGAGTTGCGCATCCGCGTATCGAAAGCGACTACTGTATTTGGCAAGCTAGAGACTGGAGTTGGACGAATCACCGAGTGACCGTAAGGACGTAGCTGCCGATGTACCGATCGATGGTGTTTTGTCTTATCCTTTACCACAGCGAAATCTGGACCTGAACGAAATTAGATAACTGTATCGCTGTCACCAAATTTTGCGCATCGGTTGGTGCGACAGAATTGCGGGCACAGAGGTGCTGCGCCGAAGTGGCATGTATGCAATGGACTGCATAATTCTGCTGTGGCATGTGGGGTGGCTGGGATATGTCCGCCGTATGGATTGGATGAGGATGCCGAAGCATTCTACAGTAACGGCAAACATGGTCAAACTGAAGCTTCGTCACCAGGATATGACCAAATTGAGTTTATCACGGTCTAATGTTGACTCTAGGTCTTAGGAAGATAAGGCATTCAATCGGCACACTTCGCATGATCACCTCCAGAATGCTGTCGCGTGGGTGCAGCAGACCTAACTGTTGCATGGGGAAGAAAACGCCGGAAGCAACCGGCCTTGACGGAGACTAGACCATCAACCAACTGGTACTATAACACATGCAGTCTTGTGTGCCGCCGCCAAATTGGTCAGGTAAGCCTCCAGCGTGTCCACATAGAGCTATTATAGAAGAGACGATAAGTAAGCTGAATAAGTAAGCATCCTCAGCACTGCGCTTGGTAAGTACTCTGTTTCCGATTCCAGTTACTAACCCAGGTCAATAACGCGGTACACGTGGTGCGTATGCTACATCGTTGCCTTAGTTGGTCGGTACGCGTGCCTGCGTGTATATTCCCTTGAGTTTCAGGTGGTTTTTGATTGATAACTTCCATGCGACCGCGCTTGATATGAATGCCGGCTAGATACCTACTTGTTGAAACTCTCCATCTCCATTAGACTAGCTCCAGGAGACAGTTGTTCATTGCTGGCGAAGTCGGCGTGTACAGTTATTTTGACAGTGCTAAAAGTGGTTCAGTCCAGTGTGGAGCGGTCTACGTCCAAGGCACTGCTGTGTGGTTTGCATTGTTCCCCTCGTTCAAACGAATGAATGCTGATGTGCATGTTGAAGAGTGTGGGCCGGCTGCGAATCACTCATGTCTCTCATCCACACTCCCTCCGGTGTTATTCTTTCGGGTTCACACTAGATATGGGGTTTGTGAATGGTCCCTCAATAGGCGCAGACTTCCTGTGGTTGTTTGCAGTCTCAGTAACAGGCTAATCCGGAACTGCACACCACCAACCATGGGATGCAGTCGTCTTTGATGCTAGGGACTCTGACTATTATCTATTTACCGTCAACACAGGACACTGGTCCGTTTGGAATTTGCAACAATCCGCTTAGGCCAATCTAATACATTGGGCCTTGAGGTTGACAGAGATGGCACATACTATGCTGTAGCCATCCGCCGTCTTGTAGAGGAGGATGACGGCAAGGAAGCAGCTTTGTTTGCTAATCACGGGCTAGTCTTCATTCTGTCTAACTGTCGGCTCTAGTGAGACTACAGTTTATATGTGATCGTTGCTACTCCCTAGTATGTTAACTCTACCCTGTAGTGAATGTTACTTGATTTTAACTTTTCATCTGTTCCAAATTGGAGGAAACACACGAACTAATCAACAGTGTGTTCGATGGCATCCCTTTCATCAGGGAGGCGGAGAACATTCTTAGACGTTCTCATACGACGGAATGCTGCTGAACGATTGGGAACAACAGTCTACCGAAAATCTACGCATACGGACCAGATCCTAAACTCCGGCAGTAATCATCCGGTAGCCCAAAAGCGCAGCTGCGTGTGAACCTTTTCAAACGAGCACAAACCCATTGTAGCACATCGCAGCTGAGACGGGCAGAGGAAAACCATCTCCAATCTGCTCAAGCGGAACTCGTACCCAAAAGGCTTCATTCTACGCTGCCTTGCACCACAAATAGGCTGTTCAACACACCTCGACAATTTCAACAGTTGAAAAGAGATCAACTCTGCCCTATATCAACGGAATCTCTGAAATGGCAGCGAGGCTTTTATTGCCTTTTGGAGTCAAAGTTGCACACCACCCAACGGAAACAATTTGCAGTAAACTTTTCAGTGTAAGATAAACTTAGCAAAGAGGAAGCAATTGGTGTGATTTATAAGATCTGCTGATGTAACTGTGGCAGTTACTGCGTGTGACAGATTGGAAGAAAGCTTGGTACAAGGCTACACGAACACAGCCTAGCCATTCGTCGCCACGATCAGGACTCGCTGATGTCAGTGTATATGGATGCCGAGAACCATCAATTCGACCTAGACCACGCCAGCATCCTCGGAAGGGCTAAAAGCCGGCAAGCACGTGAGTTCATTGAAGCATGGCATTCAAAGCAAAATTCAATCAATAAGCACTTGGACATTGAAGTCGCTTACGAGGCACTGCGAACTAGGCCCCTGAGGTCGCACTGATGATGTTTCCTTAGCAGGCAATGGAATATCTGCACAATACTCATTCAGCTCGGAGAACAGCTTAGCATCCATATCCACACCTCGAGCTACGGATATTCTCATTTCTTTCAATTTTTTTCTCTTTCTGATCCCCATTAATAACCTTCAACTTGTGATCCGCCGCTAACAATAGACGTCTTTTGTAAAGCTGAGCTTATCCACTTGTAGGCACAGCGCAACAATACTTAATTGTCTCTTGCCGCGTGAAAGCGCTTATTAGGCCACAACACTTTATTCCCCTAGATGTATACAACTTTTCAACAGCCTTTACTGTAATTCATGATGATGCCCCATATTTGCCTGTTACTATAACAGGAAACGACTGCTTAGTTTCTGCGCCCACTGAGAAGCTATGTCCCCCATATACATGAGGATTACAACTATGTTTGTTTCGGGGCAAGCTCTAATACATCCGTGAATGAAACAGTCTTACAAGAAACATGCTTGTCATACGTACACTGCTTGTGGGCCTTACCATTGCACATTTCTAAATGGAGCCACTGTTTTATCCCCGGATCGTCACGATGACCTAGCACTCTATCTCATGATTGATACCTCCTTGAAACCAGTACTTATCGCGTTGACTTCGGACGAATGTGCACTTTTTCAACTTTCTTACCGAAGGCAGCCAGATCTGATGTGCATGTAGGAAGTGAACCTCAGTCATTTATTAGCTCCATTCACTCATCCCATTGTAACCAAACAGTAGCGACAATGCATCAAATAGATTAGTTATAATAATGCTTATTCTCGATTTGAAACGTGACACACCCCAGGTAGGTCTGATCATTTACAGTCAGTTGACTGTGGTGTGTCCAAAAAAAGCAGCTAAGAATGCTCACGAAGTACGAGTCAGAGTGACGTGTGGTTGTGGTAATGTTTGGAGATTATATCTTCTTTCTGTGTAAGACAAGTCAGTGTTCTGCGGTGTTGCAAAATGCATCGCAATGGGGCTTCTTTCATGATAGTGAGAGTTTTAACATGCACGAAGCATTGTACGTTTGGATTTGGTCTGCATTCGATTTTATTGGACCTGTTTATCGCCTCTGTACCGTTTACAGGAATGCAGTTCTATGGCTGAGCGACTGATTCAATCTCAATTGGTTCGGGCTCAAGAGGCGGAGACAATGTTGGCTCTTCGCTGCGACCTGTCTGTTCTAAAGCGAACGATGGCAGAAAATGATGTTCATCGGTCATCTTTAAACGCCAACGGAGGGTTTGCAATAGTAAACGGTGACTTTGCGACATCTATAATGAATTCTAGCGATACCACTGCTCTTGATCCCGCAGATCCTGTGCAAAAGGGAGTCGACTTACCACTAGAAACATCCACCTCTACATCAGTGGCGAACAGCTTTGGTCACTCAGTGAGTGATAATTTTTGTTACTTGATCACTCTACGTTGTTAACTTTCCTTCATGCAATTTAACAGATTTCTGCTTGGTATGTTTAGCTTTTGTTGCACCATATTGGACACGGTGGCTTGCATTACCGCTTCTATCTGAGTTGCTATTTCCATCTTTCACTAGTAGCTCATTTTATGCGCTCTTTCACCACATGTGTGATGCAGTAGAACAAGTATTCTTCCGGGATAGTCGTAAAACAATTCTTTTTTGTTGGACTCACGATTCTTCTACTCATGACTACTTGCTCTTCTCTGCTGACTACGTAATCACTCTCGCTAACCGCAAACTACTGACTCCTAACCACCGTTTCAGTCTTTACATCTTGATCGGTTCCACTTAACCCTGTTGGCTGTTGGTTGCTCCGAATGACTGACGATTCCATCTTTGGTACTCTAGTCCAGGCGTACGTCATCGCTTTGCGCATGCTCACCACCACATTCACCTGGGACTTCATGTAACCTGCGATCAGTCACTAATCACCCTTGGGTTTTTTGTATATTTCCTTTGGACCCTGTTCATAATTTGACTCCGCACGGTACCCCTGTAAAACTCGTTGAAGATGATGGTTAAACGCATTCGATCTGGCTCATACTATCACTTCAGACAGTTTTATTGCTGTTTCCCTTCTTTTTGTATGAACTGCACGACCTACCTTCGTTTGGGCAACTTGATGTACTTTCGTTCATTTTGTACTCTGCATATTACTCTTTCCGACTTTTTATTTCCATTGGAACATATCTGTTTACATTCCTCAGACAAACGTTTCCGCACTTTTTAAAAGCGGATCACCTTCTCTTGGAACGTGTTGGCTTTTCCGATGTAACTCTGTCCCGTTCTCATGGAACTTGGCAATTTTTACCCATGTTTGCCTTGGTGAGTGTTCAGCACGCTTGTGCTCGGCATTGGTGTGTTGTGGCAACTGCACTATCGCGCTAGTACACCATTGGATCGGACCGATATAAAGCCAATGCTCTCACGTTAGTTTGTCTGTGAATCGCTGTGTGTATTTCAGCACGCTACGTTCGGTCTAGTTCTGTGGGTCATAGCTAAGTGCCTAGTGTAGTGAATTCATTCATTAACTGATAGTCTTTACCCACCGCTTCCCGCAAGACTTCTCTTATGTGGCCACCGATTGAGCAATGCTGCAACTCTTCATTTGGTGTACAGTAGTAACCCGTCCAGCAACACCATGGACACCATGTTTGTCTCAATCCTGGGACAAATTCGAAAGCCACTAAACAATGTCTTCTCGCCGTTACCGTATCTCTGCCCCTTATGTCCCATCCGAGTGGCTGGATTGGTGAACACGCGCTTTCTATCGGATCTGAGAAGATTTCGCTGTTCTCTTTGGTGATGCTGCTAGTTAATCCGATACCAGCGTACCAGGATGTACTGCATTCCAGCGCCTCAACTAAACCAAGCTTACCAGAGCCTTTATCTTCACAGTCCCCAATATTACTTTAAGCTGACCAAGAGACTCATTCCACAGTAGATATACATGGGGAACCCAATTCCTGAAGAAGTTGAGGCGTGGCCCCTTGGTCCATGGAAATTGGCTTTACGCATCGTCACCATGTTTCAAGCAATTTCGGACATAACAAATATCACTTGTTTTCTTCTACGGGACATATCCAAGTGTCGTCACTGTCTATCAATGACAGACTGCTGCCACTTTTAGCGTATGCAGGACCGATCTACTGATTGCTTTTACTGTAACATTTTCCGTAATCGAGGTGACATTATTACTGGCCGTGGGTTCGTTATTACAATCCGATTGAACATATTCTTAGCTTACTCTCGCACCCACTTACAGGCTGTCTCCGTTTCGGACGAGTCCACTTCTGTTTGCCCACCACTCTCTCCACCTGATGTGAAGCATGTGTCGGACACCAAGGTTCTCGAAGCTATTCCCGACCCTGCTCGCGGTGTCGTTGGATCAGCCACTCAGGACGATCTGCGTGATACACTTCCTCGCCAACAACACTTCTTCCGTAACAGAATGCCGAGCAGGGAAAATGCACCGACAACCACGGATGTGTGTCACCTTTATACTGACCTCTCCATGTGTTGCGTTCGGGAGGCGGAAGCAAGGACAGAGTTGCTGGATCTAAAAGCACGATACTACGCCCTTGAACAGGTTCGTCTCCTTTATAATCTTTGCGTTTCATTAGGTAATTGCATATAACTTTTTACCTTTGCAGTTTGGTCCCAAAGTTTGGGCTTATCATGTTTCTGTTTGTTCTTAATCTATTTTACCTTCTCTAGCTTAATTTAGCGTAAGATGTTTGGTAGGAATACCCTATCATGTTTTCTGTTCTTTTCCTGGCGTTGATTACTGTCTGTTCCCTACTCTTCCTAGGGAGTTGTCTCGACAGGTCCAGTCTAGATCATCTACATCGACAGTATCGTCATTCGTATCACTGCACTGATAAATGAGGTCACTGTTCGTTTCTCGCTGCGAATTTTGTTCCCGGTTATCTGCTCCACAGATGGAGGCGCATTTTGCACTATTCCTGAAGTGTCTGAATAGCAACTTTCCTCGTTCTACTCACGTATACCGAAAATTCGCACGCGTTTGAACTTTGGACATCCATCAGTTCTGTCCTCTTGAAGACTACTGGTGGTTTGACAACAAAGAACGCCATGATCACTGTATTGTTCAGTTGCATAGCTTCATCCGCGTCCGATGATAGTGAGACTGTGATTCCATCACTCTTCCGCCCAACAATCAACCTTCACACTTTCAGCAACCCGAAACTCCGTGTCCATAATTTGGATTTCCTGCTGACCCCCACCTTCGAGAACTTGTTCCTAGATCATCGCCTATCCTTTCATACAAATCAGTGTGTTAGCAGGAAACTGGACAACGGCGCGCGACGAGACTGGACGTTAACGTGGTGCGATGGTTTGTATGCCTCATTGATCCATTGGGCTATGCTGGGTGGTGCTTTGCACCTTCGGAGTCACTTATACCAGATTGGTCAATGGTTAGAGGCCAGACAAACTCAATCTCCTGGCCCTCCGGTTTCGAGGTTGGAGTGAGTGTGACTCCTTACTTCATAAAGCGGCCTCTCTTGTAGTCCAATGCCAAAACCCCGCTACCTTGTGGTAAGGTTCCTGTCTAGGCCTGGGTAAACTGACAATACTCTTCTTCTACCAATTTATTAATGCTCTGGCCGTCGCAGAGGATAATCAACGGCGCCCTATCTGCTGCATCGAGCAGGGTCGATAGGGGTATGTGTGTTACTGCTCAGGCCTTCCCGTCTTCTTATCTACGTTCTTGCGCTTTTGCATCCTTGTCGTCCCGCCCTAACTGCACTTTTATCCCCCCGTTTTCAACCCCCCAATTCTTGGCCCTCCTCCACCTTGCTTCAATGGTGGCTTGTCTTCTGGTTTCAACCCACGCACAATCGCAGAGCGTCACTCCAATCCAGTCGAAAAGTCCATGTTCAACCAAGCGGACAACGTCTGTTCATCCGTTTCCCTTTGGAGTCCTCGATCCTCGCTAAGACTGGCATGTCTCAATGTGTGCACTTTGCTACAGATTGGCCAACAAGCAGCACTCACCCGCACACTAGCGACCCTATCGATCGATATTTGCTGTTTATCAAAAACCCGCCTGCATGATTCGGTCTCCGTGGTTACCCTGCGAAACCCCACATGCGACACTGGCGGCACATTCTCATTGCGCCTGTCTGGCGATGATGCAGCTTCAAATGCCGGTCAAGCTGGCGTGGGCATTGTTTTGAGTCCCCGGGTTGAAGCCGCCCTGATCGATTGGATCCCAGTCAACAGTCGGATGTGCGCCGTTAGATTAGCTGGT
>OX104066.1:87769914-87803967 GCA_944474145.2 Dicrocoelium dendriticum | reverse complement strand
ACACACAGACTGTGAGTCTATTTTCGCAAAAAATGGTTGTCTGCTTTACAGGCATAAAAGAGAGAAGGAAAAAGACCGTGTAAGAATTGGCAACACGGTAAGGTTCTACGTAGGCATTACTATCGTTAAATGCTCTATATAGCCCGTAATACCCCGCAACTACTGGGAACAACGTGGGTAGCCGAAAGGCTAACTGTTGGCCTACGTAGCAAATATAAGTAACTGAACACTAATGTTTCGCGAAAACACTAGGAATCCAGTAAAGAACGTTAGATATGCGAGTGACTGCAGGACAACTTATAATTAACTAAAGATCAGTGGGCCTCGGTGTACCATTTTCAGTAGATACCGTGACACATGGACTGTTAGGAATATAGAGCTTAGTAACTTCCAAGCCTCTATGTGGTTGCGAAGTTTACATCAAGGCCGAATAAGCTAGATCTACTTGAATAATATAGGAGACGGTTAGGAGCCTTTGACTCCATCTGGCCTGAAGAATGCACAAATTTATTAGAAAATGCATCGCGTTTTATCTCTTAGAACCGATTGTCTTCATTCATGATGCTGTCTCCAGCAACAGCGAGCTAGAGGAGCCAGAGAGAAATTTAGCAACATTTAGCAACGTTTAGCAAAGTGCTTCGATGCGTGAAATCCATCTGGGTTTGCGTTGGTGGGGCATTACCAACTACTTCTGGGGGCTTAGCTTGCGCGAACATGAGGGATTATTTTGCCTCATATGTTGCTACACACTATGGTGCAGCCCCTTGGTTAATTTCGAGCTATTTCTCTCCGATTTTAAGCTCTGATGACAGTGCCAGCTGTGTTCATCCAGGTGGCCATGATAACTAGTACTGCAATGTCGCATCAGCTAGTTCCTTGTTGGTTTTCCTGGCAAGAGCTGTTCTAGCACCCTAAGCAAATAGTGACATGAAAAATCAAGTGTAGGATAGAAGTAACAAAACAAAAGCGTGAGCTGGTTGTTCACCTACCATTGCGCACAAAGCAAGGTTGGCGTTGTAGTCAGGTAAAAGATAAACAACGCACGGGCGGCAGAGATAAGGAAAAGTTGTGGTAAAAATTTGCTTGTTGTCCAACCAGCCAGTGTGTCAGAGGCATTTCTCGCGCTGGTTAGTTTTCTTGCCAGTGAAATGGAATCAGGAAATGCGAAGATTTTTATAGCAAAAGCGATTAAAGAAGCGGATCTAGTTTCCATGATGACTGTCTGCTAGTGTTGCCAATAGTGATAGGCACATGTTTAACGGAGAAAGCTAAATATATGGGGCCAAGCGAGGATAATTGCAGGGCAAAAGGCTTGATTCTGCGGCTTCTAACTTTTAAAGTGGCCTTGCTCTCGACAAGGTAGAAGAAATACATATTACTTTGCGGCAATCATACCGATTGTAGTGGGAAATGTCGGAGTAAAGTAGCTAGTACTCAGGCTTAAGTAAAAGGCACCAATTAAGTCTAATTAGCAACGGACCTTTACCATGCTACGCACAGATACAACTAATGCTGTTATTTAAACGATGTTTTGATAAATTTTAATGGTAACCGTAGGTGTATGAACAGCAACAATGGATTCTAACGTATTATACTTGGATTAACTCTGGTAGTATTCCTTTACTGGGCGTACTTCAAATAAGCAAATAATTAAATTGGTATATTTGCCGACAAGTGGCACACAGCCCCATAATCGGGAAGGATCATGTACTAATTTGGAAAGTGATGAAAGGGAAGGCTGAGGATAGGGAAGGAAAGTGTAGATAAGGTGCAGGGATCGAAGTTTGCCTGCCCGGAGGGCTACATCATTGCCAAGAAATTTCCTATATTAGTAATACCTACAAATTTGCGACCCTGCCAGTCAGTTGGCTAGTCTGTACTGTGTATCGAACGTTGGAAACCTTGCCAAAGTGACCATTGAAAAAGAGAAGACGAAGCGCTGCAAATACGGATTGGTCCATGCAGCCTTTAGACCAACGTGTCAGTGAGGGAACTAAAGCAATTCAGGAAACAATCAGAAATGGCTAAATAAATTTTGTCTCCAGAATTCTAATCTTATCATTTGTAAGCTGCGTGCAGCTGAGCCAACTGAGAACGCTTGGGTGTTGTGATTGTGGTAGTGGAATAGTTGAAAACATGGGGTTATTGTTGGAGCTACTTCATTGAAGTTAGACTACCGATTATCCCCTACAGGATACTTTTGTGGTGGCGTCTACGCTTTCCATAGTGAAGTCATAAGGCGGAATTGTCCTTAGAGGAACTCAAGCAGGTCAACAAGAGATCGTCAACGACTAAAGCCAGCTTGTACACGGATTTCTATTCTTAAAACAGGGAAAATGAGTGCGACGGATACAGCTAAAGTGGTTTAGGTGTTATGACAGTACCGACAATGAATGTGGATGTGTTGTGGGCTCAAGGTGCTATATGCCATGTACTACATCGTGGGAGACTTCAAACGACCTCAGGGCCAGTTTCTAAGAAGAGGTCTTGCGAATCGCAGATATTGAAGCTGCGTTGTATATCGTCAACACATAGGAATTTTTGTATCTTCTTCTTGAATGCCTGCAAGTTAGGCACCTCTTACTCTGGACGGCAACCTGTTCCATATGTGCGCGGTACAACTGAGAAGAAATGAGATCGCACTCTGCTTTTACCTAAGCGGGATAGCGGAATGGCCCTTGTTTCGGAGTGTAGATTAGGATGCGCTCCTTAGGTTAAGCCAAGTAATATTACTGTGCAGCTTTTTATGAATTAGCTTATATATGAAGCACAGATTAAGGGTAACGCGCCTTTATCAAATGCGCTAACTTTCAAGGTGTTCTCACCTTTCTCGACAACTCAGCGCTTGCTGTGATGGAGTCATAAACTTCCTAAAGCGCCGCTGATCTTTCTCAAGCAGAACACAGGCCGACTTCCGTAGGTTGCTGCCTATGGAGGAGCAACGTTCCAGCTTTAGACGGACGTGGCTCGTACAAAGCTCTATCCTTTCATCCGCGGTTTTTATGTACCGGCGTATATGGAAAGATAACTTCTTACTCTCGGCACTTAATAAGGAACTTGCTCCGCAAAGCCATTGCTCATGGAGTAGCGCAAGCCAAGAGCTGTTGTCATGCCATTCTCTTTGAGAGGTTTGTGCTTTATTGTTAGGGACGCAGCAGGTATAGAAAATTTGTTGTTCAAGACTTTAGAATTTGCGCGGAAAACGTTATTCGTTGGTGTTCACATCACTGTTCAAGTGCTTTAAGATCCTCACTGATACTAGCAATTGTGGATATTTCATTACCTTTGAAAAAAGACGTATACAACATTTACGTCATCAGGAAAGATGAAGGAGCGCCCGTCCAGCAAACACCTGTAGAAAAATATGGTAGGGCCGAGAACACCCCTGCCTTGCGCCACTGGGGTCGGAGGTCCAGGTAAATACAGCCTGGCCAATATTAAAAGACTTCTTGCGTGCTATAAGATAGGAACTCAGCCAGTCTAATAGCGGCATGTCAACCCCGTAAGCCTTTACCTTGTGCATCAAGTGCACTTGTGGTACCATGTCAAATGCCTTTTGCATGTCAAGGTAAAGTGTGACAACTGAAAGACTAGGGTCAATGACTTCGGTAACTAAATTGAGGAAGTCTAGCTGACAGGTTGCCCAAGATCGAGCACTTGGAAATCCGTGCTGAGATTTCTTTATGTGCTCGCCTACATAAAGTTGAGTCATGAGGGCATTTTAATCAACTTCACCATCGTTTGCGAGATGCTGAAAGTGTGGTTAATAGGGCGAAACGTACCAACTTTCTATAGGTTTCCAACTTTATGCCGTGGCAGTATGATAAACTACTTCCAAGCGGTCGGGGATGGACCTTACTGCATTGATAAAGAGTTTCAAAAGAAGAATAAGGATCCTTTTGCCAGCATTCTTAATTAGACTGGGCGGGATTCCGTCAGGACAGGTGTGCAAGGGTGACCTGATGTTTGGAATCGCAGAACGGACCCTATTTATGGCAAACTGTACAGAAGACGGGGACTGGTTACCGGGCACTTGCAGTGCCTAAAAGGTTGAACCTATTTCTAGACACTGCGATTCTTTAAAGCATGAGCTGGAGACTTCACATAAAATGCTTGCGTGACTGAAGTGTCTTTGGGACTTATTTTTAGGGTAGGGATTTTTCCGCCATAGTTAGCGGTCCGAGAGCGCAGCAGCTAGCTTGGATGCGGAGCTTTGTCGTACTATATATTTCTGCTATTTCTTGCTTGGTTTGCTGCTGCATAGATCTTGCAGAAAGCAGATTTGCAATTTCATTCGCTCCCCAGGTTTGGTTGTAGCATGCTTTAAGCTGACGCATTCTGTTGTGTCCTCTGGATTGTGTCCCACTTTTAAATGATTGCCTTATTAATTATGACGCGGGATTTCACAGTCTAGACCGTAAAATATTCTCATAAAGCAGCTCAGCCGACCGATCCACAGAATTAGAAACAAAAATTCATCCCAATTGCCTGATCAGAAGAGTACAGCAAAGGTTGTCCAGTTAACGTTGTGCACCGGGCGGTATATTACGACTGAGTCTGCTTATGTTGGGTAGGCATTATGTCGCTTTAAGTGAAACGAAAAATGTACTAATCTGTGATTACTACCCGGAAACGGTCGGTCGACTCACACACGCGTTAATAAGGTGCCGAAAGTAAATATAAAGTCCAGGTTATCTTTTGTCCTGGTTGGAACAGATACATGTAGCCACAGCCGTCTAACTTGATACATGCTAGGAGGCCTGCATACTTCGCTGCAGTAGGTGGGAATCCGGTTAACTCAGGAATGTTGTAATCCTCTGCGACCAGTTTGTATTCGCACGAAAGATTTCATGACTGCGCAAAAGTAGCCATAAGTGCATTGCCACTTTTAGTTGAGGTAGCGGGCGATCTATAAACCCCTCAAATAGTACGATCAATTCCAGGATACCAGCTGTTATCCATTGTGAATGCAACGCCGCAGCTGCGTTCAGGGTTTTGGACATTTTTGCTGGGTAATTATTGTTAACGTAATTGCCTCACCAGCCCCTTCGTTTAGGCACATACGATTGTATAAACACCCAATAGTCAAGAAGTGAGTAAACCTCCCCTGAATAATAAAGGGAAAACCATATGGCTGTGACATTTATTGCATGAGGGTTGGCAAGGACGGACACAGGACGCAGGGTATGCATTCTATTGTTCCGGACCTAGCATTTATAAGTTGGTGTAAGGAAGAACAGTTGGGGTCTACTAGCTTTACGGACGACGAAATGGAGCCGCTGCTAGCTAATTCGCTATCTGCAGTAGTTGCAGAAAGTGAGTGAGAAGATATTATAGTGGGTAGTTGGGCAACGAGATGTTTGGTTTCGGGATGCAGCAGTCGCAGTTCATCCACACCCGGACTAAGAATGCACAGGTTCCGGGGTAGGAAGCAGTGGACTATTTGGCCAACGTACCTGGACAGCCGGCATAAATATGAAAGATGTAACAGGAGCACAGCAACCTAGATGCACATGAAGTTGGGCGGAGCTGTGTGGATTGCCAAAAGTAGTGCTCGCCGTAGGTGAATTTGGTTGAGGTGTTGGTACGCCGTGTCGACTCATTAGCATCTAGGGTACGATTCGGTGAAGTCCGCCTTGGTGGGCCGAAATACAGTTATCTTAACTTGGTATCCTTGCGGAGTTGTGTGAAATTTACTATTATGGTACGCAAGATTTTACTATCGTTCATTCTTAATTTGGTTGGGGCTGGGAATTCGCTATTCATTTCGGCCATCCCCTCAACTTCTACCGAGTTTTCCGCAATACCGTTGCTTTACCGATTGTGCTCCTAAACTTGCCCGTCCATATACCATCCGGAACATTGAACGCAAGTGCGCTGAACTCCACACTGACCCAACCATGTTGCGGCGACTGCTTGTCTGCGGACCTTGATACATTTAAGGCATATGTAGGCGACATAACCATCGTAGTTATGTGTCAAGGTGCGTTCCCTCCACAAGCCAGTTTAGTAATAGGAGCCATCGTACGTTTAAACATGGTTCGCTCTTAAGTGTTTTATGTCGCTCGTTGTTTTTTGATGGATGGGCTTGGCTCTGGTTGCTTAACGCCTCTTTTGATGTTAGGATCTGTCGCAGTCCAAACTATGCTTCTTTCCATCGGTCCGAAATTAAGCTGGCTCAGGATTGTTGCATTACGAAGTTGTTCACAGTTAACTACTAGAGTAAGCACTAATGCCTCATCCTGTGCAGTTAGTTTGATGGGAGCCGCAAATTTGGTTACACGCCTGGTCGGTCGTTGCCCAAGCGGTGCATTATCTGCAGTGCCATTAACGGCAATGATTGCACGCCTAAATGTGTCCACCGCTATATCGTCTGCAGCTTTGAACACTAGTGAGATACACAAACTATTGTCGTATGCAGACTTATATGGTGCCAGGGCTTCCGCTTTTCATATTTTCAAAGGTGGTGTCATTGGCCCTATCGGCTCAGGTGAACCCGGTGGTATGGTCCATGCGCAGGGTCTCTGTGCTCGAGGCTCCGGTGGCTCTGTTCTCTGAGTGTAGGTTGCGCTGGGCTAGCGTTGACCGTCTTAGAATGTTCCTAACACGTCCGGGCTACTTGGACTATTTAATGTTTGACTTAGAGTTACGTCGACCATAGTAATTTACCGTATGGGGGTCGAGATGTAGTAGCAGTTAAGCACTTAGTATTAACTGAGGCTTTTGCTATATTGTTCTCAAGCTGGATTATCTGACCCACGTATGATGCGGCTTTATGCATAGTATTGTTCCCGGGGTTTGCGGATTCATCCAAAGAATCAAGCAATCCAGTATCCACATCAGACGAATTGTCAAGGTACACGGTAGGTGAGCCCCTTAAATTCACAGGCGATGGTCTGTTGTCACAATTCGATTGAACACATCTGATCCGTGCGGAACTCTCTCTTAGATTATCGTAACGGCGTTGCAGAGCCGTTCTTGTTGGTACTAACTTTCAGTCAACGAACGTCGTGCAGGTGCTAAATTTGCTTCGAAAGGAGAGAAACTTGAGAGTCGATCTCTCATTATCGAACTTGACTAAGAGGGGTACAGATGTTCGGTAACCCTGTTTCTTAGCCGTATAACTCAGAAGGTTTTGTTCCAAGGCACACACTCATCAGTACTTTGCTAATGGTGTGCAGGTTCAAGTGGTCTGGAACATTAGTGGTGTGGAACACTATTTCATTAATAGAGTTTAGCCGATTCAGCACTTGGATGCAAATCATGTTAAGGAACCTTCCAGCCAACTCCGGTTGCTTGACCTCCATACAGTCCTTGGGGTAGATCATAGTCGGTATGGCTGCCAGTCTATCACTGAAAGCTTCTGTTGTGTTAAAGATAATTTTAACCTTCATGACGTCAAGTTGAAGCTCTGCCATTTGGAAAACCAAAGGAACAATTTACGTTTGGTTAACGGCACATGCTATAGTTGTGCCAGCTAACTTTTTGCTGATAGGTTGAGCTATGACCGCGGTACGTGTTATGGATTTCACGCCCTTGATGGTGACCTTAAGATGACGTTCACAGACCACGTCCAAAGGAAGTGGTGATTGAAAAGAAAAGATAACGGCAGCAAAACTGTAAGTTTAACCAAAAATAATAAATGAAACTAGTGATAAAATATACTCAAAAGACAACAAACACTTTTAAAAGCCTGAACAAATTGAAAGCGGGACAAGACGGACCGCGTTACCGGGTACAGCTTTGTTAGTTGAGATAAGCACGTAAGTCAGGGATTTGTGGTCAGTGAAGACGGAAAAGCAGCGGCCTTCTAAGATGTATCGGAAATGACACGGAAAAATTGATGGCTGATAGTTGTTTACCGAAAGTACCGTAATGAGTTTCGGCTGGTTGCAAACGTTTGGAAGGCAATGGCAATGGCTGCCAAGTGTCCCCACCCTCTGGTATCAAGGCCCCCCAACTGCTAAGTCAGGAGCTTCGGTACTGAGGGACAACGGGGCTGCCGCGTTGCGATGCGCCATAGAAGGTAAGTTGACGGTAGCTTCTTGCAAATCCTGAAGGCGGCGCTTGCTGCGACAGGAAAAGCGAACTCCTTAAACTTCCCCCGGAGAAGGTCGGCGAGGGGTTACATAAGTGAAGCACCGCTAGGTATGAAAAGGCGAGTAAAGTTGACGAGGCCATCAAAGCGCCTAAGCTGTTTGCAAGCGTGAGGCTCAGATTAGTCGATTATGACCTAAATGTTATCCTGTGGTGGCACGACGCCTCTAGGAGAGGTAAGGTGGACGAGCAAACTGACCAAATCTAAACCAACCGAACACCTTTCTGCGTTGCTTGTCAACCCGTGTTGGGATAAACGAGCAAAATGTTTTAAACGTAGCATAAGAACTCCTCACATGAAGAGCTTGCGATTATGATGTACTCTAGGTAAGCATAAGCGAAGACAGGGCCGCGACAAACCTGGTCGATGAAAAGCTGATTCGTTTGCGCGGCATCTTTTAGACCAAATGGCATTCACAGAAACTCGAACAAACCGAATGGACTCGTCACGGCCGTTTTAGAGTTGTCCGTTTCGGCTACGGGAATTTGAACAATGAACAATGAACAATGATGTATCACAGGTAAAAAAGCGATTGCTTTACAAGTCCCGTAGGATGGTTGAAGTGAAAGTAAACATCGGTGTAAATCAGCAGTTTAAGCTTCTAGTGAATTCAAGTGCCTCTTATTTATAGAAACGCTGTAGAACATGTACTGAATTGTTACTGTAGAGCATTATGGGAAGTAATATGGGTAAGGCAGGTCTTAAGAACAATAGAAACGACCAACACTTACTCGTGCGCCGCTTTCTTGGACTGGGGTAAATTGATGAATGCAGTTGTAAGATATCCGATACTATATTCCACAACAGCAGTGTGTAAATAGTGAAGCACAAAAGCAAGCGCGCACCATAGCGATTTTACTGAAAAGTTTTTACCTGTTAGACTGGAGGTGAGGTCCGGATATGTAAAATAGGATAGGGATCAGATGTGGTTAGGTTGTTTAGAGATGGATAATCGCCACAAGCATGACAGTCCCCCATAGTCTTTTTCGGAACCCTGCGGAGTGTTGACGCCAATGGGCCTTTGGGTCGTCTTATGACACCGTGCCGAAGAATGTGATGGAATTCAACTCTTGCGGCACGTACTTTCTCGGAGGGGGTCGTCTTGCTCGTGCACTCGTTAGCGGACCGCGCGTGACAATATGACTAGCAACCTCTGTCTTGACCGGCGGAACCTCTGCAGCTGGTTGCACCCGTCGAGGCTATTTAGACAATAGGTTCGCATAATCTGAAGGTACGTCGGCGATTCGAAAAATGGGACAGATTATCTGGGCGTCCGTGAGAGCACCTTCAACACAAAGTTTAGTAGGGCGTCTAAAAGTCGGTGGCGACTAGCATTAACAAGCAACCTAAAACCTCGCAGGACGTCTGTACCGATAATCGTGAAGAGTACAAACGCAACCATGAAGACGCACCGAATATCTCAACAAAATTTTTATCCAGGTTCATCATGTGCCGGCCGAATGCAGCCATCGGAGAACAGTCTGCCGCTGGCAGGTTGTACGTATAAGGTGAGTACTTGTGGTTTGCGTTCGCAGGGATGACATCGAATTCCGCTCCCGTGTCAATGAGGAACGTGATGGAGGAACGTCGAGCTTTAATGTAAAATAGGCGATTTTTTTGTCATTGACGGATAAATTGTTCGCGCTAGGATGCGGGCTATTCACTTTCCCTGAAGCGGCTGTGTTGTGCCTAGTGCAGGGAGCCCGACAATGTCTAGCTCTTCTGCCATATTTGCAGTATACCAAGATAATTGTTGGACGGATCTTGTATGGTTAGACTGAGAACGTGCAGAGAAAGTGCTGCGCTTTGCGATCAAACGAGACGTACGCGGTCAGTGCACAGACGAGCCACGTTGAATGGTAGCCAAAAGGTGGTTTGCCTCTGTCGGTGGCATACGATGCGTTGAAGCCTTCCTTGCTGCTAGCCTGCTGCGATGCAGCACAATTTCCAGGTCTTTATGGTCAAATCGACCTGACGACTTGGAGCAAGTATGAGGCTTGGTTTTCATCTGTGAGAATACCTCACCGGAGTTACTGGCCATCCGCTGCAGAAGGCTTTCGAAATCAATCTCTGCCGTGGTACTTGACCCCCTTGGGGTGTTTCCAGAACAAGTACAGCGTTACCGGCAACGGTTCTGGGAAACGTGCATACCAAGCTCCTTGCTCCCTTCTTCTCGAATGAATACGGGACCAGCGATGCGCTGAATTTCGCAAAGCCACATCGCAGCTTGCGACCATTACGCTGTTCAAATCGAGCTTGTGCGCTAGGCTGTAACTCTTTCAGAATCGCTAGATTCATGTTTTCACCCTTTGCGTCATTGGATGGGCATAGTTAAATCTCTTCAACTAGCGTCACAAACGGCTAAGCTAGGCGTGGAACTAGCTGAATGTACCTCGGCTTGTTCCTCTTAATGCCCATATTTTCCAGTTCGATCACAAATATCGCAAACAGAACCCCTGAGCTGCGTTCCAGGAAACTTGGAACCGCCAAAGTAAGCAGGTTAAGGCCGCAAAACGACAGCTACAAATATCAAAGCGTGAATCGCTCGCTTATAGCGGGCAAGAGGAACGAACACACTAAAAAATACAAACGACGAAAACAGCTTAAATTCACGTGTGCGAATAGGAGGCCACCAATTTGTAGGAGAAGTGAATACTAGTCAGGGGCGATGCGTAAAATTAAGCGCGGATATAAAAGGGCGATAGAAGTTGGGCACAGAGTACTGTATACCATAAGCTGCAAGAAGACATGGTCGGATGAAGCGAGACAAGAGCGAACATGGTTGCGCGGGAACTTCAAGACGGTCGTGTCTAGCCGGATGTAAGTCAACGTAGACGTAATGGAAGGGAGGCTAAAACATTAAAGAAGCGTGTACAATTGGTCATCAGTGAACTTGTAATCATAGATAGTTATCTTTACGGATGCTACAGCCTCAAAGCGCGGACTAACGCAGTCTCGTTTGCTCGGTCTCCTGCTCCCCGACTTCTCTTAGGCTGCTTTGAATTTAACGGCCAATATTCGGAATACGGAACACTCTATACCCCTTAACACGAGTGCATGGTTGTCGCGCCCACCCCTTATCAGTAAATCACTTTCCATCCCGACCCTAGCACTTCCTTGCGCGCTCTGTATTTTCAAGCATTGTTTCATCGGACAGCCGATTCTCATTGCCCCGTCCTAACCTAGTCAGATCTGAACGGCATCCTTCCATGACTGCTGCCAGACTACCGAGACGTAAACATTCTAGGTTCTGCGTAACTTACTCATTATTTTTGATATACTTTCTCCCATCCCTACGATGTCCATTACTGCTGATCAACTCCGTTTGTCTTCCCATCATAGCTGTAAGACGCAATCTGAATGCGCCGACTAATGCCACCTCCTCTGAACGGCATCCTGCTCTCCGACTAATCACAGACTATTGCGACGTTCAGTGTTCAGGAGACTGAGCGCTCTGTCTCCTTTACCTGGACAGTCACACTGACATTTGTGCTTTTAGTCTATGAGGCTTCTTCTATTCCACCCAGGTCCATTTCTAATCGCGCTCTGCTTTCCTTTCTTCTTTAACCGGAAAACCAGCTCCCAGTGACCTGCCCACGTCTATTCGGACCAATTCCTCTCTGTCCGCTTCAGACTAAGGAGCGTTAAACGAGTTTGGGTATGCAAGCCTTACATACAGTTTCGCTCACATCGCGAGCCTGTAGCACTTGTTCTGCCCTGCCTTGTTGCACTCTTTGTATTCATTCCTTCTTCATTCAGACCGCAAACTGTCCTTAATCATTATAGTTATAAAAAATAACAAATACCTATAAATATATAGAGATACATACAAATTCACATATGTAGTTATTGGGTATATACACAATTCTACGTAAATGTATACACTGTTATTCACAATTATATATATACTGAAAGAACACCTCACAGCAACCCATACTAGTTATAAGAACCGTTCCTTTGGCCGATTCCCTAACCGAAACATCACTCAGTCATATGTCCATACTTCGCTACCTCCACGGCTACCATAAATAGAAACGCGAATGGTCACCTCATTGGACAATACAGAATTTCTATGAAACATCGATTGCTCCGTGGTATACAATTTTCTAATTTCTCCTTTTCAGCATTACAAGTAAAACATCTTTAGCGAACAACTGTTCTTTCTTTGAACGTGAATTCACGGCAATACAACATATACAACAATCACAGGGAAAATTATTCTCACACTTCCAAGCTCGTGAGTTCGATTAACTATTTGTTTTAAACATCTATAACCTTGGTATACATATATAAACCGCAAACCCACTTACTTCGCTCCACCACAGGTGCTCTCACACATCATCTGTGCGTTATGAATTCCTGCATTCAAATAGTGTGTGAGCTTCACATGCATCAATAGTTATCACTTTTATTTATGATAAACTTTTCAGGGTGCACTCCGATTTCTATTAGCAATTTATTGTCTCCTATGGTACCATCAAAACTAACACTAAACGATGTAGCAAGTTCAAGGTTCTTTGATGTCAGCACATACAGTGGCCGAGAAAACCTTTTCCGTCCTTACAAAAATTAGCCCTTTCCAAAGTTGGGCTTGGATCGTGGATCTCAGTGGCATAGTGCTTCGGTCAATGGGCAATGGTATAGTATGAATAAAGAAGCCGAAGCCTGTCATGCCCGGCAGGATGATCGGTCCGCGGTGAGGAACATAAAGGCAAACATAGCAGAGGAAATAGTGACCAACGGCAAATGGCTAACTTGCCGAGTACTGCGTTCCTGTCCCTTTTAAGTAGTTTCCGGGCAAAAACGGAGGTGGGTTGGCTTGCTTTTGTTTTTCTGCTGTTTGCATGTGTCATTCGGATTATGTGGTATGGTGCGGTACTGCCAGCGCACTGTCGACAAGCGCTTTGAACACGGCCAACTTTGCGACTGAAATAACAGCCTCTGTGAGGTTATTCCACGTGCGGCAAAGAAGCAGTGAGATATTTCTTTGACACACCTACTGACTGTACTGTTCCGCCAAATTTCAACTGATGCCCTCTCAGTTGGCTTTCGTGAGTCAACTTCAGTAGGTGGTGGCAGGGAGGATTAGTAGTGTCTAATATTTTATAAGCCATGGTTAGGACACCACGTAGCCGGCGATAACGTCCACCGAAAACTGTCAAGCACTCTGTGGCGCTGTTCATATGACAAGTGACACAGGGCCTTGACAATTTGGCCGCTGGACGTTGTGCAAGCTCCAAGGCCGTGCGATGTTGTTTTGGCCAGTGTTAGCACGCTGGAATTTTACATTCAACATGAGGGTGTAGATAATCGGGAACTATTTGGCGGTGCTGCTCCCCAATCCTGATATCCCATAACCGGTTTCGTCCTCCTTTGGACTTATCAGATGGAGATAGCCTGAGAGGAGGTGGACGTGGAGACCCAGTGGTTAAAGGCTAACGCCTTAATCACTATAAATAAATAAATAAATAAACGTTTATTCTCGACAATGCGTGGCACACCTGTATATGCATGATCATGTTTAGCTAACATAGTGTGATGAAAATGTACAAAGAGTACATGTTTGGCATAACGGTGAATGTAAGTGTATGGGTGTACATATGTATTCAATTGTCTATGGATGTAGCTTGTATTTCTGAATGTGCCGCAGAATTTTTGACTGCTTGTTATCGTTAGAAATGTGAGAATATGTGATTGACGTCCGTGGGTTGGATACCATTTTCCGGATGTCCACGGGCCAGTGACTTTATTTTGTGGCGAGTCACATCCGCCACGTCACTGTGTTGATAAGCAGACATTTGGTTTCTTATAGGGAGAACGCTTGCCGGGCGAAAACCCACCACGTCCTGGAGCACTGCCGCCGAACTATTTACTGGAACGGGTTAAACCCGAACCACCCAACTGGCACCACGAGGAGGTTGTTCGGCTAGCCAGCAAACAAAGTTTGGCACAGCTGTAAGGAATTCAAAGGTGTATTTGGTGTATCGGCTGTATGGTTGGCTTGCGACTCGCAGTCTTTATTCAGACCTCGGTTCACTTTGAAGTAGTCCAAGGTCATTACGATCCCGGGGAATGTATCAGCATAGGACGTTGTGCGGTGTTGCTCCAGCCAAACCTGGGGTCAGTGTTCGGAGGAATACCACCGAACCACCTCCAGCATACGTCATATCTACCTAAGGAGATATCAATGCAACGACAAGCTTTCATCATTTCGTATAATAAAACACCGCTATGAGCCTGTAGTTCTTCGGGGTGCCGCACTAGCAAGTCAACATGTAAGCCGCCGTGGAGCGTAGCGTCTATTGTGAGCGTCGATTTATTTTCCCTTTCCTTGTCCATTACGTTTTCTGTGCCGTTGTATTGGCCGACCGTCGTACACCTTCACGTCATCCATTTAGTCGCCTCGCGCTCGGTCGTCTATCGGCAGTTGTGACAGCACCACCCAGCTAACCACGTGACGTGATACAAGCGCACCATCTCTCCAACCCCAACACACACTAGGTGGATTTCCAGCCGCCTGCCAAATATTCTTTTTCCTTTCAGCCCCACGGCCTACTACGACCCACGTAGCCTTAGAAACAGAAGCCCATGGAACACTTGATCGGATACATATTTCAGAGAATGTCATTAGGCATGCCATTTCATCTGAGAAAGGCCACCTGTAGCAGCTTTTCAGAAATATACAGTTAGCCAAAACCTGACACTAACCATGCTACGAGTGATGCAACTGCTGCGTGGTAACTGAACGATGGGCGAGACGAATCTCCAAATTATTTCTACTTAGGTTACAGAAAAATACGCAACCAAAGCTCGTCATTGTGAGCCCCGTTTCGCTCACTTAACCAGCTGAATTAACCAATGGAGTCACTGAACGAGCACAGCCACAACCGACGAAAGCACTGTTAACGCGGTTGCGGCATACGCCGTTTCGGTTACTGGTTTGCTGTCTACCATAGGGGCACTGCATCCGAAGTTGCGAGCTTTCGTCGCCAAACCCAAGAGCTCACTCTGTGCTGTCTCCTTTGCAGCCTATCGAACGTACCCTCTGGACGCTACAGGTCTAGCAACAGACGAGCGCATTATTGGTAATAGCAAAGCTTTGGTACCGCAGCGAGTACCTGCGCCAAGTCTTGCACTTTCGTGAGAAGCAGGACAGGTTTTGCCGGCTCGTAATGGTGACGGACGTGACTGCCCAAAACCAAAGTCGCCTCACCGGTGTTAAGAAGTTAACTTCCGGTAACGAATTCCTAGTCGACAACAGAACCGCTTAGCGTTACACCCTGAAGCTCAGATGAGGTGGTCTCACCCACTTCGACCGAGCTACGTGCTACCAATGGCACAACAATCGCAACCTTTGAAGGGTAGCTGCTAACATAAACTAGGGGTTCCGCGAAGCATTCACTAGCCTTTCTTTTTAGTCGTCGTACCTTTTGCAGTCATAGGTTTGGCTTTGCTTGACACTTCGAACGTATCCTCAATGCTAGAAGGCTTAAACTTGGCGATCCTAAGACACAGCTCATGGTTACTGGAACTAGCATCACGGTGGCCGCTAGTACTCTCATCCGTATCCTGCCGCAGGTTCCATAGCTTTTTATAGACCTTTCCTACCAGCATCCCAAGCTCTATTTCGCACTCCGGAAAACTTACCTCCTATGATGTCAAACGGCATGCATCACACATGCGCTAAGGGTCCACCTGTTTCAGCTGGCCATTGCGGACTAGCCCCGGATAAGCTCAAAGCGCCTAAGACAGCGTTCGTACATATGCGTGAAATAGAAATAATCAGCTTTTTCAAATGCCCGTGGACATCATCATGAAATAAATGAGTAGTGCACCCGTCAGTGAGAAGCACGCCATCAAAGGCATGACAATGGTAATACAGACGCGTGTTATCGGTAGTCGCACAAATTATTACAATTTAACCTGTAGCAAAAAAATTTAGTATGTTGGCACGTAGAAGTGTGCGTAAGTTGGTATGTGTAAGTAGCCATTTTGAGTGCGTTAGTAACTTTGAGTTTGAATTTGTGTTTTTGCTGGCCGGGTTTGCCATTAAAGGAAGGGAGCAAAGAAACGGTTTGAACTGGAGGACGTTCGTGACTTGAGAATCAAACAAAGGAAAGGGAAGCGGCAGTGATCTAATTTATTGACGAGTCACGTCCGTTGCATCACAGTGTGGTTAAACGGATATCTTTGGCTTATTATACGGAGAAAGCTTGCCAGGCAAAATCCAAACACGTCCTGGCACACTGCCGCCAAGCCATTTTCTAGAGCTGGATTAACCCGGACCACCCAGCTGACACCAGGTGGAGATTGCTTGGTTAGCCAGCCAAGAAAGCCTGTGACTGGCGCCACTGTGGCAACCAACAACCTTCCCTTGAGACCAAATATTTCCTGCCAAGCCTTGCTGACGGCATGCTGACTCGGTACTCAGGCGTTGAAGTTATTCGTCCCAAGGACACCCAATTCTCGAGCCACAACAACTGGCCGCATTACGATAGCACAGGCAGTAGTTTGCACTGTAAGCCCATCGTTGCTGGAAAACAACAGCGGACGTTTGCTGGAATTAAAGGGCAAATCCCATGAGGTAGCCCATCTCGCTACAGCGCATAAGGCTGTTGATAACGTGCGTCGATTGCCCATGTTTACAAGTTGTACTTCACCTGCCAAGGCATGGCTCAAACGTGTTTGCATATCCTTCAGCCAATGCACGCAACTGCATTACATCCATTTCAGTACATAATCACCGAAAAATGATAATGCTAGCGAATAATGGTAGCACTTGTAATGAAGACATTTGTACTGATTCTAAATACTCACTTCATCATGTGGAGTTTGTTAAGCGCCTTTGACCAACAACGTGCAAGCACTGAGGAAGGGTGTGTTGCAATATGTGCCATAGGCATATGAAAGCAATATAAATAAACAAGTAAAGCGTTTATTCTCGGGTTCATGGAAACGCACCAACTCAGGCACGAGAAAGACGATACAAGCGTGTATTTCAAACAATTGGCACGTTGCTTCGCCTGAAATAGGCTGATTGCGCAATATATAGGTATTAAAATGGGAAACGTACTGGTCAGTAACAGAATCGTTAGGGTGGTGGCGATAGTCTGGACCCAAGTGTGTGATATAGCGCAGCTATAAAAGCGTAATATATGCCATAGAGCGTGTCAACTGATTGGCAAAAGCCACAGTAACGGTGTCTATGCAAGTACGGAGGTGAAAGGTATGAAACAGGCAACGGCTCACATTACCTTGAAGTCGTATAGCACAGGAAAAGCATAAACCTGGGAATGGCATGTGTATTGCCGGTCTAAAAGCCACAGGAAGGCGGAGTTTGCAGTTACATTAGGTTAACCCGACGAACTAGCCCACGACTCAAAATGGTTGGGGGTGGTATAGCTTTATGAGACAATGAATCTAGGTGGTGCCTGCGTACTGGTGGTCTTAAATCCACGGAAATGTATGCTGTTCACTTACCGAAGCCAAAAGGCATCAGAAGCTCGCCAGTATGCAGTACCTACACGTCGCTCTCGCAAAACCACCACCAATTGCACTTGGACGAGGGATACTGCGAGGTTGGCAATGTCCCTACCCCGGTTCGCAGTTGCGCCGTCAGATTACAAGGCCAGCTTGTTAGCTTCAGGTAATAGGCCAACATACGGTCGACACGCAACTGCTCCGTGTAGGTGAATGGTAGTGTGCGGTTAAAAACGAGGATTCCCAGCAGCGCATGCGTACTGACTGAGTGCCACATTTCTGGGGTTATGCACGTGCCGTAGTTGAACCAGATGACCTAATCTGCGATTCATTGTACTCGAGAGCTGTGACACGGAGACACAAAGTGTCACGGTGACGCTCGTCTACCAGCGGTGTAAAGGCTACATGTGTTGAGACTAGACAATTACTGCAGGGAAACCTGGCGATCTTGCTACTGCAGACTGCATGCAAAGGATAACATCTGCAAAGGTGTGGAACACTGTTCAGGTGACTAATTTCTTTAACTGGAGTAGGTCGAGCACACTGGACGTACCTGTGACACCGCACAAACATGCCAAGTAACACCTAGCAAAATAGCATTGGCTGGCAGTTGCAATGGTGTAGGCTGCATTATCGCAATTCAAAGGAGCATAAGATAAGTGCCATCAATTCCCGCTGTCAAATTAAGTAACGACTTTCGCCAGCCTTGCTGAACCATACAAGTGGCAGATAAAACAATGCCCTGCTCGGCAAGCAGTCACTAGGCCCACGTAGTATGTGTCCAAGCCAATTCAACTTATTCACTGTAAGCGGGTTTTATTGAGGAAGTAACTTGAATATCATTGCCTTACATTAGCCTACGCATAGCATCGTTTTGGACACGCTGTTACCACTGTACGCCGACAATGCTCCGCAGGTAACAATGAGCAGAGACTTGTAGGCACCTCTTGTTTTCAGACCGAAGGCATCAACATTCACTCCCATAGCGTAGGACGACCCTCACAGTATCATAGTAAACACAGTCTTTAAAACGGTGGGAAACCTTTGCTTGACGCCACCGATGTCGCCAAAAGACAGTTCCACCTTTCCCAATACGTGAACTGACTGTATTTGCTGTACGCCCACCTTTTTTCTTACAGCTGCCATGGTGAGTGAACTGATCAACTACCAGGAGTTCCTCGACAAGAAGGACCAATACCGAGGGGCTGTTTAAGTGCTATTGCGCCAACTTAGCATCAGTAAACTGTAGGATCATATCGGCCGCATACTCAAAGTCAACTAGCCTTTCACCAACCGGCACTTTAAGGCTGGCGTCCTGAGATTCTGCAAGGGAACTTTGTGATGGAGTTCATGATGACAGTAAACAAACACGGATAAAATGGATGTCAGCAAATGCCAATGGTTGTTGGAAGGCTGCCAGGGCGCCCAGACATAGTCAGGAGGACGATTATGTTCCACAACGTAAGCCTTTGGCTCAAAAACTTATGCACAAGGCAACAAACGTGCAAGGAATTTGTTTTACAGAAATGGACACTTTTCCGGTTCAAAACCCTAAACTGGAAGACCAGTCGACTGAAGTTCACAGAAGTGTAAACATTGACCAACCCAACAGGAGTGTCTCTCAAGGAGCTCAGAAGTCCTACGCAATATATATCAATGGGTCAAAGTGGCATGCAGGCCGTTGCCCCACGTTAAGTGCAGTCTCGCTGCAATGGGTAGTGTGTTCCAAGCTCCTATAATTCTACTTGATAACCGAGACTTAGTTCCAACGTGACCTGAACATAGTGTGCGCAATCTTATGGGTGGCTCCAAACGCCTGGTAGTCGAATGAGATGGAACAACCCATATTAATCGGGACGGACGTGGACGGTTAGATGCGATAGGTGGGAACACGTCAACACAAAATTGCCCGTAACACAAGGAAAGCTTTGCAGCCTGGGTAGACTTTTATGATAGGACAGCTAGCTTAATTAAAATACCATTATTTTTGTCCCCTACCTTAAGAACATTCCAACTGTCTTCTTGTCCCAGACTAGGCAAGAGGAATGGATGAATGCAGTGTTTTGAGTGGGACCCAACATAGGCTGCAAATAGCCTTGCGAACATTACAGTTGCCGGGATCTACTATGATCAACGGTGCATGCACAACATGTAGACAGCTTTGCGAGCAGCTCCCATGCAATGCTTAATAGGTTTAAAAGCAGGTGACAGCAAAACACTTATGTCGGCTTACAGTGGAACACGCAGTACTTCATTTCTACCACGTAGACACTGGGTCTGAGTCATTTGAACCTATACAAGAACTGAACATTTAGAGCGTTCATAGCGTTGCAGATAGCAGAAGGGAAATATCACGCCAGCTTCGGCACCTCCCGTTTATTGGCTGGATGACACTTGTGGGTGCTGAACTGTGTTTCTCAAGGGATTGTAACAGCGGTAGCAAAAACAGCGGAATCCAGGCTTGCTACGCATCTATTTCTCCAACCGTTCAAATGTGATTTAGGGAGCACGCTGTGTGGTTGGGTTGCGACTTGCAACCCCTATTGAGACCTCAGCTCACTTTGAGGTAAACCTCGGTCATTTCGATCTCAAAGGCCGTATCCCAAATTTGTCCAACCATTATGTAAACATTTCACTCTCTGGGCACTTAGCATGCATTCAGGTAGGGTTGTTACACCCATCTACAACCTGTGAGGATGACGCGGCATCGGACCGGGCATGGTGCCGCCAAAGGTTAAAAGGATTCTAACGGTGACCACCTGTCGAACAACCTGTTTTGAGCTGGATGAACTGCTACACTTTCGTCCCCAGTTTGCAACTTGAAAAGCGTCTAGAATAAACCAGCTCACTACGGCGAACACGCTAGTCTATAGTAAATAGTTTCATACGCTAGAAGCAAAAGGCATAAGGTAAAACACCTATCATGGACACAGACTAGGACCCGAGCCCCTGTGCCTACTCGAACAACGCACATTCAAATTTCGTGAGTGGGTATGTGGCAGGTAGCCGATATCCCAGTAATGAGCGAACGTGGGAGGAAAACAAGTATCCGAAAGTCTCCGGTGTTAATTTGTAGACAGACCTTCATATGGTACAACGTCTCCCGTTGGCGGAGTGCCTCTTCCGCAACGCGTCCTGTGTTGTTCTTAGGTTTAGAGAAACAAGTACACCCAATCCTTCTCAGTAGCTATATTTTTCAGCAGAAAACCAACTCTGTTTTAGGCACAGAAAGTTTCATAAGCACGGTTAAGGTGAACACAGCACTTAGCCCTATTACTGGGCATTTGCCACGTGCCAGACCCATAGTGCGACGGATCGAGCAGCATCTGCAATTTATCAGCAGTTTCAGGCATCAATACTTCCGCCTAAAGTTAAACTCATCCGCGTTGATCAAGTCTTCGACTGGAAACGACTACGGGAGATCAACGATAAAGATTTTGTATAGTTCGTGGCCAAGAATGGAGACTTTTGGAAACCCACTGATTATGAGAACAGGACCAACTACAACTTCGTCAACCTTCACCTTCAAACTACGGTCCTCAAGAAAATCAGCGACCCAGGCGAGAAACTTACCAGCGACGTTAATCTTCCGGAGCTTGCTAAGGAGTCGCTTGTGTGGAACCATATGTCCAAGCACTGTGAGAACAGAAATTTGAGTCGTTCCCGAAAATTACGGATGGCACTTTCTTCTAATATGGTAAGTCACAAACCAACATCATTTATTGAATAAAGTAAGCTAAATTATGCGAAACCTTGCGAACCAGCCCTCGTTGTTTCGCCGTATGCGAATTTCTCGGTCCGGTCTTGAACATTCATTGAAGTACCGAAATAAAGGATACACTGTCTCCAAATACCTGGATTGTTGTGAAGCTATCACTTCGGTTGAAAGCTGCTCAGTGTTCCTTCTGCGAAGGGTGACTGCACATTGCATGTAGTAACCTCGGTCCAGGTCTTTACGATCCACTGCAGAGGACCCGTTCCTCAGTAGTCGGCTTTATTTGGAACCCTTGTCGGGCTAGGCTGAGTATCAGGCGCGTTTCTAATGGTCTACCTTCAATCGGTTTATATCCCAAATGCCTGCATACCGTGCAAAAGAAAAGATGCTACGCTGCCATACATCTTACTTTCATCCGTCTCTGGTCCGGATACTTCTGCAAAGCAAGTCTTGGTTCTTCATTCGCAACACCAGAACCATCATCCGTAGATCAGCAGTTCAAGGACCGCACGGAAAGGACTTATGTAGCGGAAGCGGGTAGCACTGTAACTTCGGTAGCCATGATCCCAGCTACTTCGCTAAATATTGGGAAGACGAAAGCTGCAAAATCTAGGTCTAATCCAAACTATTTACAGCCTCAGTTGAAACCTGTTCTCGATAAATTCAACTAGTAGGATAATATGTTTAGAGCAGGTCCTTACCCGCCGAGAAAATATTAGAGAACCAAGCTTTTCTGTGACGGAGGGTTTTCTTCCTGTTCGATGCTGGGGAACAGGGCATGAACTTTGATTCTGCCTTCTAGCCCGGCAGGAAGCAGGATGACACCTCAAAAGTTCGCCTCCTAAAGGTGGTCACTAAAGATGAAGAGGTGTTCTACCGTATTTTCTAGTGAACCTACGTCTGAAAGAGGAACCGTTGGAATTTTGAGAGACGTCTATTAAAAGAGCGAGTTAACATGAGGCAGGCGGTTGATGAACTACGAATCCAATGGGCAGGTCGTGAAAGAGCTCTTCACATTGTAGATGTTTGAGTAGTAAGAAGAAGCTTATGGAATCGATGAAGACCAATCTTCGTTCTTCCGGTGCGCTGAGAATCAGGAGTGAAGTAGGTGCGATTTCTGCAAACGTGCGTAGTTTGAGAAACAAATTGGCCAATATTTCTACGCATGACCTCGGAGAAAGAACCCGTGTTAATGGCTTTTACGGTGACCTGGCTTTCCTCGGATATTTGGGACTTGGAGGTATTTATTCCGGGGTACCAACTATCCCGGGAGGATCGTCTCGGAGGGAGGTGCGGGGAAGAGATGGTTTTACAGTGTAAGCCATAAGCATTCTCTTTGGAGGATTGGAAGCTTTGCTGTAGGATTCGCGATGGGCCCAGACCGCACGTCGTCGGCGTTTTCTGTAGATTTCTCTTGGGGTCAGGATCCCATCCTCTAGTGTCTAGGAGGCTACCTAGGGGAGGCAAAGGTTGATTGCTTGTGTGACTTCAATGTTCCGGCCGTAGACTAGGTTGCACTTCGTTACCATTCCTCCCCAGATTCTTTTGAAACGTGGTTATTAGAAACAGCGTATAATATAAATTAACACAACACGTTTTATTACCTATCGGTGTTTAGGTCAAACGTCACACATCCTTGATATTGTGCTCACTCCTGCTCCATCAGATGTCTCCGTTCTAGCCATTCTTTAGCCTCTCGACATAAGTGATCGTGGTGAAGTCTCATTTTTGGACACGATAGTTAGTTATCAATGTCCAGGGAGTATATGGATGAAATGTTTGGTGAGCTGTCCCTCTCTGTTTAAAACTGGCTGCGAGCATCATGGACTGGAACCTCCTCATTATGCGGAGCTCAATGCTGCTTAGAACCTTCTTTGCTCTAAGATGCGGTTTATCATCGAAAAGGGTGTTCCAAGGCTCACAAAACAACCTTTCTCCAAAGTGCCCCATGAGTAGATCCGGAAAGCACATGGCTCATGCTGAGAAGGCGGAAAGTGTGGAACCGATTCACTTTCACTCAGGCAGCTGTAGCTTAATCGCATTAAAAGAGGTTAGTACACTGTGTACCATGAAAAAACGCGAGAAGCGAGAAATATTTGATCAACAGCCGGCCGAGCAATCTGTGAGTAATTAGAAAAGCTTTTCTCATATCTAAATAGAAGCAACAAGGATTGCAGGTATATCCGCACTGTATCCAAACAAAGCTGACCCCTGCTGCATGATGACATGGCAAAAGCTTGTCTTCTAGCTTCGCACTATTTCACTGTTTACACCACGGAGGCGCCATTGGTTAGTGAGGATTTCCCAGTCACTCCTCTCCTTTAAAGTACGTCAACCTCATTACTGACAGAGTATTGAAGCTGCTTCTTGATTAGAACCCTAATTCTTTACCGGGTCGCGATGGCTTGCATTACTTGGTCCCCAAGGAGGTGGCTGAGTTCAAAGCTGCACCTTTTTATAACCAAATGAATAACTCAATGAGTATATTTCTAGACTGGCTAGAGGCTGCACTCTTAAGGGTTTAGAACAAGCTTTGCCCTAATCCTGTGCGCTTGCATCGAAGTAGGTAAACTGTGAATCTACGTTCCTCCTTGGCAATTACAATTGCATTGGCACTGTTTGGTGTACATCTGATGAGGTCGTGTGCACCCACCTTGAAACTCTTCTGGTTCCTCCGGCCAATATTGAGCTCCTTGAGTTTATTTGTTGTGAAAGTTGCGCAGAGCCGCAGTTGTGCAGGCCAGCTTTGAAACAGGATCCAACAACTTTACTTTAAATTCATTGGACTATTTTGGCCTGCTCAGTCGCCACAATTATTGGAGTGCACTTGGAAGAAATAAGGGTGGCAGAATTATGAGGGTTACGAAAAGCTTAAAAGCAATTTGCAGAAAGGCAGCTAAAATAAGAAGGATGTGTTAACACGTGTACTAAGGCGGCTTACTTCACTAGCGAAATACAAATAAACAAAAATATGGCCAAAGTTTTCTTGCGCTGATATGGATTTCTGGCGCCAGCTTTCAACTTGAGTTAAGCGCAGATAAAAGGAAAACGTAGTCAAACGTTTCGGAGCGCACTTGAGGCTGGGAATCGCTCAACTAACTGGAAAGTAAATGCAGAGAATACAATGCTCAAAGATGGCAATCGTCAATGTCCAGTGAACTACCTACCGATTGGACTGTCACCAATCCTCTGTAAAATCATGGAAAGGCTTTCGAAACAGGCCATGCACCTTCACCTTGAGAAATCGGACGTCATCCCTCCGGCTCAGAACGGATTTCGGTGAACACGATGCAGCAATACCAAGCTGATTGTTGCCTGAGAGAAATGGGTGAGGTCAGTGGATGCCGTTCATTATACTGAGGTTGTGCCTGTAGAGTTTAGCAAAGCATTTAATAGAGTTCCACGCAAGCGTCTCTTTAGCAATCTCAGGCAGCTTGGCACCGCTGGTAAGCTTTTGCCTGGGTATCTGATTTTCTAGATGACCGCGGTAGGAGGATGAAAGTTGACGAACACTCCTCTAGAGACAAACAGATTGGGCGTCCATCATTTCGAGCTCAGCCTAATGGATGTTCTTCAACGCTTTGCTGCGTTAACTGCAAGTACGACTAAGGCAATTTATCACGCTGATTGCCGTTTGCTTGCAACTGCTTCCCAGAGGAAGCTGTTAACAACTAACTAACTGAGCCGCAATCGTTAGCTAGATGTAATTTTGTGAATACCCACGCGATTGGCTGGTGAGAACTCGTATTGTACTGTGCACTCAGGCTTAGAACATTACGTGAAAATTATTGCGACGCTGAACGAATGCATCAACCATTGCAACAGCAACGTGGTAACCTTTCCATTTTTCCCAGCTTAATCCTCACACACTTACTGAACCATATGCTATTTCTCAGCTTAAGTGTGTGTTGTCGCAGCTTGATCAGACACATAGACCCACCAATTTGCCGGTACTGTGTACGCACGCATAAACCCAGAGAGGAAAGTCGTCCCGCCTTAAGATAGACCTGCCTAAAATGCTCGAAGCAACACGTCGCGAGAGGTCGCCGATCACAGAACATGGAGTTAGTTGACTGTGACGACGCGCCAAATACCCAGGAACTTACCATCTGTAACGCGCAAATGCGACGCTGTTGGTTGAAATATATCTCGTACGTTACAAGTTGTATACAGCGGCCAGGCCAAAACCTTGCCGGAGAAACAATGTTTTGGATTGCAGTACGACAAAGCAGAAAATTGTTAAAAGGACAGTGTCCGGTTAGACATCATCGAGCGCTTGGATGGAACCAGTCATTAGCTCATTTTTTGGTCGTGATAGAGATAGTTCGTGCTCTTCCTGAGTGTTGATTAAACTCAGCAACTTGGTTTTAGTTCTTTTAAGCGAGAGCGCTTTGCGCATTCATTTCAATCAGTTATGAATACTGTTTATCGTCAACCCACACTACTTAGCAGATTGGGAAGGCTGGACGGCTGCCTACATCATCGTTATATGAGCGTGCTCTACCAGTAGCCTAGCCTGCTAAGAAGATAACGTTAGCACTGCGCATACTTCCCAATATTTGGATCTCCCAGCTGCACTCGGCCTTATAACCAAGGTTATCGAAGCCACACACTGGGTCAGCCAAGTGGCGGCTGAAAACAAGAACTCCGGGGCTTAACTGGTGGGTAGCTTTCCAAAACAGCTATTCGCTGCCCTTAAAAGAGTACAATACAGCTAGATACCTTAGGCGATACATTGCTAGCTTTAGCAGAGGCATGGCTTTTCAAAACTTTACTCGGATTCATCACTTTTACTAGTCGGGGCGGAAGAAGCTATCTGAAGACGTTCGGCACACGATTCGGGAGATGCCGATTGCTGGGAAGGTACTACGGTTTGAAAATCTCCAATGCAATATTCTAGGAACGTGTATTACAAGCTCTGGAAGATTTACCATAAACAATTTGTGCGGCTGACGGCGATCTCTTATTCGGCACTACTGTAGAGAGCAGACCGCCACCTCAACCGGTTTCTCCAGATGTGCTAAAGCATTAAATTGAAACGAAAAGGTGGAACTTCTCAAACCAGTGTTAGTATTTAATGAATACCTACTGAGCGCCGATGGAGCTAAGCCTGATCCAGAAAAGTCAGGGCCTTAAAAATAAATGCCACCCCAACAACTTGAAAGCAGTCGTACGGTCGAATGCATGATCAATTACCTGAGTCGCTTTTTACAAAGTCGCCGAAGTAATGACGCTCATACACAAACTGACGCACGCAGGAGCAGGTTGGCACTGGAGCAACGTGCAAAAGAGAGCCTTCAATCGATTACAATGTCTGCTCGCGGCTGCGGCAATACTGGCTTACTTTGCTCAATCTCTGCCTGACGAGACAGGGCGATAGCAATCAGCATGAAAGTGCATCGGGGTGCACGCGAAACGAATAATCTCTGGATGTTCAAAGTTCCAGTCCAACACCAGTCAAACGTCATTACCAACACCTCGAAAAGGAGATGCTCGCAATCCTATATGCGGTCGAATGCCTCAGCGGCTATGTGTTTGGGCGAAAGACCACTATAAAAGCGGATCACAACTCGAGCGATAATAAGCTTTATGAACATTAATGGGTTCATTTTCATCATCAACACCATCAATGCGGAAAATGGATGATACTGTCCGTTAACGTAATTGGGGAGAAACAACTGAAAAATGCATAAGTTTCAATGCAAAAACCACCCGCGCAATATGTTTATGACGTTCACTGAGTCAACTGGCAAGCGTGGTTGTTAAGGCAAATGAGTATTACAATACGAGGACAAGCAGGAGGAGAATTTGAAGGTTGAACGCGTAGACGAGAAAGATAGCGTTTCTGTAGGCGCGCTGTGAGGTTGATGAAAGCGAGCAGCCAGTACATGAGAAGAAAAATTATCGCAAGCATAGGATGTCTAGAAGTGATTATCGCTACTAAATAATCTGTAGTCGAACCACTGCATCTACAGAGGTGTTATATTTATCATACTAATAGCATGTAGCCTTTCCGAGGAAGTCCAAGGAATGAGACAGGAGAGCAGTACAACTAATGGGGAATAATGTAAGACTTCACAAACTTAGATTAAAGTGGAGGAAACTGAAAGCACCTTTAGTCAGTCTGAGGGCATAGAAAGTTGTTCTAAAGGTTTGGTAAGTTTTACAGTAATGCATTGCCAAAGAAAGCTTATGGGACAAAAAGAGGTCAAGGTACTTGACAGTGCATGATCGGTGTATGGGATCATCCTTCACAGTAAGGGTGGGAGAGCTGGCTGAGAAGGACTGCAACTTATCGCCGCGAAAAAGAAGTAGTGCATCAGGCACTTAGATGTTTTAAGTGTGAGGGATTTGGTGTCAAGGTGAAGGACAACATGTGACACGTCGGCGCCAGAAGTGTCGTACTTTTGTGCTCGAAATCAATAGACCAGGATCGGCAAAGAGTTGTAGAAGGCGTTCAACATTATTCGTCCTGCGAGTGTTATAGCAGTGAACACTATCGAGGTTCCGTCCGTCAGCAACGGGCCTATCGACGTGTGCATTTAAGTCCAAGTGAGCACAACGATAGCCTTGCGGCGTTTGTCTTGGAGAAGATAAGAAAGCTACTTGTAGAACTCATCTATAGCTGAACCCGCTCCACAATCCGTGCGAGCATGCGACAAACAAACAGCGGTTGATAGCCTGGCTGCCGGAAAGTTGTACAGAGCTTCACAGCCAAATTATGCAGCCTCGGCTAGTAACTAGGATCCAAGCAAGCAACACAGCTTCTGTGTACGCGCCTAACGCAATTCCCATCCCTGCCAAGCCTGCAGCTATAGCGTAGTGTGAACATACTTTGGAAGCACCAGGAAGGTGATGCCAATCGCAGGGTTGTGCTGGAGTCCTGTAAGTGGTTCTCAGAGAGGCAGCAAATGTCGACGGAGAGCGTTTCTAGAGTGCAAGCAAGGGCTACCTGCATGAGTGTCAGTGCGTTAAAGTCAGCCGACTTGAATAGTGGATGTGGACAATCAAGGTCCCATCATCGCGGTTGCGTGGTACATGGACCGTCTTGAGCTGCTTATCTACACTGTTAGTGATATCTCTCCAAGCGGCAAGTTGTCGGAGGCCAGGTATAAAAGGGGATTATCAAAAATGGGTATATTCAAGAAACGTGGAACAAAGCCCGTAGAAGGTGGCGCGGCAGGTTGTGTTACTGCGGAGTCGGCCAAGAAAAGCGAAAGTAGAGAACGTAGCTAAAGAGCACAGTTACGTGGATTCATGCTCGTGGGTTACGTGGGCGCATAAAATCACGCTTGTTCAGGCCGAGGAACAGGGTTGACTTGGCGGACGCGACCCGGAACCTTGACCATAAAAGCCTGACAAGCAGGTTAGCGGAGGGACTAACGTACGTCGCAAACCGTCGGGAGCCGGCAACACGACTTTTGAGTAGCCGTAAACTACTCAGGGTAACCGAACTGTCCAAATGTGGCAGTAAAGAGGTCCAAAAACGCTCCTGGAACGTTTGACCTACCGTGGGGTTCTACGCAACGTGGTTCATACATCTTCTTATTAGCTGGTAGCAGTCCACATAAAAACCGGCGGCCAACGAGGTAGTTCATCCGCCCTCCGTTAGGTACGCACTTCTGGTGGGCGAAGTAGGTGGTCAGTGACCCTATAGGCGGTAACCTTAGCTTAGACACAGCGCCGTACCAACTGTTATGGTATTTAATTGAGAACCAGGCTACCAGCCCAGAGCTCCATATGCTGTGTGGTGCTGCCGGAGATTGTCCGCAACTGTTACGTCATCTTGTCTGCAGCGCAAACGATACTTATTCGCAATTACCACCACACGGAAGGCACTCCCCATTTCGTAACCTGGGGACGTGATTGATAGCGTATAGCTCCGCCACAAGGAAGTAGCTGTGAAGGATGCAAATAAAATACTACACAGAGCTAAAGAGCTGAACGGGGGCTAATATACCATGCTTCAGAAACGAAAGGCAGTCCGCCTCTGGAAATCGACTGAACTCTGTTTAACTTCTAGTTGGCCGCAGAACGAGCACTTTGTTGCCCGCAACCAAATCCGGCTCCAACGGTTACATCAACATACCTTTCCTGACGAGATCCACTTGGAATGGTTGAACAAACCTTCTTATCCTCTTTGGTCTCCTCATGGTTCCGTTCGCTGGATGTTTTAGAGCCTGTCTGAGTCGTCTGGAAAAAGCGCTCGCCTCACTCTTATCCAGTAGTTAAATAAATAAATAAATAAATATTTTCTTCTCTTACTCATCGAGCCATACCAGCTAAGGTATGATCAAAACTTACAAGCAACTATGTGAGGCAACAGATACGTTACGACGCATGTAATTGGCTGTGGCTAAAAGTTTTACAATATGCAGAAATAGTCGAAGCACTCATGAGGAGCAGTCATCAGTGGAGTGTAAAAGCACATCCGTTCGTATCACAGGTTACAGTTTTCGCCAAGTAGCGTGCTTTCATTTGTTTGGCATGGCGGCTCCATACCTGCGCACCAACGCCGATCTGGTACGTCACTTGTCCACGACGCCGCACGACAGTTACAGGTATCCACTTGATCTTGCATCCCTGCGGAGAAGTAACAAACATTTAGACTCTAACTGCCGAAGTTCTGAACCCGGCTTCACGTCGTCTGGTGTTCTGGTTTTCCAGCACCGACTTAGTGCGGCGTGACATGCGGTTCTAGTCGGACAGTTGTAGCGCACTTGGATGACTTGGCACCGTGCCTCTAATTTGCATCGTACTCCAGCCTGCATACACTTGTAGCAAATCAAAAGATATTTTCATCTTGTGTACATTTTTGTTACCCAATCATACCATATTGGTTTTTGGTTTGATGTCGACCATACGGCCACTTTAACCTACAGCCGGCTCAGCACATTTTTCCACCGTGAGTCCCGACACTGCTGTACGCTCTCGTCGTTTCATCAGCTTTTTGTTCCATTGTAGCCTTGCTCAAATACAATGCGTTGTGTCCGTTCATCCAGTTTTCTGGTATCCGCACCAGAGCAAGGAAACTCTCGGATTAGTATAGAACCGACTTAAAAAATGATGACCCCGATTCATAAGCGTGTATAAAAATATTTTAGGTAGCTGCGTTTTCTGTGAGTTCGTTCCGGGTCGCCTTCTCCCGAATTCCTAGTGGATTACTTACCGTCCATTGGTGTTTAAACTGCACTCGCATTACTCGTATACCATGCCTGATGCTGATGTAAAACCCGAGCCCGGTAATAGCATGAAGTTGCTCACTTTGGCTACTCCGGATTTTACGGCACACCACCCCATCGCCTGGTTTGCCAGCTTTGAGATAGAGCTAGGAACAGAAGGCTCACTCCCAATCAAGATAAATGCAAGCAACATGTCCTACGCTTTCCGCAACAGGCGGTGACACTGGTTGAAAGCGTACGGCTTTATCCACCGAAGGGCGGTAAACAGGAAGCAATGGATCTTAAAGGAGTCGCAACCCAGCGCTCGTGTTCGATTGGGGCAACTGATTAGTAACACCAAGCTAGGCAATTGCGAGCTTGCAGTCTTGCTCCGCGACATTCAGCAGATAGCTGGCCCTTCATACATGAGTGAAGAAGCTTTAAAAATTTGTGGCTCTCCCACTTACCTGATCCCCTTCCTCTAAAGTTCGTAGCGTACCCAGATACATCAATCAAAGAGGTGGCCAAAACCGCGGACACAGCCGTTGAAAATCCTTCAGGAAACCAAAGAATTCGATAGCCTTTTCGCCACATTAGCTGTTAGAAACTTGAGTAGGAAAGCGTCCACGCAAGCAGGCCCGAGAGGCGAAGAGATAGCCGCGCTTTGCCGTGAATTAGCAACAGCGCAGTTAAAAGCACCAAGCTTAACGAGACCGCACACCGACCACAAAGTGGCCGCCATTCGTCACGGCGCCTACTAGTCTCGACTCTTACTATACAAATCCAGCTCCCCGCGCGGACGCAGCCAATCACCTCCTAGCAGCCGAACGGGAAGTGCCAAATTAATGAATGATCTGCCTTGGTGCCTTCGCCAGTATGGTGACAATGCTTGACCCTGCCGTTCACGTTGCGCCAAGCTTGGTGTAGTGGCACAGGGAAACTAGTTCGCCGGCACTTAATTGCGGACCACGCGTCAAACAAAGACAAAACAGGAGATCGGTTTTACGTCCCTGATAGGCGCTCCCGCGTCAATTTCCTTACCGACAGAGGAGCGGAAGTGAGCGTTATCCGTGCCAGCGCGCAAGACAAGCATTTGAAGCCCACGTACAATCGTTGAGCAGACAACGGTTCACCGACAGTTTCACTCATTCAGCGCATGATGAACCCAGATTTAAACCTCCGCAGAGATTTTTACTGCGTGTTCACGGTTAAGCCAGTATCCTTCACAATTATCGGCATCAATTTATTTGCCATTTCGGACTGCTTGTCGACACCGACCGTCACAGATGTTTATATTAACGTACAAAACTAAGTATTGAAGGCGCCGTTTCCGATGCAAATAAACAGCCGTTTATTACGGATCGCAGACGCAGAGTTTGACAAACTGAGCTTCCACTTCCAATAACGGCGAGCAGTTCAACCGGCTGCAGAGCTTCCACCAGTCACGACAGAGGTCCCTACCATATAGTCATGCGCGATCAACCAGTTGGCTTCTGAGAAAGACGGCTTGCTTCGGACAAACTGTGTGTAGAACAAGAAAAATGCGAAAATATGCTTCAACTCGAAATCGTCAGAGAGTGCAAAAGCCCTTGCGCGTAGCTTCTACCCATAGCCACGAAAAAGCTAATGGAGGACCGGCGACTTTCCGGCCAAACAAGAACCCTAAACACGGTTACCAAGAAAGCGCCCCATACAACACTACAAACCTCGGATTTCACCACCAGTCTGGCAGATTAATAATATGTGCAGCAAAATCGACTTGGTACGTGCATACAATCGTATTCCGGTAGCCGAAGCGGATATAGCCAAAACTGCAGTGACAAAAACATTTGATTTATTCGACTGCTTGCGTATGCCAGTTGGTCTACAGAATGCCGCGCCAACTTTTCATGGTGCATCGGCCAAGTTTGTCGCGGCTTTGATTTCGTTTACGCTTATTTCGACGACCGTTTAATCGCAAGCTCTTCACGAGAAGAGCACACGAACAATTTTTGATCGTTTACCTCAACAAAGAGTGAAGATCAACGCAGAAAGGTGTTCGGTTGGTGTCGACTCAGCCAACGTTCTCGGCTATCGTATCACCTCTGCAGGCATCGTGCCAATTAATGATAAAATTCCCGCCATCATCGACTGCCCAGAGCCCCATTCGTTCAAACAGCCCAGGTGTTTTGATGGGCTTGTTCATTGTTACCGTCGGTTCATACTCAGCTGCGCGTCGCTGATGCAATCCCTCACGGACCTTACACGAGGGTACCCAACAACTCCGAATTTCCTACCGCAGCACGCGCTGTGTTTAGGTCTCTGAAAGAGGCAGTCGTCAATCTAGCTTCTGTAGCACATGACGAACCGGCCGTTAAACTGTCCTTCAGTACTGACGCCTCGGACGATGCAGTCTGCGCCGTTTTGCAGCAACGAGTGCCCGACATGTGGCAGCCGAAAGCTTTCTTCTCCAAAAGCCTACAACCTACTGAATTTTGCTACAGCACATTCGGTAGAGAACTACTAGCCATATACCTAGCGTACGTAATTTTCGGCACATCTTAGAAGACTGTTCCTTTGCCAACTTCACCGACCGCAAACCCCTAAGTTAGTGCTCGGCTCGACTATCCACCGCTACGCTCCTAAAGTGTCGCGCCACTTTGACTATATCGCTCAGTTTACGACCAATATACGGCATGTCTCAGAGGTGCACAACATCGTCGTCAATGCACTTACCTACATCCAAGCTTTCTCTGCTGACGCCGGCACTGCTATCAACTTGGCAGTCAAGGCCACAGCGCAACTCAACGATCCTGAGGTTCATTTACTACGAGGGTCTCCTCCGCTGGTCATACGACTCGTTTCGCTGACGCTATCAGCCGGAACTATACTTTGCCGTTTATCCCTGGGCACGCAGCGCCGTCGTGGCACACGAGTTTTGGCGGACCGTGTTCGACACGTTGCACGGCTTATCTCATCCAGGCGTCCGTGCATTGGTTATACTTGTAACCGCGCGATTAGTTTGGCGCAATTTTTATCGGGACCGCCGTAGTTGAGCAGCTGCTTGCCTTCCGTGTCATCGCGCGGAGGTGCGCGAGCACACGGAAAGCCCATTAGGCACATTTCCGACGCCGGGCACATGTTTTCATGACGTGCACGTCAACCTCGTAGATCATCTGCCGCCTTCGAAGGGCTTCGTGTATCTACGCACCTGTTCCAATCGACTTACTAGATGGCTTGAGGCCATCGCCATCTAAAATTGATCTTCGGAAACTTTTGTGAAACTGTTTTTTACAACGCTGGGTTGCACAATATGAATGCCCTGCCATAATGACCACTGGTCCTAGGTCACACTTTTCCTCCACGTATGCTCCGATGCTTACTTATAATAGTTTCCGCCACGTCCAGACGACGGCTTATTATCCGGCCGCTAACGGATTGGTGGAGCGTTTGCACCGCCAGTAGAAAGCTATTAGATTATCATTTTTTGCTGACGAGCTCAATAGCCATGCTTCATTCTTCCTACTTTCTACTTCTTGACAGTTGTTTAAGCGCTCCATTGTGTTAGCCAGATTGGCGCACCCTCGTCACTGTTACAGGACGCTCATCGCCATTCCTAT
>OX104066.1:87044529-87111391 GCA_944474145.2 Dicrocoelium dendriticum | reverse complement strand
TGTGCAGGTAATGTCGCCTTGTTTAAAAACTACTTGCAAGCTGGTAGCAGACTTGCGGGTTAGCTGTACGATTGGCTCGGTCGCCTATCTGTTAATCGCAATCGGTGTACCAGCACACTTCTATGGTGTCGAGAGTGAGCAGCCAATCGGAGACATAATACCTGATTGGTCAAGCTGCCAATCTCTCTCCCCCATAGACGCATACAACTAGCCCTGTACTAGTATCCAGTAAGTCCCATTGGCTTATGTCCCATGACCAATGAGAGTGTCACTGATAGTGCGTGCCTGTAACCCCTCTGGGAGGGAATCAAGTGATGCGCGTGTGAACTTGAATGAACAACACCTTATTCTGACATTTTAACAAGCCGACTTATTAGCACTATACATGAATTCGCCTGTAAAAAGCTATAGTTAACCCTAGTATAATGGTTAACCCAAGCATGTTTCTCGTTGTTATCGAGGCAAATAGGTATTAATGGGTAGTTTGACCTTGTCGCGTAGTTTATATTCATCTGATGTATTCATGATTCGTCTGATTAAATCATGTGCAAACGACATTTCCAGAATATGCTATTTCTGTCAAACGCTTCAGCTGCTCGCGCTCCTGCTGGTATGTTGGACTGCGTGACCGGAACAGTTTCTCGTAAGTATTTAGCCCCACAAACGACTTCCCTCACATCACAAGGTATCCTCGGATTTAAAATCACACTTGTATGGATGATGAGGAGTTCGCATAGCTCCGTGCAACTTGCGCAGATTTTGCCGGGCGCGCCATGCGGGCAACTCAGACTGCGTAAGTAACAAATGAGCCGTCCCCAGGACCTTGAAGCTAAGGCACAGGGAACCAACTGAACTCCACTCAGGACACTGCGCAAGCTGCTCTCTTCATAACGCTAATGTTTCTATCGTACCAAGCCGCAGTGAACCACCTAAGCTCTCCTCAGTACATTGTACCAGTTACTATACAAAGCCGCACACAGTGTGTTTCCCCCAGGACTGATTGACAACTCATGTGTCTTGGTAACATTTAACTTCTCTATAGTTTATACATTACACTGTATACAGTTTATATACTGTGTATATATATGTATATATTTATACTGTATATACTGTATACAGTTTACTGTTTATACATTACACTGCTGTGGCACTAAAAGAACTCTTGCTAAGGACCAGTCTTTCTTTCTCGTTTGGGTCTCCTTGCAGCCGTGCTAGAGCACGCGTGTACGTCTGGCGTCTAGGTCGTGTTAGCCCGCGGCGTGCCGAATTCTACTGGCTACTCTGTGCGCCTGGGGTGCTATCTTTGAGGAACGCTCGTCAGTTCTGTGCAAGAGTCTACACAACTAGGACGCGTTATAACAATAGGGCCTACAAAAATCGCCCAGTAGATAAAAGTAGTAAAGGTTGATGAAACGCGAACAGGTAGACACGAGAGACGGCCAAAGCATTTGTGCGAAATATAAGAGCAACATATTTTGGAAGTTAAGCCAGTGCAAAAATATCCCCTGGAAATAAAACTGGAAAACCACAAATCGAAAGAAATGTAGTCTACACCAAATAACATAGTTTCTTAGCTTATCACCAGGAGTTTACGCACGAGGTCCAAGAGTTTCGTCAATGAACATGCAACATTATGCTAAGGTGTTGTTCATATACATAACCTAGCGGGGTGGATTACCTACTGTTTTCAAGCTGGGCGCACCTTTCATGCCGGATGCCTGAGACCCAATCGATATTAAATGCCAGTAATACGATTCAGTGATGTACTCAAACGGTAGGAGAATCTGCATTTGCATTTCCACGCTTCTCCACCAACATGCTGTCATCCGGTGTCTTGTCTGACTAGAATCTTTGTATGTCCTCTGAATAGACTTCCTTTTCGAACTGTAATTAAGTTGGTTTCCTATAATAATACTCGATGCTTTATGCGACCGCAGAAACATTAGGTGCCACATCTGTTTCAACTCACCAGCCACCGTATAGTATTTAACATTCAGACAACACCCGTAACTTATCGATGTGTTCAGGTAGTGATTGGCGAATTCCAACAATTCTACCCGAAACCAACCCGCATTGTCCGTTGATCTTAACGAAAATTATTAAGCCGTTCACACAGATAACTAAAGTGTGTCGGCTCGCTGAGCTTGCTTTTCCTCGTTATTAGTAATCGATATTTCAATGCAAGCGGAAGCAATTTCAACCGCGTGCGAATGAACTGAGTAGATGATACGCATGCTTGGAGAACTTAGTTGGGAAGCAAGCAATGGTGGCCACTGAAAGCGAACCCTGCAGGTCGCGCACAGTTTTTGTTTCAGCACGGCGGAGAAGTGCAGCGAAAATGTCTCGCTTTTCATGCGGCAAAACCAACGACAACCCACCGAGTGTGCTACGGATTGTCTCTGTGTCTTGAGGTCTTTTTAACCCCATTCAGGACAGGCGCTGATGTGTGCCGATGCGATCCCAGTAGGATTGGTGTTATTAATGGATAGTTTGTTCCTTGATAATGTATTGACAAGCCATGATAGAAAACAGCATGATCAGACGAATTCCTCCCAAATAGATCATCAGTGTGCATTCCACCGTTAGACTGCAGCGTGAAGACAGCGAGCGCTATAATGATTAAGTAGCGGCAGAGGGGGGCCTTCCTAGTAGAAACGTGAAACAGTGAGTCTCCTTCAGCTATTTCGTAAAAGCAGAGATAAGGTGTAGGTTGCGATAGGTCAACCTTCGGTTGTTCTTAGCAGTCACAAACACAATACACGGTTTATGCGTTTTGCACCTTCGAATTGTACCACTGCGGTGTTGGGCCAGTAAATCATCAGCTCCCACAATCTTAGAAGAATCGCTCCAAATGGTCGATCGCTTAACCTGTCTGGGTAGCTGTCATCTATGGTTTTCGCAGCACTGAGCGGAGCAACTTTCGTGTACCTAAGGCTTGCATGGCTTTTCGAATATTGTCACTTACGGAGACGACGGATATCCCTATGGACCAAGGATAGAGCTTGCAGTGCCGCGGTACGGCCAGTGTTCAGGGGCCCGATCGCTACACACGGAGGACACCAAGCGTTTGATCATCAATGCCTAAAAGTACTGATCATAGAGGATGAGAAAGCCGAGTGGGTAATACCATTTGCCGTTTGGTGGTTACTCTTCGGACCACCCCTAATTTTGGGCTTCCTGTACTTGGTTAATATTGGAAAAAGCCTTTACTGTATGCTCAATCTTAGTATGCGTAACCCAATAAAAAAATCAAACGGACAAACCGCCGAGGCCCATCCTACATTTGTGTGCGGGCGATATCCCGAGCAGGTGTGAGCACAGTGTGGTAACGGTTATCCTGCTACGCATGTATCCGTTAGCCTGTTTCGGGTAACTTACGTGCATATGTGGCTTGACAACAAACCCTCCGGCGCCTCAACGAACTGCCCGTTGAACCTGAATAACCCTATAATAAGGTTACTTGACCGGCATGCATCCAGACCGACTGCCCCGGCATGGTTATTTGCTGGTACCGCGTCTAGCTGGGTCAAGTCCTAGGGCAGCCAATCAGTGATATTGTGAGCTGGAATGAAGAAAGCGAATGGCTGTTATCGTTCTGATTATTGCGATCTCGGGTGGGTCACGTCAGCGGTCGGGCACCTTATCGAATATGACGCGGTCATGTGGTCTGGGGCGTAGTTGCGTTCTCTCCGACGAATTGGAATCTGGATTAAACCATCTGCTCATTCCACCTATTATTACTGTTTTAACGGATACTGCTCTCAGCATTGTTCTAGCGGAGCGTATCAAGATAACTAGATCTCCTGCAAATGAAAGCCATGTTCTGGAGTGCCAGTCATTAGCGCAATCTGCCGAAGAGTGTTTGTTCTACATCCACACTGGTTGCACACTCTTCCAGGAATGGAAAATACGCGGTCCCAAAATATGCATTCCACTTCAAATGCCGATGGGCTCGTTGATCATGGGAGTTGTAAGTGAGATGCAATTAATTTGAATATTGGTAAGGTACAGAGGCCTCAAACCACAACAATAACAAGCGGTCCTACTAGTGACTGTGGTAAAGACACCACAAGAACTAGATGAACAAAGTGAGTGAAAGCACAGACACCATTAGTCCACTACAATTGCAAGGGATTGGGTGGCTGGCAAACGATCAACGAGTAGGATTGCTTGTGCGTAACTACCTCTAGAGCACAAACATCTGATCCGACCGTATGAACAGCATCCGATCGATGGAATTAAGTTTGCGAGTTATTGCTGAGCACAAGGGAAGACAACAGATGAATATCGTCCATGATAACGCAATACAATATGATGTACACTGAGAATAGCAATCTGCCTTGCGGTTGAATGAAGCCCGGTAAGTATCCAATCCAAGCATGGTTAGTGAATAACAATCTTGTAATGGATTAGAAGTTTAATTTTAAAAACACGAATTATGCTAAGCGATAAGAAATGGGGGAGAAACGCTGTCAAATTATGTGCACGCAAGTATAATTAAAGTGGAAAGGAGCCTCGGGTCTTCAGGTATTCCACTAACTTCGGACACTTTTTCAGAACCAGTTCCCGATGCTTCTGGATAGTCGGAAATTTCTCACTGATAAATCCAGGCACGACCACCTCTACCTGGTCCGTGGTGCACAGGATGACCAAGTCGCCTAATGATAGTGTGTTTCCAGCGACCAGTCCGCTCGGAGAAGAATCCAAATGTTGACACATTAGCTGCGACAAAAAAGCACAAGAAACATGAGCTTTGTGGTCATAATTGTCGCGTTAATATGGGCACATGGTTCACATAGCGTCCCGGTTGAAACTGTTCGGTGAGATACCCGCATCCACCCGTATCAGCGATAAGTTGCACATGCTAATGTGAGCAGTAATTTGTGTCCAACATGCGAAGCACCTGAATGATTTACTAAGATACGACAAACGCTACAGGCAGGTCCGTCATTGGATGACCTAAGTGATCACCCTAACTCATTTAGCTGCGAGTTGCTTACAGCTATCGCGTCCGTTGGGTTCCACCATCGCGGGGCGCGCCTTCCCATCTGAGTCCTGTCATTCGCGAAATCTTCCGGCAGTACAGACCTGCATAAACTTAAGCAAAGGCTGTACTTCAAGTAAGATTTTGTTCTGTTCTCTGAGCTGAACAGTTTGGTTGTAAAGGTTTCATCATCAATCATGTTGACTTCTTCAGTGAGTAGTAAGCAAACTGAGTGGTTTGTCGACTCTCGTCGAACTTATTGATGCTCTGATGTTCACACTACAGTTTCCAACTCTGTATTCAATCATCCAACAACTCTAATACTCAGTCGTTCAACCTACTTTAACTGAACCCTCACCTTAATTGCTGTGTTTTGAAATTACGGTGAAGTCTAGGAAGTAACTGGATCCACTATAGTATGGCGCACGGAACAGTCGATTGACTGGACACATGGGCTTGCTGAATAACGATAAACATCAATTGTGAGATAAGAAGTACCGTATATCACCGAAAATAAGCCTTTCCATAGACAGGCCGACAGCGTAATTTTAAAACATCAAATTTGTCCAGATTCGTAAGTGCCTATATTTGCCGACCCCCCGAAAAATTAGTAAAAAAGGAAATGAAATGATTTCTCCACGATTTTGACGTCACCACTATCTGCTCTCACTTGAGTGTGTTTAAGAGTAATCTGCTCAACAATTGAGCAGTTGTGTTGATCGCAATGCGTTATAATGGCTGGGTGTAGAGCCCTCAGAATAATTTGCACTGCACCGGACAGCGCATTAACCAGATGTTAAGTCACATGAAACAGACAAGACAGCCGAGTGTGGGGTGTAGACAAGTAAGAGTCCTCACAAATTATTTGTACACACACACACACACACACACTGAGGGTGCTCTTCCCTGGCCAGCTATTGCACACATAATCGTGTGAACCAGTCGAAACACGGTTGTCATGTCTACCTCCTACTCCACGCTTAATACCTGCTACGTTAGCTGCTTACGTGTTATACTCAGCCTGATGACTAATCACTGAACGCGTGACTGTGTGCTATATTGACTTTTCATGAGTAACACGGGACTTATTCACCATCTGAATGTAGAGCAACGTGAGAGTGTATGTCAAACAGGCCGCGCGCATAGTCGGGGGCCTCATGCATATAAACCACAGTAGAGCAGTCGGTGAGATTGAACTTCATGGTCAGGGTTGTGGAACGACTTCCTACCTTCAAGGTGTTTGATTCTGTATAACCCCGTCTGTTTCTGATACTGCCGTCTGTCACGAACGTCAAATGTGCAATAGACCGAGAATATTCAACACAAAAATAATGTGTCCAGTTATGGGCACTTCCAACCCCCATCTGGAATACCGACCGTCACTAGCCGGTGTTGCTAACGTGAGATAAGGGCAGAGGTATTCAGTGCATTCTTGGGTGGATTTTGCATGCGACATTTTCCAAATCGCGTACAGCCTTTCATAAGCCGACTGCCCCATTAAAGAAATGACAAATTGCCCAAAAATCATCGACTTATATTCGCTAATATACGGTAGTTTTAACCATCCCAAATGGCAGAAATCACACGTTACCTTCAAACTGAAGGGACGAGAGTAGACATGTGTGAGTATGTACTGAAACACGAAAAGGAAACGGGCCGCGCTGGTAGTGTGATGGAAGCAATATGTCCGCCGCACGGATTGCTGATCACCTCAAGCAGATAGAAGACTGCAACATCATGTGGGATTCGGTATTGGCTGATACACAACTGGATTGTGGAAAGCGAGTCCGAATGCGGGATTCGTCTCATCACAGGGTGTTGACGCAGCAGGCTCACTCAGCTGTTCACTGGGTCGACACGAAACGATAATCGACATTTGAGAAGCCGGTAGAAAAATAGAGGTGAAAAGGGACCGAGTACAATGCACACACAGTCGAAGAAGTAATGACAATAAGGCATAATCGTACAAGCACGTGGGTTGTACTTAGGCAGCGCTATCTTCTTACTTTGATTGACATCTGGTGGGAACACCGTGTGAGTAATGAGCGTGCTCGGAGTTTGGTTTATGATGCGGGAGAAGGAAATGAAAGGTTCAGCATCACCACTTCACGCAACAGGCTTCGATAGCTAAACAAGCACGCCAGCACGAAAAAACCCGCGATGTGCATTGTCTATAGGACCGAAATCTGGATAGAATAAGGGGAGGCCAATCGATGTCTTAGTCAAGAGGAATGAGGGCCTTCACTTCGAAGTTTGTCACGGCTGGATCCCATAGACTCCGAAATACGGTGAACACGTTTGATTATGTTAACTTGTTGACATGGTGAAGAACTGACCTTAAAGGCTTTGCGTTGTGAGTTTCTTTGTCCGTTTCCAATCCGCTTGGCCTCACTCTCCAACCAGACCTCAGCCCCAAGGCATAACACGATTTTTCGTGTTGTGATGCTTTTGTTATGGCCTTTATCTTTCTCATTCTGCTATGCTACTATCTAATTGTTTCCCGTTGCGGCACAATGTCTGAGATACTTCACACACCTAGCTGAGGTGTATAGTGATGCTGAAGCAAGTGACGCGACGTTTGTGTTAACAGATAAAAATTAAACCGTCACCTATAAGCCGTAACGGTGCTTCGCTGCCGCGCGACCACCACCAGTCGCGTGTGGCCAGAGTATACCGCGAGGATCCCCACCCTTATGCTGGCATTAACAGGCAGATGATTCAGTGAACAGATTTCGATCGAGGTCATTGCTGCATATGCGCCCACAAAGTATGGCAATAACTCGGTGAAAGATGACTTCTGTCACTAAACGAAAGAGCTCACACGTTAATAAAGTACGGATAATGTGGTGCTTGTTGATGATCTGAAGGCCCAAGTTGGAAAACTGTCCACCGATGAACTGTGTTTGAGCTTCTAACACTGCACAGGCCTCCGTAATGGTGACGGTGAACGGTTGCTACACTTGTGTGATGTTCATCTATCGCTTGCTCCTTACTGCAACTCAGCAGTACTAGAAACTTGAGAGGTCACTCCTTGAAACTCGCAGAACCGTATGGCCGTCTGGAGTGCCGCAGAAATAGGTTTCCTATTCGCATATGTCACCAGTGGAATGCTCTCCGCGCATCAATAGTTTCTGAAATTACATCAACCATAGTTAAAAGTCGGTTGGATGGCGCACACAGCCGTTCAGATTTTATTACTTACCACTACCTCTCAATTTCAATAGCGGGAAATATCTTGGATTTACTAATTATCACTTATCGGAACTGGGAAACTACGCGGCCTACTGTATTATAAATTCTTTTGGCAGTAAAAGTACTAACTGCATCTTTGCATTAAGGTTTTTCGATAACCCACCAGATCACTCAACGAGGTTCGTAAAGCAGTGCTTCTTAACCCGTATAAAATTATGTTTATTGACATCAAAGTGACCTTCGATCCGGTAGATCGATGTGCTCTTGGGGATTGTCCGTTCTGGAAAGTTGTGCCCGAACCCTGTACGCCTGTAGTTCGGGCAAAGTGAGGGTATTCGGCTAACAGTCGTCACCCGTCAATATCTCCAGAGGCGTGAGACAAATTTAACCGCAGTCACCTTTTCTCTTCAATTTAGCCATAGACGAAGTCATGGAGACTGTGTTTCCTGGATACGACCTGCAAGATGTGGAGCTGCTCTAAGATGATCGACTTCTTGAATTGAAGTATACTAACGACATTGCTCTTATCTGTGACAGCTTACAAACGTGCTAAGCAGCACTAGACAGATTAGCACTAGCTGGCTGCTTCGCACCCCCGAAATCTAAAGCTCTTCTCTGGGTTGACCCTTCACGGTGATCAGCCAGTCGTATAGAAATTTAACAGGTAGATTAGTGCCTGTGGAATAGATGAGGTCACGAGGCGTATAGCAAAAGCTCGGGGCGGCGCGACATCCCTATGAAGGGCATAGTCTAAAACACAGCCATGCGTTCAACCCTTCTTTACGATTGTGAAATCTGGCCCATCAAGTCGGCATACATAAAAAACATGGTTAGTTCGACCGACGCTGCCTTTCGCATCTCAGCTCATGCCTACTGGGAACACCGCGTGAGCAATGAGCGTGTCTGGCGTCGCGTACCTGGTACAGGAAGAGCGCGGAACCGAGCAGCACCAGGGTCCGATGACTGCGTCACGAGTTGCGCATATCAGCACACGGACTCCCGCGTCGTGCGTTATTTGTGCGACCGGGATGTGGATGGAAGAGGAGGAGAGGCCAAACGATGACAAGACCAAGAGGTATGACGGCTCTGACTTCGAAGTTGGAGTCCGTCCGTGTTTCCTGACTGCCGGGCTAGGGTCCGAAGAACGATAAACACGTCTGGCTAGATACACTTGTTGGCATGGTGACAAGCTGACCTCAATGACGTTTGTGTTATGAGTTTCCTTTTCCCTTCCCTTCCGCTTATCCTCCCCGTTCAACCACGATCGCACACCGGATGCGCAATATGATATTACCACATTACTTTTCCTAATTTTTACCTTGATCTCTGTCATATTTAGTATATCGCGTTTTTCCATTTATCTTATCTGTTGTACTGTGGCACATGCTTAGGTGTGTTTCTCAACTTCAACTGTCGAGTAATAATAAATCGAGGTGAAATACTACCCCAAACACATAAAGAGTTCAAAGCAAATTGTTTATCTGTTTCATCCCAAACACAGTTCCAGACCCAACTATTAACCAAAGAGTTACTGAAAACATTTCACGCAGGTGAGCATGCGTATGCCGCTTCATATTTCGCGCTCTTTCTATATAGCTGCATTATACCCTGCCAGCAGAGAAATTTAGGCGACGTCAGGAAACTAGCGACGTATTCAGAAGGGAGCTTTGGCTGAGTAGATTAACGTAGTCTTTATTTATCCAAAGTTGGACCAAAGTTTGCTAAATAAAAACCAATTGACCACGATGAGTAACACCTTGGAAGTTGCACATATGGGAGCTTCGTACAAGGATGCGATAGGTCCCTCGCATAGGTTAGTCTGCCCAGTGGTTTAAGTCCAAATTATCTAACCACCCACTGCCCAAGCACTGGGTATATCGCGATGCGTAGACTACACGTCATAACGCAAATGGGGCATGTTCATCCACTTAAAGTGCCGTATGGACTACGTGACCATAAGGGATATCCAAGACAACCGACAAATGAGGGGATTCACTGAAGCCCAGATGAGAGGAGCATAGGAGCAGAATTCACCAGCATTTGAAGGGAAAAAGTCAAGAAGCATAGCAGAGAATTTTCCGCTGAGGAGCTAGTGATGATGATATCCACGATAGAGAGGGTAGCTCGTCGAGCGAAAAACAAGCACCATGCACCATGCAGGGCACTACTAACGACGCATTTCGTCGATAAGCTAATCCAAACGGTGAACATCACCATTTGGAAACTAACAAGGAGTAGGTCAACTTGGTGGATAAGCCGTCTGTTAAGAAGAGATGAGTACACGCGAAAACTAGATGGACTGCTTCATAAGAGTCTCACAGACACAACACCTCAACTGTAAATATCATCGAATGCCTTTCGGCTGCACCTCCTTTGTTTTGTAATGTGTCCAATGATAAAACAATTGAGAACAACGGTAAGAACTCATAGACAGAACTCACTGTCAATAGTCGCGGACCAGCTTCTCCTCTGAAGGTCTGTGCTATCTTCAATTTTTCTTCATCCGAGGCTCTGAATGCGGGAAACAGTTCCATATCGATATCGGTACACTGGGAGAAAGGCATAGGTTAATAAAGTGGAAGATCATTGAAGGAAATAACACATACCTCTAACCGACAAAGCCCTGCACACACCTATCAGAGAATCCGGCTTCATTCACACAGGTAAGTATAGCGCGCCTGTGATCTGTCATTAACAACCTAGATACTATGCTCTAACGTGCATGAGTCAAAGGCCAGCTCTAACAGAAACGTTATTGGATGACCTAAAACAGTGGAACTTCATTGGCCAAATATTATGAATCCCGACTAAATTGGTCAATAGGGTTCGCATCGTCCGCCACCTGAACTCAGTTCACTATGGGTGGCAAAATGCAGATCGTTCCCCAGTCTTTGTGATTGGTCTTGCGCTGTCCGTAGTTCTCGACATCCCTTGGGATGAGCGTTGACAAACACATCAAAACTGCTAGTGAAACAGCGAAAAATAGTCTCTGTCCGTGGTGTTCCCGAAATCTAGTCATCCGACAAGTCGTAAAACTAAGCTCATGGCTTGGAGGAGTGGTGCTACACCCGTGAAGTTTTCCTTCTCAATGACGTGAATGCCAACTCAGCGTCAAGGTTACTTCTATCCCCAAGCACAAATGATGTGATCCAAGAGTGATAAGCTATGCTCCATTGAAAACAAATGGTAGAAACGGTGCTTGGAAGTTAGTACAAGCTACACACCAATCTGTTACCAGAATAATGTTTGAAGGCAGTTGAAGCCAGATCAACATTGGCCAAAATAACGGAATTTGGTTGCGAGGCACCTCGGAACCGGGACATGCCAAATCTCCAACAATATGAAGTATAAACAGGTAATCCAGCGTACGCCAGAACTGGAGAGTCAAGAAACGGGGTATCTGCGCACCCGTCCAAAGCGATTTCGGGTGGTAGGTTTGAAATGCATCATTATCATCATCATCATCATTATACACGTCAGCTAGAGGTGGGGAAACACCTCCGCTATTGTGCCGCAATACATTAAGAAAATACATTCATACATACATATAATACAATACACAAAGAAAAATACATACGACAGCTGCATGGTAGCTGAGCTACCAGCAACGGATAGGCATCGTTCCGGTATGCTACCAGCCAGCTACTAGGCAAAAGGGAAAAAAAATTATTACCTTTAAACCTACGAAATGAGATCGCAGGTGGAGGGGGAGGCTAAAAGGGATGGGAAGGGACAAAGGAACTCACAGCACAAACGCCACTGAGTTCGGCTACTTGCCATGTCAGCAAGTGTATCCAGCCAAACGTGTTCACCGTCTTTTGGACCACAACCTGGGAGCCGTGACGCTTCAACCGAGGCTAGCTCCGAAGTGAGGGACTTCATTCCTCTGGACCAAGTCATCGCTTGGCCACCTCTCCTCTTCTTCCACCCACATCCCCGGTGAGCAAACAACGCACGTCGAGAGAGTCGGTGGGCTGGCATGCGCAACACGTGGCTGAGCCATCGGAGCGTGGTGAGTGAAATGACGGTGCTGAGCGGTTCAGATCCTTTTCCTGGGCCGTAAACAACGCGTCAAACACACTCGTTACTCACGCGGTGTTCAAACCAGATGTGAGCCAAACTGCGAAGGCACCGATGGTCGAGCGTAACTAGCCTCTTCATGTCCGCCGATCTAACGGGCCAAGTTTCGCAACCGTACAATAAGATCGAACGTACCGCTGCATTGTACACTGTACCCTTCAGCGCGAGAGTGATGTCGCGCCGCCGCCATAGGTGGCGAAAGTTAGCAAAAGCACTTCGAGCTATCGCTATGCGGTTCGTGATCTCGTCTTCGGTCCCAAGGGCGCTGATACAACTTCCCAGATAATTGAATTTCTGAACGACTTCTAGCTGATCCCCATCAAGGGTCAGCACAGGGGGCGAACCCTGCCAATCTTGGAGGAACGCTTTGCACTTCGATGGTGCAAAGCAAAGCCCGAAGCGACGGACAGCCAGTGCTAATATGTCCAGCGCGGCTTGGCACGTCTGGGGGCTGTCACAGATGAGGGCAATGTCGTCTGCAGACTCTAAGTCAAGAAGTCGTTCTCCTGGGAATAGCTCCACACCTTCCAAGTCATGTCCTGTAAATGCAATATCCATGACTTCGTCAATAGCGAAGTTGAAGAGGAAAGGTGACAGCGGGCATTCTTGTCTCACACCGCTGGAGATATTGAAGGGTGGCGACAGGTTGCCGTAAGCCCTCACTCTGCCCATGCTACGCGCATATAATGCTTGGATAATATTCACATATTTCTCGGGCACACCTTTCCTGAGTAAACAATTCCAAAGGGCACATCGATCAACCGAATCGAAGGCACCTTTGATCTCGAGGAACACGACTACGGTGGGCCGCCAATATGTGTGACGGTGCTCCAACAACGGACGCAAGGTGAAGATGTGGTCGATGCAGCCACGACCCCGACGAAACCCGGTTTGCTCCTCACGAATCTGGCTTTCACGAGCGCCAGTCAGTCTGTGAAGAATTATGGAGGCGAGTAATTTGGAGGCGATGGAGATCAGACTAATTCCTCTATGGTTGCCACATTCCGAGCGCGAGCCGCCTTTGAAGATGGGAACAATAACGGAGCGGCTCCAGTCGGTTGGGACAGTCTCCTGCTGCCACAGTTTCACTAGTAATTCATGCAAAGCATCAACAAGAGCAGAGCCTCCGAATTTGAAGAGGGCTGGAGGAAGCTCATCTGGTCCCGCGGCTTTGTTCAACTTCAACAGTCCGATCTCACGTTCGACTTCTGAGCGAGAGGGTGGATCCAAAGGGACAGCCCACGGAGCAGGGCGATCAGTGACCGGCGAAGAATCGAACAATTCTTGCCGATTAAATTGCTTTGCAAAATGCTCAGCCCAACGCTCCAGACGCTTTGACAAATAGTGGATAAGCTGTCCACTCTCATCACAAATTGTTTCACTAACACCAGGTCTCCTGCTGCCCGTTTCCCGTATCAGACGGAATAACGTACGATGGTTGCCAAAGGCAGCGGCCACTTCCATCTCTGACGCACGATGAGACCACCAAGATTCGCGGTCTCTCTTCAGGCTATCGCGGAGTTTTGCCCGGAGCTCTTTGCTAATTTCATTGTGCTCGCTTCCAGCCAGGATTTGCCGGCGAGCATCTATAAGTTCCAAAGACTGCGAAGAGACCCAATGTCCATGTTGTCTATTAGACATACCACATGAGGATTTGCCTGCTGCTAGTAAGGTCTGGCGAACATGTGACCAGTGACCATCAATTGTCGCCTGTGAGCGATTACTCAACTCGCATGTCAGCGTACTTCGATACGCATTCAGAACAGCTGGCTTTGTTAGTTGGCTGGTGTCAATGTGTTCACAGCGTCATCGTGGGCGTCCGCCAAAACGCATTCGCATGTCAGCACATACAAGTGCATGATCGATGTCCACACCTGTGCTCCAAATCGAGCGACAATTCTGGATGCAGCCTCTCCAGCGGTAACTTATCGCAATGTGATCGATCTGCGTGCAAGGCTGGTGGGCGCCAAGTCACCCTTCGGCGGGTGCTGTGTCGGAAATTAGTGCTTGCAAGAAATAAGCCAGCGTCTTCACACAAATGAAGTAACCGCTCACCGTTATCATTACGGGAGCCTACACCGTGCTGACCGCCCAGATGCAGTTCATCAGTGGACAACTTTCCAACTTGTGCGTTCATATCCCCCGCCAGCACAACAGTGTCCGTGCTTCTTCTGTGGCGAAGGAGCTGAGTCAGTTGGCGGTAGAAGTCGTTCTTTACCGAATCATCGCCACAGTTTGTGGGCGCGTAGGCAGCGATGATGAGTAGACACCTATTAGTCCCACGCGACTTCGAAGCTTTGAACGAACCAGCCAATCGGACCGCACTCATCCGGCTACTGATTGGAATCCAATCCACCAGAGCAGCTTCAGCCCGGGAACTCAGGGCAATGACAACACCAGCTTGGCCGGTGCTCGAAGCTGCATCGTCACCGGATAGGCGCACTGAGAAAATACTGTGTTGCGTCACCTGAAGCGGATCGCAGGGTGGGCACAGAGCTCGAGTCTTGCAGCCGGGTCTCTAATAAGCAGCAGATATCGATCGAGAGGTCTCCAATGTTCGGGCAAGTGCTGCCTGTTGACCGATTTGTAACAGTGTGCGTACATTGACGCATGCCAATCTGAAGGAGGATCGAGGGCTCCAAATGGAAGCCGATGAACTGGAATGGACCGCTTGGTTGGACGTGGGCTGGTCGACAGGAGAGGAGTGACGCTCCGCGTTCACATGTGAGTTGAAATTAGAAGATAAATGCCTGGCAAAACATGTTGGGGGAGGGCCAAGAATCGGGGGTTGAAAACTGGGGGGATATAAGTGACATTGGAAAGGGACGGTAAGAGTGGGAAAGCGTAGGAGGGGGAATAAGAAGACGGGAAGGCTTGAGCAGTAGCATTCAAACCCTATCTACCCTGCTCGATGCAGCAGACAGGGCACCGTTGATTATCCTGTGCGGTGGCCAGAGCATCAAGAAATTGTTTGCCGCAAGATTCATGGTATTGCGTGGGCAGGATACTGTCAGCTTGCCCAGGGCCAGACAGGAGAACGATTAGAGTTCACAACCAAAGCCATTGGTTCAAAAACCTGACCGCAAGGCAGCGGGTTTGGCATTGGGCTACAAGGAGTCCGTTTTAAGGAATAAGGAGCCACCCTCATTCCAACCCCCAACCTGGGGGACCAGGAGGCTGAGCTTGTCTGGCCTCTAACCATTGACCAATCTGGTATGAGTGACTCTGAAGGTGCAAAAGCACCACACAGCATAGCTCCATGGATCGCTGAGGCACACAAACCATCGCACCACGGTAAGGTCCAGCCTCATTGCGATGGGGTTTGAAATGCACTCAACAAGCGATTATCAGCTAACTTCACAAGGGTCTGTAGGGGGCACTTGTGTACTCAGATAACCCTTTGGTATCGGTGGATCGCAACTGTTTTATACACGCACAGGACCTCCTCAACAAAGCGAGACCTTTGACCCCATCAAGCCTCAATATCTTGGTATTAATCGTGATAACCGAGACATGGCATAATGACGCGAAACATGCCACTCCTGCACAAAGCCTGACACACTAAGGAAGGCAGCGTAGTTCACTACCCCTACTCTGACCTAAACGTATGTCGCATGTGTTCAAGCTATAAACTTATTATAGCATCGCCTGCACCTAAGGCAGGGAGATGTTGATATAGTAGTAATTGTATATCGTCCATCAATATCCGCACTAGAAATGGACCGGGTTCTACTTGTGCACTCCAACAACCACGTTCTCTTGGTAGTGAACTTAGACCCACACGATCTAGAAGCCCCGACCACTCTCGGTGAGCTATTCAAGGAGGAACTGCAAGTGCTAATCCCTAGGTTAAGGTATGCAACTGTTACCTCACCAACACGTCGCAGAACATGAAACGAACTGGTCATGCTGGACAACGTGCTCACCAATGAGGGACATAAGGTCGATATAGTAACAACGACACACCTTTTGGCCGCAGCTATCCTGCAACACTACTAATTCGCTATGTAGTATGTAGAATACGTTGGAGAAAGCACCAAAGAATCTCACGTCGTAACCAACCATTGGCGCAACTGGCTGGTCCTTCCTAGCCGAATGGTGACCTGGGGGTTGTCACTCAGTTCAACAGCCTACTGACAAGCAGGTCAGAAAGCAAAATCCAAAGTCCCTAAAAAACAGCACAAGCGAATTGGATTCAAGACACTTCGCTGCCGTGGATCATGCTTGATAAAGTGAAATGAGCCTCATCGATAGCTTATAATGGTTCCAAATAGCGCGAATCAGCAAACGAGGGAACTAATTTGGAAGCATAAGTAACTACAACCCATGCTTCTTAAAAGTCTACGGAGCTATTGTGTTTCCATACAGCCACGATAACTAGCACAGAGAGTTCCAGGAAGAGCAAAAAAGAAGAATAAATTGGGTCAGAACTCACTTGTCCGATCACACGCTCGATCTCGTAGTACTCCTCATCCGTACTACCCATCATGTGGTGTTTTTTGGCAAACAACCGTGCAATAGCCATACTTTCTGTGTAGACTTTAGTCGCACCACCTTGGGTGACTTCCAGTATGGGCACTTTGCCCCCAGGAACTGTGGACTTCAAAGCAGGCCACTCATTCGAGTAGATACGGTTGTCTTCAAAGTCCACATTGGCAGCCAAAAGGGTCAGTCGGATCGGTTCAGCGCGGCCGCGCAAATTAAAATAAGTTAACTGCAGGGAGGGAGGGGAAGAAAATTTAGGAGAATCAAGGTTTGACACTACATATATATATATATATGAACTATGTTGAGGACGATATTACATTCTTGGTGCTTCTGCAGAGTAGTTGGGTTAAACCAAGCAACTGTTAAACTAGGTCTTTTTAAGCTGGATACATTTCATTCCACTTTATTTGGTTTGTTCCCCCTACCTGAATAATTTTCTATTAACTTGCACTAGTTGCTTACGCTAATTATAGTTATCTTCGTTAACTGGATTGCGTTAGTGGCATTTTTAGGAAACGTTTGGACATTGTGTATTTGTCGTGGACTCGTTGCTAACCAACTTACTTCATATGCTAATTTAGCGAAGAGTTATATCACCGTATCTCTATGCATTATTCAAATTATCATCTTATTTCATCTTGTGGTTTCAAATGATTGGCTGTTGCTTGAGATCCCCGGTGTGACTGCGATTGATGTGCGTGTTGGCAAGTTGTCTATCTGTTTATTACGCACTACTTCATCCATACTGGCTCTGGGAGACTGTTGGTCGTTGCTGGAGGGGACAGTGTGCACGGTCCTTGTGGTCGTGCTAGGCACGAAGAGTGGTTCCATACACTTAGTGTGGAGCGGACTACGGTCCAGCCACCGCCTTGTGTGCGCTTGATTCCCCACATACAGCGTTTTGCCTATTTTTCACTCCATCTTCGTATTTGTATCGCTGTATCGTCGTCTTATCTATGATGCGAGCTATACATAACAGTCATAACTGTAAGACTGCGAAAAGCGCTACGAATACCAACATTTCAGCACCAAAGCTGCACACAGCTTGATGATGGGGCACAAAAGCAATTTTGTCGATCAATTGACCGAAGCGTTTAACTCTCGAAAACAAAGATTATGCCATTAGCCCAGCTGTCAGACATTTACGAATCCGTTAGTCCCAATTAATTGAAAGCAGCCGGCGGATTTCTTGCGAATATAACCAAGGAAACAAGTGAGTGCGCTCATCGTGACTAAAACGTGGTCCACATCAACTTTCCGGACAGTGTGGCTCTTGACAGAGTAGAGAGCATACTGTTAGACATGTGTAACACGCACAAATAAGCGACTGAGGAAGACGATGTCAGGACGAACCTGCCCCATCGTCCTTATCTTTAAAAGCCGAGAATTTGCCAGCTGTGTGCCATAACGGCGCTTTGCTCCCACGAGACCAGCACCAGTCACGGCTGGGCTAAGTATATCGCGAGGACTCCCACCCTTACGCGGATTCGAATCGCTGACCTTATGGTTGCAAACCAAGCGCGAAGACCACTCGGATACCTGCCGACGACAGCAGGTTTACCTTGAGAAAAGGCGAATCTAGGCCAGATCCTAGTTAGACCTGATTTATACACCACTACAACGAGCCATTCTATCATCACGCGCAACTCATATCGAGCAACATAGACACTGATATGTATACTTCTCGCTTATTACTCGTTTGCCATGACCTTTCTGTTTTGCATTTCAGCCTACATGCTTGCTGAATAAAGCCTAACCTCTCGGGCTCACATTCTTCTCACTCGTGGTATTCTTTCGCATTCAATTCCATTATAATTTATATAGCCAGAAGGTTCCGATGCCAACCGCAGCAACCCGAACTCGGCGAAACACCGGGATCCAGTGGTTTGATAAGTTTAGTTATATTTGGGGCACCGTTGACCCATTGTTGTTCAGTAGGTTGGGGATTTTTGCGATCTAAGTATCTCCTGATGTATACAACTACATTGATGAGTGCACAACCGACGGACTCGATATCGAAACTCTCAGATATATATACATCAAGCCGAAAAAACGAAATCTTTGCATGTCTTGCCCTAGCTACTAGCAAGCAACTAGTAGACGAGACTCTCCACAAAATCACGCAGCAGTTGGAACCACTGGCCAAACATTGTAACTTCAAAAACGCTCACAGAGAAGAATCGCGAAGACGCCACTCGAGATGCATTCCTAATTGGGCTTCACTATCAAGCTATCTGTCAACGTCGGTTGGAAAATGTGTCGCCCGATTTACACACCGCTTTTGAACAAGGACGAGCTCTCGAGACGGCTCATCATCAGTCACAGTTACACTAGTCAGAGAACGCTTAAGGCGCATCTACTGTAGGACAATATGAACCTTTGTAAGCGTCAAGGGTCTCAGTAGTCCAAGATAAGAATATTGCCGCCACCGTATCGAATAGCAAGTGTTTCTTCCGCGGACTGAACAGAAATAGTCGATCTCAATGCCTTGCGCGCGACGATATTTGCGACGGCTGTAAAAAGGACAGAACGGGAAACTTGGTCGTTCCTTATTTAAAAGTACTCTTTCGGTGCTCCATGGTTGTCTATCCTCTAGTAAGGTCAGATAGGCATCAATCAGTCTCTCCCACGCCGTCATCGAGGTGCTCATCAATAATGTTCCTCTAAAAGCTTTGATGGATACTGGAAGCACTGAAAGCCACATTGCCGCATCGGTTGTTAAGCGGTTCAACTGGAATCTCAGCGGTTCACATTGCAACATTTTGATGGTTAACACTCAGCAAGTTTCGTCAGTGTCATTGTCTTGTCAATGTGCAGTATAAAGATCATCACAGACGCTAAACTGTCCGTACTTCCAAAACTTTGTTCAAATATACGCTTGGGACATGATTTTCTTAAGCATTACCAATTTGATCAAATTCCATTCTTTGGTGAACAGCCCGCCTCTCTTTGTGTGCATTATTTGCAGCCAGTTTGGAAATGATGCCTCCACGCATAAACCGATCGCCAAAATCTCGAGGCGTAACTCCATTGCGGACGAGAGGATTATTTGTGTGGAAATATGAAAGCTTCTTAAAGACGGAATCATCGAAACATCGGCATCTCCGTGACGAGGTCAAGTTTGCTTGACTACAGAGGGGACTCATAAATGCCGAATGGTTGTAGATTACTGCCAAACCACCAACCAGTACACTCATCTAGATGTGTATGCTCTCCATAGGATTGACTCCCTTATCGACACGATTTCTCGTTACTCGGTGTACAGTACTTTAGACCTAAAGTGTGCGTGTCATCAGATTCCTATGTAGGCAAGCGAAAGGAAATTCCCCGCATTTGGAACCTGTGGAAGTCTCTTCCAGTTCTGTTGCAGATTTTGTGGTGTAACCAACGGGGTTGCCTGTTTTCAGAGGGTCATCAAGAAAGTAATAAACAACGATAATTTGAACGCGACATTCGCCTACATTGACAAAATATCGATGTGCGGTGCAACCGAGGAAGAGCATGATCGCAATCCAACAAAGCTTAACGAAGTCGGACGAAAACAACCAAACAGTCAACGAAAGCAAAAGCGTCACAGGTTTGGGAAGATACGACTACTGGGGTAACCGGTTTCACACGAGGTTATTCGACCAGACCAAGTCCACTTTAACCTCTGAGATGCCTGCCCGCACCCTCTTGTCTAAAATCTTAACAGCGCGTGGTGGAAATTTTTGCACATTATTCCCAATGGATCGCACATTTCGCTGATAAAATCCGGTCACTAATTGACAACTGCTGCTTCCCCCTCCACACTCTGGTTTCGGAAGCAGTCGAGAATATTAATGGTGAAAAAGAACTTTGTGATTGTCTCTTTATCCTTAGTAATTGATGCGGATGCATCTGATATTGAAATTGCTTCCACAATAACACAGAACGGACGACCGGTTGCTTTCTTTTCACGAATGCGGTCCGCCAGCGAACGACACCATTCAGCCGTCTAGAATTAAGCACAAGCTATGGTTGAGTCGGTCCGCAAAGGGCGGCATTTGTCGAATGGGCAACCGCTTTACTCTTATTATTGATCAGCGATCTGTCTCATTCATGTCTAACCTTAATCAGAAGGGCAAGATCAAGAAGGATAAAATTCAGCGTTGGCGCGTTGAACTTTGTCATACTTATGACTTGGTTTACCGCAATGGAAGCGATAAGGTGGTTGCAGACGTTTTACCACGCATATGTGACTCATCACAATTACATGCCATGACACTCCAGGAATTACAGGATACTGTGCCATCCCGGAGTCACTAGAAAATTTCATCTGGTTCGATCACGCTATATGCTTTTTCAGTCCAGCGGAAAGCCATAACAGCCGACGGCAACATTTGCGCTAAAATGAAACCCGGTGTTGGGATGAGCAACACTATAATTTTCATTTTACTTACGGTCTTTTTGATCGGAATGGCCGAGGTCCACATCAAGTGAACCGAGGTCTCAATTGAGGTTGCTTGTAGCAACCCAGCCACCAGCGGATTCTCCAAATTCAACTTTGCCGGTGTTGGGACGAGCAACACTATAATTTTCATTCAAACCCTAATTCTACAAATCTTCCGGAAGGCTCATCAAGACTACACTTCTGCGAAAGACGAAACATGAATCTCAAGGGATTTTCGTATTCAGCAACAAGTAAGGAAGATCTATTCATAATTGAGGTTCATCACAGCCAGCCTCCAAATCAGATAGTCGTCCATATGCCTGGAAAAGCACTAGACTGCAGTTTCAGCCTGTTGGATATCATCAGTAGTGCATATCCATCGGATCCATCAGGATTCGAACCTAGGACCACCAGCGGCTTCCACCGCCAGTGACATAAGCTACTGACTAGCGGTGCAAGCCGCTGGTGGTCATGGGTTCGAATCCTGATGGATCCGATGGATACGCACTATTGACGATGCCCAAACAGGCTGAAACTGCAGTCTAGTGCTTTTCCAGGCATGTGGACGAATGTCTGATTTAGAAGCTGGCTATAATGGACCTCAATTATCTAATATCGAAATCCCCTACTGATGAGTAAATCCGAATATCTAGGCACGGTTGTTGAGGAACCATCGCGCTTCCCGTTTCCCTTCGCATGTAGCGACATGACCGCATCGACTGCGATTAGCTGTCTAAAGCAACTGTTTGCAGCCTTCGGCGTGCCACTTTATATTTATTCTGATCGTGGTTTATCGTTCGTCTCACGAGGTGTGACATTGCCCAGGACAGAAAGGTATTACGGTCAGCCGGATAACACTACAACGCTCAAGGTTATTGGCAGGTGGAACGTTGCAATGGTGTTATCTGAGAATCCATTACTCTTTCGCTTAGATGCAATAGCCTCGAAATTACACAATGGGAAAGTGCACTGCTAGGCGTCTTACATCCTATTCGTTTTGTTCTCTGCACCGCCACAAACGCCATTCTGCAGGTGATAATCTTCTCTTATAATCGAAAAGCAGCATCAGGAATTTCACCACTGAGTTGCTTGAGTGTGTCAGGATCAGTGTTGCTACGAATGTGAGAGCTTCAAGATCCGAGCCATTTTAGTGGATGAGGTGGAACTATTGGATTGCAATCTACGGTATGCCGGCATTCGCCTCCTGGATGGAAAAGAAGATACTGTGTCACTGCGCAACCTCGCACCACCAGGACTGGATTTGTCTAGCGACTCTTCTTTTCTCCCCCCATAGAACTCCTAAACAACCCTAGCACCTACACACAATGGATACTCAGGTGCCCCAAACGGATACTCTTTGTTCACCGAATCCTTCGCAGCTTTTTGAAAAACAGCAAAGAACACGAGAATACAAACTGCGAAACCGCAAGGCTTAAAACCTTCCACTTATCCTCTAGTTCACTAGTACGTTGAGGAGAAGATGTATACATCTCACTTATTACTCGTTTGCCATAACAACAACAACAACAAAAACAACAACAACAACAACAACAACCGCAGTACATCAGCCATTTGAACTGATGCTCCGCTGCCATACAACCATGATGACCTATGGAATAAAAGATAAGAAGAGGGAGAGAAGGGGGACCTGGAGTAAAACCTTTATGCCCTACGCAAACATTCAGGGTCAAGGCGCCCACACCTTGTGTAGACAACATACCGTCACAAACAGCTGGCCATCGTGCGAACATAATGCGGCATCGCCGAGACAGCTTCCTTGCGGCTATCACCGCCACGCGTCATAATCAGCCATTACTCCGCAGATAATTCAGCACCAAACACACTTTAAACAGACAATCCGACTAGGAGAAGGAAGCAGACGCGCCACTTGTTCGGTTGCGAGCTATGTTCTCTAAAGTCTCGAGCCAAGCACAAGGCGAGTCACGTGGACTCCAGCGCGGAAGACGAGACGGACCAACGGCACCCAGTTTGGTCGTCAGTAACTTCATTTTCCGCTACCAAGTCAACTTCTGTCCACCTCGAGCCTTGCGCTACCCTACACCTGGCAGACTGAACAAGGCCCTCCTAGGTAAGTGGTGACCAGGCATACGTAGCACATCCCAACCCAACGCAACTTATTCAGTGCTAGCTGTAGTTCCAAGGAACTAGCTTGGTTATCATTACAAAGTACTCGCCTATGCACATCATCATTACGGACACGCTGGTGCCATCCGACACCAGCAATGCTTCGCGGACAACGATGATCAAAAACTTGAAGGCGCCTCAGATCTTCAGACCCAAGTGGCCAGGTCTCACTATCATACAGCAGAACGGCCCTCACTGTGGCCTTGTATGCACGGCCTTTCAGACGGAGGGAAACTCCCTTCTGTCGCCGAAGATGCCGCAGGTTCAAGAAGGCAGTTCTGACCTTTGCAATGCGTGAGCTGACGTCAGTTTCTATGTGCCCATCGCTGCTGATGCAGCTGCCATGATAAGCGAATTGATCAACCACCTCGAGTTCCTGGTTAGCAAGCGGCAAAGGGTCATAAAGTGGCTGGTGGTCCTGCAGAAACACTTTGCACTTTGAAGGTGCGAAGTGCATGCCAGATAATGTGACCACTCTAGGCAGGTTATTCAGGATTGATTGCGCCACCGCAACATTGTCGAAAAGCAAGACGATATCGTCCGCATAATCAAGATCAACTAACCTTTCACCAGGCAGGACCTCAACACCTACATGGTGAGATTCCGCAAGGGAACACTCCATGATAGTGTCTATGATGAAACTGAACAAAATGGGGAAATCGGACAACCCTGACAAACGTCACTGGTTGTCAGAAAGCTATTCGACAGGTCACTGTAGACCCTGACACTGCCTGTAGTGTTCGAGTGTAGAGCACGTAAGATGTTCACATATTTCGTGGGAACACCTTTCCGCGCAAGTATCTGGAACAGCATAGATCGATCGACTGAATGGAACGCACTCTTGAAATCGGTGAACACAGCTATTGTCGGTCTGCGGTATGCGTGGTGCTGCTCTAGCACCTGCCGCAGAGTGAATTTATGGTATGTACAGTTCCGTCCTTGGCGGAAACCTGCCTGCTCTTCCATAATACGAGATTCCCGTTCCACAGTGAGGCAAGGAACGAGAATCTTTGCCACTAATGTTGTCGTAACTTGCGTTAGACTAATACCCCTGTGGTTAGAACGGTCAATGCCATAAACTTTCTGCTTTACATTTCAGCCTACATGCATTCCTTGCTTGCTGAATGAAGCCTAATCTCTATGGCTCATACTTTTCTCACACGTCGAATTCCTTCACATTAAATTCCATTACGCGCTCTACGCCAGACTGCAACTTGCATTAGCTTGCCCACAACTCCGGGCGTAGAGCAAGACTCAACCCCCACGCAGGTAATTTCGGTTACAACAAACCGAGAAGTTGAGTCACGAACGACAATGGAGGCTGTCGTGGACCCCGCAAAGTTCATCCCAATCTTTGCTAATGTTGCTATTAATTCGAGCACATCATCTGGAACAAAAACGGAACCCCGACATGCAGAATGTAGACAATGAGCTTGAGATCGATGGCGCCCCGCTTCATGCTGCTACCGATTCTCAGGATGTTCCGTTACAAAATGCTCCCCAATCTACCAGCTGGATGTAGGTAAAAAATTATCTAAAATAGGTAAGACTTCCTCGACCCCATACTCTCAAAATTACACTCGTCAGCACCACGAAGAAAGTCGCCTTTTGATCACAAAAGTAGAAATATACGGAACCACGATACTAGGATGTATGTATGAGAGTCCAGACCATGACAGTTTCTCAATACCAAAGCCCCGCAATCACTGCGCCCGTATCTACTGGAAACGTCGAATGTGCCAAACTGCAATTGGTACCCCTTGCTCAACGACATCAATCATCACTCCATGAGTAATCGCGAGTTACATTGACTGACGGATGGAACCACACAAATAGCAGACTTCCGCAAAACCCCATCCGTCATCCATTAGATTCTGGTACCACACAAACAACTTGGGGCATCTGCCTCGCTCTTACCAACACCCGGACCTTTTATGGTATATGGCGAGTTACGACTCGCAACACCAATTCCAAAGGGAGATCGCAGTTACCCTGTATCAGCTACCCAGAATTCTATGTTTCAAGCCCCACAAATTATTGAAATCCAGTACCCCGGTGTCTCCTGTCAACTCTATTCCGCTAGATGACAAGTCCTACAATGACACTGACCACGCTTGTGCCTTCATTCCATCAGCAACTGATCCCGCAGCTGTCCACAATCATCATAGTATTACGCGTCACATCTACTCTTCCAATGCATTGGCCTAGCCTTTATCACCTACGAATGTATACAACGCCCCTACTTTGAAAGCGACATCAACATCTATACACTCTGGAAGATGCAAAGAGCCAGTGACGGTGGATGAAGGTAGCAATATGGAACTTGGTACCCCTACTGCAGTTATCTCCAACCAGTAGCTTGGTAAAGCGCTTCTCAGTAACGCTCTCACAATCAAACATAATATACCCTTATAAAGCCCAGTTAACCTTTTATCTGGTCCTCAGGTAGTGCCCGCTACCGAAATTTGGCAATTCTCCAGTGTACCTGACACGCTTCTTCACATCCCGGATTCCAGGACTTTAAATACTGGACGCGTCACTAGCCGAGGTGGCGGATCGTTGGGATTTTATATCTCGACATTGGAAGTCTTGCCTATTGGTAGCCCCGAAGGTTCAATCTGGGTGCAGATTAGTGGGGAACATCGTGACCTATTAAGTAGCTACATTCATAACGTACCACACACTACCAGGGAACGTGCAATGGAACTTGTCAAACCCTTGCGCTCAATTTCAGAACGATCGCCTACTCACGAAATAGTGGGTGACTTAAATGTGCCGCACATCAATAAAGTCGCAGATAGTGCCACCAAAATATATGGATCTATTAGACACTATTACGACATGCGATTAGGCACAGCGTGTACGTGCACCCACCAGACATGATAACGTTTCTGACAACAGGAATCTCTTGTGCATTCAAGTGTGCTAGACAATATCGAAAGTAGCGACCACAACGTAGTGCAGCTCCCGTTTAAGATAGCCAGATTATGAACAATGAACAATGATTTGTCACGGGATAAAAGCAAGTGCTTGACACGTCCCGTAGGATGGTTGCGGTGAATATGATGCAATTAATATATGTCTGGGTCATCTATTGAACGTCTGCCGAGATGAATACTTTGATAATTAATATCAGTGTAAAATGAAAAAAATTATCGCGCGTAAGCGTTCAGAAAGACATTGGGGTGCAGTGATTGTTGGGGCAAGGAGTGAGAAAAGTAAAATTTGGTCGCTCACTTAGGTCCATTTGATACATAAATCCTGTTGAAAACATGCTTGGCGTAATCCACAATAGAGGAGTTTAGGTAACAAAATGTTGGAGCTAAGAGCAACATCTAGTCGTTTTTTTGAAAACATCCATGGTAGGAGAGGATACCACTGAGTCTGGGAGTGCGTTCCAAGGTTAGCAAAACCGAAGGGAAAAGTAATTCCGTCGACACTCTAGACGGCTATATTGTTCCTCCAACTTTATGCAGTTACCCCTGAGCTGCGTCTTGTGGCTAAGTTTCAGCAAATGGCGGCATACGTGGTTGGGGTCACTCAGTATCTGATAAGCTAATATGAGATCCCCGCGCAGCCTTCGATAACGTCCGCTGAAAATTCCCAGCAACTTCAGCCTTCCGTGGTAAGAGTGATAGCACAGGCCCTTTACATTCTTTGTTGCTCTTCGTTGTGGTGCGTCTAACGCTTTTAGGTCGCGCTTCAACCAAGGTTGCCAAGCTTGGATAGCGTATTCAACATGCGGACGCACGTAGGAATTGTGCATCATTGGGAAGATTGATGGGTCGAATTTCCCGAATGCCCTTCGCAGCATGCCGACGTGCTAGTTGCCTCTTTTCGCAGCTACATCAGCCTGTTTTGAACAGTTGAGGTCGCTCTGTACGATCACACCAAGATCACCTTCCTGGGAGCTATTCTGCAATCCGTTCGTCCCAAGTAAATAGGTATAGTTATGTCTATGGCGTAATTGTACAACGCGACATTTGTCTACGTTGAACGGTAGGGCGTTTTGAACTGACCAGTTCAACACTGTGTTAAGATCGCACTGGAGCCGTTCGTGGTCGTCCGGTCCTCTGATCCTTCGCCATATCTTGATATCATCAGCGAAAAATAGGAAATCGGAAGTAATTGATCTCGCCAAATCGTTAATGAACACCAAGAATAGACGAGGTCCAAGAACCGAGCCTTGTGGTACTCCACACGTCACATCGATTGCATGAGAGAATGATTCTCGGACTCTCACCACTAGCTGTCGTTCTTGTAGGAAATTGCTAATCCAACTCAGGATTGAATCGCCAATGCCGTAGTTGCGAAGCTTCTGGAGGATAATTCGATTTTCTAAGGGATCAAACGCTTAGGTAGATGACATCGACTCCCACTCCATCATCAACAGCTTCAGTCCAGCAATTGCGTGCAATTAATAGGTTAGTATTACATGAATGCTTTTGACGAAAGCCATGTTGCTCTGGAGCTATTAAATTGTGGCTTTCCAGGTATCGCACCAGCGCGTCTGCGGTGATTGATTCCATCACTTTGAATAAATAGTACGGGAATTAGTGTCATTGGACGGTAGTTGGCAGGATCAGTGCGGCTACCTCTTTTATGGATAGGAGTGATGACCCCTTGCTTCCATACTGGTGGAATACGGTTTTCCTCTAGACATCGCTGATAGAAAACAGCCAGTAGTTCTGCTAGATCACTAGCTACCGCCTGTAGAGCCTTTGGTCGGATGTTATCAGCTCCGGGAGAACTGTGGATACGCAAGCATAACAACTTCTTCAACACAGCTTCCGCAGTGAAGTTGATGTTTTCTAAACCAGATGATGGAGTAGTAGAAATGAGGAGAATGTCTGGGCTCGTTACCTCCTGGAAAGTTCGGGAGTAATGAAGCCGTAGGAGATCAGCTGCTTCCATTGCTGACCGCGTGCACCCATCAGCCGTGACTAGCGCTGGAACCCCTCGCTTTACCTTTCGAAGGCCGTTAACATGCCTGTACAGGAGTTTGCGGTTAGTGCAGAATCGCTTCATTAACTTCTGCTGATGAGTGCCCTTATCTTCGCGGATCCGTTTCACACAGAAGTTACGATGTGTCACGGATGCAGTCCAGGTTTCGGCATTCGGGCAGTCCTGGTGGTTTCGCCATGCCAAATCCCTCTGGGACAGACATTTACGTGTTCTGCTCCTCAGAAATGGCTTGCGCTTGTTTTTGGGTTGGAAGAACTTCTGTTCTGATGCGTACGCTACCAGTGTGCTAAACGTCCTTGTAAATGTTTCCCAGAGGGGCATTCGGTTAAGAAAGCCCAAGATGTATTTTTAACAAGGTTAGATAACGCACTGTAGTGCGTGACAGTATGCAGTTTATCTTCCTCCTTTCCGGGGTACTCGGCATAGCATATATAATCAAAGAGTAGAGTGAAATGATCACTACGACCCAGTGGTGTGCTTGTAACTATCCCATCAACCATGAGTTCATCGTTAGTTAGCACAAGATCCAGTTTCGACGGTTTGTTAGAAGTTCGAAATCTGGTGGCAGAGGTTACGTGGTTGTACAGAGAGTGGCTAGCAATTAGCTCTTGCAAACAGGCTTTAAACTGCATACCGTCGGTTGCCGGCGTTTCTATGTCGTGCACGTTAAAGTCTCCCGTGATAAGCATGTGGGTGTAGGACTTGTTCAAAGCAAACTGAAAAACGTGGTGCAGTTTGGAGTCCATTTCCGACGTTGAGTTTGGTGGGCGATAAATCACGGCTAGTAGACATGTGTCCTTGTTTCGCAACCAAAGGCAGCACCAGAGTGAATCGGAAGCTCGGATTTCCGGGTGATCGATAACTTCACATCAGAGGTTTGTATTATAGCGAAGAATCACACCACCACCCCTTCCGGTTCTATCGGTTCGATGCAGCGACATACCGGGTAAATTGATCTCAGAGTCGGTTATCTCAGAGTTTAACCATGTCTCTGTAATCATGACGAGGTCCCGTGGTTGTGAGGCATGGAATTGTCTAAGTTCTGCCAACTTGCTTAGAAGGCCTTGGGAGTCTGTGTACATGCAAGATAGCGCTTTTGTTGTTAGGAGTTCATTGATAGACGTCAAGTTTGTGTTAGTTTTTAAGCCGGCCGTTAGGTTGTCGGCCATTAATCGTTTTTTGGTTTATGTATTTCAGCCGTGTTGCATGACATTATTGAGCGTTCCTGAACAGACGTTTCACTCTTGTTGTGCTCGGTCCCCCTGTGTGCTGTGGGTACGGTTGTGTCGGTCTCTCCACAGGACTGTGCAAATAAAGCATTTGTTACGTATGCAAGTTCCATTGAATTGCTTCCGACTTTTGGTCGTTCGCCTGCTGCCTTTAGCCGAATCTCTGTTGGCAACCTAACTCGAAACTGTAACCAGCTATCCAACCGAATTTGCGTCATTCCCTCGGAGTGTAGTATTACTCTCATTAGCCTTGGACCGCAGCCCTTGTAGTTAGGTGATGACGGAACTCTTGTCAGCGATTTGGCAATAACATTGTCAACGGAGAGTGCTTCGCGGATTTAGCAGCACTGCTCTCGATCATGTGTTTGCGCATCGTGATCAAAGGAATGCAGAAGCTCAGGAACACCATGAACAAATATTGTTTTCTTGCTATCCCTATTAGCAATACCGCGTTGCTCCACTGCTTCTTTTGCGCGATCTTTCCAAGGTAGATCAGGTAATATGCGCACTCCGCTCGGTGAGTTGTGAAGACGAACTGCTGAGAGCAGGACAGCCTCTGTCTCGTCTGCTGAGTTTAGTGTTACTCGAAGAATTTGAGGTTCACCAGAGTGCACTGAGGTCGGGTGACGCACCACGCGTTACAGCATTGCAGGCTCAACCCGAATGCCAATCGCCTCGCAGATGGAACTCCACTTGTTGCCATCGTCGTGCAACTTGCCTTTTATTGTGCCAGATTTGGATTCGGAAAAGTTGGTGCACACGAGAGTTAGCGCAGCGTGGTTTTGTCTAGCGAGTGTTGGCTTTATACTTTTTGCCGGCAATTCAGGTTGTCTAGAGGGCACCACTGGAGGTGACGGTGAAAGCTGCTTTGCGTCGCGCGTGCTCGGTACTGAAGATGGACCTATGTGTGTCCCTCCCGGTGTGTTTGTCGAGGCAATCGATGCGTACGTTACCTTCTTGTTATTTGCACCGGATTTCCTTCGGCTCTGAGCTGTCGGTGTCATGGCTGAATCTCCAAGTGAAGCGGCTATGGTTGGAGAAGTGGAAGCAGGCAAGGTTGAGGCTTGCCCACTTATGGGAGTGAGGTGACCCAGTGGGTTTAGTGTCACGGACGCTGCAGTGCGGTTGGAGCGTCTAGCTCTTTGCTTCGGTTTAGACTCAGAGCTAACTTTGGCCGGGTGAGGTATTATCCCGGCCATATTTATCTTCGAGGGAGCGATCTTAGTATTTACAAATTGCACGATTACTTCAGTCATCCTATCGCATTTTTTCATGAGCAATGATAAACAGTTGACAACAGGTATGACTTGACATGTTGGGCAAAACCAAATTGTGTCAGCAACTTGGTTTGTCTGTCTCACTTCTCGGACGGATTTGCCTGCACATTACGAACAGTACGGTTTAATACAGCTAGAACAGGTAATACTGATCTTAATACTGATCAACCGCACCAACGTCAGGCGGAGAGGCAGATGGAGGTCGTAACGCACAGACTGTCGGATTCAGCGATCAATCGACTCGCAGTGGTACACACAGACCCACACAAAGCGGCAGCGTGTGCTAATCGGCCTGCCTTAAGCGACGATGCAGGTGGAGCGCTGGTAAGCGTCCCGAGAGCTGCTCAGTTGATGGGCGGAGCAAAGCGGCTGTAATTTTGTTACGCTGCTGCTTGCAGGGATGCTTCCAGCGTAGTTTTGGAGCCCTCAGCTTCTTCTTCCGAAAGAGCCCAAAATCTTTTCCGAAAGACCGGTCTGGTGTTGTTACACAAGTTGAATTCGGCAAAGAATATGCCGAAAACTGGGGACTGGAGCAAGAGTATAATCCACACAGGTTAGCTCCAAGAGTTGGGACGCACTGAGTAGAGCTCGTCGAACTGGTTCGCACGAGCGCAAGCACAATATTGTGTGGGGAGAATTGGAGTGGCCACAGAGGACAAAGCGAGAGACGAGTTAAAGTGCGGCCGCACGGTAGGGTGTCACAACGTTGGTGGTAGGGTGTCACAACACTGCGTGACCAGTGTCGGCTTATCAAACGATCCAGCGTAATAACCGGGACAGCTTCTCCAATCTGTTCAGATTCATGGACTGGTATAGGTTCTTTCTAGCAACCGAGATTGACGTGGCCAACAACCAACTGTACAACGACATTGAATTCTGCCTGGATATACTCGCACCAAAGCAACGTGTACATAGATCATGCTCTCAACCAACGTAGTGATTCTAAAGGCAATGTTTGCCAAACACAAAAAATATGTCCAAAGATAACAACACAAAGCAGTTCCATTATCCTATACGCATCAATGAAACCATGATGCGGTAAAGTCAGCACAGGAAAGAACAGCAATTTTAAGTGTAAATCCGTCGAAATCGCTTGCTAATGACTAAAACTTAGGACCCCTCGTAATGTGACAAACTAGTAAACAGTAAGGTACGGCTGCTCAAGTGGAACATCAACGGATGCTGCCCCCCCCCATGCCTCGGATGGTAGGATCGGGCGCTTCCACAGACAAATTAAAACATCCCTCAGTGCAGTTGATGCAACCATTACCGATCGCACTATTAGGTATCCGTTCAGCAATCAAGAGGGACTTTCAAACTGTCGACGCACAAATTGGTCTAAGGTCAGGTCCTATGACTTCCTGGAGATCTCTTCTCCTGCGTTCCAAAACACTGTCGCTACGACGCTACATAGGCTTAACACATTCCTGCTACGCTATAATCAACGACCGTTCGAACCATAGGAACCTGAAGGCAGATCTTTCGTTCTCCAAGATCTACATCACTGTTCCCACCTTTTTGTTCGCGTTGGCAGCCTCCGCAAACCTTTAAAGCGCCCAGACGTAGAACCACTTCCTAACAAAGACCGAGTCGTCATTAACGAAAGCTAGGACAAATGCGAAGCAGTTAGCACCTATCGACTTAAAGTTGGGTATTTCGATTTCGACGATATTATCAAAGATGACCATAGGTCAACAGTTCCGCCACTTACAGCCGAACCGGAAGGCACATCAGTTGCTGCTCCACAGACTTTGCGATACACGGTGCGGTTCGAAATCGACCGCGTCCGCAAAAGTTGTCTAGGTGCAGTAGACGAGTACACTGACCGTCGCGTCTAAAAGATCGACGTCCTTCTCCTTAATTCACACAGTGGTTTTTCTTTTGGCCGGACCAAAGTGCTCAATAAACAACAAAATGTTTTGAACAACAACGAAAAAGGACAAAACCTATCGAAAACACAAAAGCGTTACGCTTTTCCTGTTATCGTACTCGGTAAGTGCTGTCGCCCGTTCCTTTGCTACCGTCAGCTGCGTGTGCTTGAGGTCCCTCAATTTACTTCTTTTCCATATTCCAACCCACGAACTATCGAATATCGCCGGACACAACGCAGCCAAACGCTTTGTGATCGAAAACTACGTTCTACGTTCCAGCAAATAGTTCGGCGGCAGTGTTCCAGGAAGTGGTGGGTTTCGCCTGGCAAGGGTTCTCCCTATAAAAAGCCACAAATGTCTGCTTAACAACACTGCGACGTGGCGGTCGTGACTCGCCACAAAATAAAGTCACTGCCCAGTGGATATCCGGATAAGTCTATTCAACCAACGGACACCAATCTCCTACTCGCATATTGATGACCATATCAAATATTGAAGACTGGAGCAGCACAAGTACAAGCACAAAATACACAACTACATACAAGTACACACACAATGACATACATACCTACCCCTTACACAAACACAAACTGCTATGGCAAACACATCGGAGTTTTGCACATTCCTGATCATGCATCGTTATGTCAAAATGATCATGCCTGTAAAGGCGTGCCTCACCTTGTTGAGAATAAAAGATTTAGTTATTTATTTATTTATTTTCTCACACTTAGTGAGGACACGGTGGGTGCCCTCATAGATCCGATCGTATTGGTGCTCCCGCAGCACATACATCAGGTTTCCCCACTTGGTCTCACAAAAGGATGGCCGGCGAAGGACATTTTGCAAGCCGATCGAAGGGTCACCAATGGTTCCCTTCTAACTGCGCGCTGTGTACTGACTTGGGGATTTTATATACGATTGTGTAATATGTATACAATAGTGAAACTTCGTTTTCGTTTCTACATAGGGAAATTAAGCAGTTCGTCTGTCTTAGGTGAAATAAAACTACTTTTATTTATGTGCACACATTCGGAACACCACGCGAACGCTGCCCGCCACGTTCCCGGAACATTCGCCCTTTCTTTCCGCTAGCTATCATTTTTGGTGCTTGTAAGCATAGCGACCTTGTGCTTTCCGTCAATAAATCTACATCTCGCCTATTTTCACTTGTCATTTTACTTAGGAAACGAATTGTTAATCGTGCATTTATATACAATGTATAATTAGTCCCGTCTGAGAACAAACAAATGTGCTATCCGTACGATGGCTGTAGTGGAATATTAAAAGGTTTATGCAACGAACACCAGAGAACAACGTCTTCCTTCTTTTTGTAATGTTTCACATACCGTTTTGAATTTTTTCGTTTAACATAGAAAATCGGATGAAAGGAAAATGTTAGCACAGCATTGACGCCACTGATTTCGGTTGTAAGCCATTGGCTCCATAATTTCCAACCGTTTATAGTCCCCATCACATGGTCCCCCATCTTGAAGATGAACAGATCTTAACGTTCCTTTTCCAATTCATCGTTTCTCCGCATCAGGATTTTTCTACTCACGCCCAAGAATTGAAAATCATCCTCGGCGACGAAGTCGAGTGGCTGGCATGCGCAAAATGTGACCGCGCCAACCTGAACGGTGTTCAAGAGTAATGCCATAGAAACTTGGCTTGTGTGCACCCATTACACAACTTAGTGCGTTTCCACCACACACGAACGATCGTTCGTAAGCAGCGGTTGTCGAAAGATGATAGTCGTTTCATGTCTTCCACGTGAACAGGCGAAGTCTCACAGCCGTACAGCAGGACCGCGCAGACAGTGACACGGTACAATCGGCCTTTGAGCCTTAGACTGGTCTCGCCGCGGCGCTACAAGTGTCGCAGATTAGTGAACGTCAGACAGGATTTAGTGATTCGTTGAGACACTTAATCTTCAACACCGCCACCCACCGTAATACGAGTCCCAAGATAAGCAAAGCGATTCACTTGCTCCAAGCAATTACCCGCAATTGTGAGTGTAAGCACCGAATCAGGGCCTTGGATGCGGCAAAATACAAGCCATATTTAGATGCCTTGATCGCTTAGCGATACAAAAAGTCTTCGATGGCTTGGGGATCGTCTCCAAGTAAAGCAATGTCATCTACGTAATCCAGGTCCGCAATTCTGTCTCCGGGGTGGAGCTCGACATTGCGGCTCTCAGCTCCTTCCAGAGAGCGGTGAAAAACATCACCGATGTCTACACCGACGGGAATAGACCGCCGACGATCAAGTAGTTCAGGTGATATCGCCGAAATCCGACTTTTAGTTGTTGAACGAACAAGACCACAGCTAGACAGAGCCACAGAAAACATGATCTGTTGTAAAAGGAGCCAATGCTATTCAACGTTTGGACGAGGGGGGAAAGTGAAATTGTCCCAGAGCAGCCATTGATGTTCCACTTGAGCAGTAGGATCTCTCAATGTACTAATGTTCGCACGTGTTAGTTTAATCCTAGACGAGTCGCGGAAACGCATGCTTACCATCGCACATACCAGCGCATGATAACATTTGATACAAGTTGCCCAATGGGATCTACAGTCTCGAACATTGCCACGCCCCCACCGACTTAAGGCGATGTGGTCAATCTGCGACCAATGTTGCGATGACGGAGCACGCCACGTAGCGTAGTGGCGCCTCGGGTGGCCAAAGTTTAGGTTGGATAGGTAAAGTTTCTGGTTAGAGCATAGTCTGAGCCGTCTGTCTCCATTGTCTGAGCAAAGTTTGTCGTATTCATGTGGCAATCGTTTGGCAGTAAACGACCAATACGCGCGTTGAAATCTCCGCTATAAAAAGGATGTCCGTTGTGAGAGCCCCTAGAAGGAGGTCATGAAAATTCTAATGGAATGGGTCTTTGATTATATCCGGGATACAATCAGTAGGCTCATGGGCGGAGAAAACAAAAAGAGTAAGTTTGTCTTCTCGGCGCCTGTAACTTTTGTACGTTCTTTGGAGCCCATAACGCGGAGTCGAATGTTGAGGAATCCAATCAGGAAGGGCGACTTCCGCTATGTAACTAAGGGAAACCTCAACACCTTACTCAGCTGCAGTGGACTCGGCATCGCCCGAAAGGTGAAGCATGAAGCGAGTGTATAGGTGAACGGATGAAGACAGTTGGTGGACCGTGTTGGGATTCCGAAGTTGGGTTTCAGCTAAGCAACAGACATCCATTACGAGATATTCCAGGGTGAGAACGAGACCGGATTGTTGTCCAATCTATATTAGGTTAGGCACATTGAACGTACCCAAGTTGAACTGTGTTTGGGTTGAAGAAGAGGAGAGAGGAGAGCATGGGACTGTCTTATATCGGTTTGGTGTTGCGTAGTTGGTATAGCGACAACTTCATCAGAGGCCGCGACGCTTTTCATCGACGAGGGGTCAGAAGAAAGTGGTGGATGATACACAGGAATCGTGGATGAGTAGGTGGGGTGTGGTTGAGAAGTAATAGTAGAAGTAGCAGAATAGAAATCCATTAGCAGGACGAGCGAGCGAGCGTAGTTGATTTCAGTTCCGTAGTTCCTTGATAGGTAGAATATTCCCCCGTTGCCTAGGGGGAAGCAGGCGGTGTTCCTTGGGGACGTCACCCGGATCATTCGCCAAGGTAATCTAACCCACAATGTAGTGGGACGATATGAGGGACTCGCATTGCTGGGAGCTGGCAACTGATCGCTCGGTTCATCCGCCTTTCAAATGGCTAAAAACCATACCACTACTGCTAATTCAAATTGCGAAACATGTGAGATTTATTGTTACCTCCGCAAAGGAGGCAACCCCCTCCCAATCAGTAACCTGGGAACACGCCAAGTAGCCTACAGGACGGTTATGGCTGAACAGCCGTTGCGAATATAGCGTCCGTCCATCGATTGCATTATACTTGGCCACCCCACTGTGATTCCACGAATTAAGCTCCAAGTCTGTACCCGATCAAGTGGCACATTAAAACAGTATCGGGATATCCGTGCACTACAAATTGTCAGTAAATAAATATAAGAAAACGCAAAATAGGCAGTTCAGCAGGCCGCCGAGATTTTAAATATGATCAGTAGTAGTGGCTGAACATTTCCTTCACGGGTGCATAAACGCACTGACTTTGTACTTGCCCTATATTTGTGGCGGCAAAAGGGAAATAACGATATACTACTAAAAAAATACATGGTAGCGGAGTTACATCAGTGAATCAGGAATTCCCAGTATCAGTTACGTCGGGTTCAACTGCTTCGCCCCTCTCTTCGTTCCGTATTTATTATGTATTACGTGTGATCGCCATCAGCCAGTATCTGGGGCACACACGCCTACCTGCATAGAAATGCTTTTGGAACCGCCAGCTTGGCTCCCGTTAAACAGTTCAAACATGTCGGATAATCCTAAAAATATGAATGCAGTCTTAGTCTTAGTATTAGATAAAAAATAAATCTTTCTGGATTATTGTGCAAAATTTAATCGTGCCTTCTAATTTCCACAAAAAGTACATACACAGTAAAGTACCTACACAAAATAAATAAATCGAATATTCCTCGACGATGCGAGAAGCTGTTGCCTAGAAGAAACAGATCAAATAATAGCACAACGTTGCCATGACATTGCACTAACATCATCATCATCCTCATCATTATACATGTCAGCTAGAGATGGTAAAACACCTCCGCTATTGTACCGCAATACATAAAGGAAATACATACACACATACAATACATAAAGGAAAAATAAATACGACAGTTGTATGCCAGCTGAGCTACCAGCAACGGATACGCATCGTTCCGGTAAGCTACTAGCCGGCTACTAGGCAAAAACAAAAATTTAATTACGTTTTACCCTACGAAATATGATCGTAGATGGAGGGGGAGGCTAAAGGGATGGGGAGGGACAAAGGAACTCACAGCACAAACGCCACTGAGTTCGGCTACTTGCCATGTCAGCAAGTGTATCCAGCCAAACGTGTTCACCGTCTTTTGGACCACAACCTGGGAGCCGTGAAGCTCCAACTGAGGCCAGCTCCGAAGTGAGGGCCTTCATTCCTCTGGACCAGGTCATCGCTTGGCCACCTCTCCTCTTCTTCCACCCACATCCTCGGTGAGCAAACAACGCACGTCGAGGGAGTCGGTGGGCTGGCATGCGCAACACGTGGCCGAGCCATCGGAGCCTGGTGCGTAAAATAACGGTGCTGAGCGGTTCAGATCCTTTTCCTGGGCCGTTAACAAGGCGTCGAACACGCTCGTTACTCACGCGGCGTTCAAACCAGATGTGAGCCAAACTGCGAAGGCACCGATGGTCGAACGTAAGTAGCCTCTTCATGTCCGCCGCTCTTAGGGGCCAAGTTTCGCAACCGTACAATAAGATCGAACGTACCGCTGCATTGCACACTCTACCCTTCAGGGCGAGAGTGATGTCGCGTCGCCGCCATAGGTGGCGAAAGTTAGCAAAAGCACTTCGAGCTATCGCTATGCGGTTCGTGATCTCGTCTTCGGTCCCAAGGGCGCTGATACAACTTCCCAGATAATTGAATTTCTGTACGACTTCTAGCTGATCCCCAGCAATGGTCAGCGCAGGAGGCGATCCCTGCCAACCTTGGAGGAACGCTTTGCACTTCGATGGTGAAAGCAAAGCCCGAAGTGACGGACAGCCAGTGCTAATATGTCCAGCGCGGCTTGGCACGTCTGGGGGCTGTCACAGATGAGGGCAATGTCGTCTGCATACTCCAAGTCAAGAAGTCGTTCTCCTGGGAGTAGCTCCACACCTTCCAAGTCATGTCCTATAAATGCAATATCCATGACTTCGTCAATAGCGAAGTTGAAGAGGAAAGGTGACAGCGGGCATTCTTGTCTCACACCGCTGGAGATATTGAAGGGTGGCGACAGCCTGCTGTAAGCCCTCACTCTGCCCATGCTACGCGCATATAATGCTTGGATAATATTCACATATTTCTCGGGCACACCTTTCCTGAGTAAACAATTCCAAAGGGCACATCGATCAACCGAATCGAAGGCACCTTTGATCTCGAGGAACACGACTACGGTGGGCCGCCAATATGTGTGACGGTGCTCCAACAACGGACGCAAGGTGAAGATGTGGTCGATGCAGCCACGACCCCGACGAAACCCGGTTTGCTCCTCACGAATCTGGCTTTCACGAGCGCCAGTCAGTCTGTGAAGAATTATGGAGGCGAGTAATTTGGAGGCGATGGAGATCAGACTGATTGCTCTATGGTTGCCACATTCCGAGCGCGAGCCGCCTTTGAAGATGGGAACAATAACGGAGCGGCTCCAGTCGGTTGGGACAGTCTCCTGCTGCCACAGTTTCACTAGTAATTCATGCAAAGCATCAACAAGAGCAGAGCCTCTGAATTTGAAGAGGGCTGGAGGAAGCTCATCTGGTCCCGCGGCTTTGTTCAACTTCAACAGTCCGATCTCACATTCGACTTCTGAGCGAGAGGGTGGATCCAAAGGGACAGCCCACGGAGCAGGGCGATCAGTGACCGGCGAAGAATCGAACAATTCTTGCCGATTAAATTGCTTTTCAAAATGCTCAGCCCAACGCTCCAGACGCTTTGACAAATAGTGGATAAGCTGTCCACTCTCATCACAAATTGTTTCACTAACACCAGGTCTCCTGCTGCCCGTTTCCCGTATCAGACGGAATAACGTACGATGGTTGCCAAAGGCAGCGGCCACTTCCATCTCTGACGCACGATGAGACCACCAAGATTCGCGGTCTCTCTTCAGGCTAGCGCGGAGTTTTGCCCGGAGCTCTTTGCTAATTTCATTGTGCTCGCTTCCAGCCGGGATTTGCCGGCGAGCATCTATAAGTTCCAAAGACTGCGAAGAGACCCAATGTCCATGTTGTCTATTAGACATACCACATGAGGATTTGCCTGCTGCTAGTAAGGTCTGGCGAACATGTGACCAGTGACCATCAATTGTCGCCTGTGAGCGCTTGCTCAACTCGCATGTTAGCGTACTTCGATACGCATTCAGAACAGCTGGCTTTGTCAGTTGGCTGGTGTCAAAACACTCACCGCGTCGTCGTGGGCGTCCGCCAAAACGCATCCGCAGGTCAGCACATACAAGTGCATGATCGATGTCCACACATGTGCTCCAAATCGAGCGACAATTCTGGATGCAGCCTCTCCAGCGGTAACTAATAGCAATGTGATCGATCTGCGTGCAAGGCTGGTGGGCGCCAAGTCACCCTTCGGCGGGTGCTGTGTCGGAAATTAGTGTTCGCAAGAAATAAGCGAGCATCTTCACACAAATGAAGTAACCGCCAACCGTTATCATTACGGGAGCCTACACCGTGCTGACCGCCCAGATGCAGTTCATCAGTGGACAACTTTCCAACTTGTGCGTTCATATCGCCCGCCAGCACAACAGTGTCCGTGCTTCTTCTGTGGCGAAGGAGCTGAGTCAGTTGGCGGTAGAAGTCGTTCTTTACCGAATCATCGCCACAGTTTGTGGGCGCGTAGGCAGCGATGATGAGTAGACACCTATTAGTCCCACGCGACTTCGAAGCTTTGAACGAACCAGCCAATCGGACCGCACTCATCCGGCTACTGATTGGGATCCAATGCACCAGAGCAGCTTCAGTCCGCGGACTCAGGGCAATACCAACACCGGCTTGGCCGGTGCTCGAAGCTGCATCGTCACCGGATAGGCGCAAGGAGAAAATACAGCTTGCGTCACCTGAAGGGGATCGCAGATTGAGCACAGTGCTCGAATCTTGCAGGCGAGTCTCTAATAAGCAGCAGATATCGATCGAGAGGGTCTGCAATGTTCGGGCAAGTGCTGCCTGTTGACCGATTTGTAGCAGTGTGCGTACATTGAGGCATGCCAATCTGAAGGAGGATCGAGGGCTCCAAATGGAAGCCGATGAACTGGAATGGACCGCTTGGTTGGACGTGGGCTGGTCGACAGGAGAGGAGTGACGCTCCGCGTTCACATGTGAGTTGAAATTAGAAGACAAATGCCTAGCAAAACATGTTGGGGGAGGGCCAAGAATCAGGGGGGTTGAAAACTGGGGGATATAAGTGAAGTTGGAATGGGACGGTAAGAGTGGGAAAGCGTAGGAGGGGGAATAAGAAGACGGGAAGGCTTGAGCAGTAGCATCCAAACCCCTATCCACCCTGCTCGATGCAGCAGATAGGGCACCGTTTATTATCATCTGCGGTGGCCAGAGCATCAAGAAATTGTCTGAAGGAAAATTCATAGTATTGCGTGGGCAGGATACTGTCAGGTTGCCCAGGCCTAGACAGGAGAACGGTTAGTTTTCGCAACCAAAGCCTTTGGTTCAAAAATCTGACCGCAAGGCAGCGGGTTTGGCGTTGGGCTACAAGGAGTCCGTTTTAAGGAATTAGGTGCCACCATCATTCCAACCGCCAACCTGGAGGACCAGGAGGCTGAGCTTGTCTGGCCTCTAACCATTGACCAATATCGTCAATGGATCGCTGAGGCACACAAACCATCGCACCACGGTAAGGTCCAGCCTCATTGCGATGGACATTGCACTAACACTTTTTCAGAAATAAACATGGGCGCAATTTGAAATTAGGTCACACTGAGTAATCAGAATCGTTCGGAGATTTTTGTTCTGCCATTGAATCAGAATTCTTCCCAATCACATGACAGATGTTTGAACCAAGGAAATTGTAATGAAATGAAGGGGGCTGTTGTCCGAAATGTTAGATGTATGTGTTTGGAAAATTTATTCAGGCACCATCGATGCCGTTTTCAATTGCCTTATCCAGGGACTGTGATGCCCCGAATATAGTAAGCATATTTTTGGCGGTTTAATGCTTACTAATCGCAAGCTCTAAATTGCAAAGTGTATGGCATGTTCTGATATCACTTGGAAGTTTGTTCCAAATCTTTGAGTAGTAAGTTAGAAAGAAAGGTTCCCTGATTCGCGTTGTAAATTTAGCAATCATGAGCTTTATCGCTTTGTTACGTATCGGATATCTGCCGGTTAAAGATATGTGAACACAGTTATCAAGAGTGCGAATTCGACGGCTTATGATTCTGTAAAGAAAACATAGGTTCAATTTCATTCTATGAAGCCAAACTGGGTCAAATCCAAGTTTATCGCATCGCTCTCTGCATGCCAACTTTGAGGAATATCCACGTAGCATTTTCGTAAAGCATCTCTGGACCCTCTCGAGAGCATGCTGGTCAGATTTCCGCAAATTAGACTGGACCACTGAACAGTAATACATACACGGCAATACACATGTTTTGTAAAGCGATATGCAAAATTCCGTGAAGTAAAAACGATGACAGATGTTACCGATGATCTTCATGGTTTTCGAAACTTGAAAGTCACAGTGTTTAGAAAAGTTAAAAGTGACTGAATATCGCACGCCCAAGTCGCGAACTGCCCTGCATTGCGAGATATATGCGTCTTGTGGTAATAAACTGTCTGGCGGTACTTAGCATTTGTACGACAAAATATTACACTTGTCCACGGCAAATGACGTCTGCCACAGTTGGCACCAGGAGTCAAGAGCAGATGGGTCATGCTGAATGAGACGTACAGCTTCCTGGGTATTTGCACTTGGTTGTGAGTAGACAACTTTAATGTCATCAGCAAAGATAAATGTAACACCATTTCTTTTTCTCCGGAATATATCGTAAATATACATTAGAAAAAGAAGTGGACCAAGTACACTCCCCTGAATCACTCTACTGGTGATTGCTTTCGGTTTAGAGAAATGGTCGCCGATGCGCACCACTTGCTGTTTACTAATTAGATATGAAGACAGCCAAGAGAACATCGGTTCTCCAATGTCTATAGCCTTCCGTTTGTTCAGTACTCTGTGAGGCACTCTATCAAAGGCTTTGTGCATACCCAGGAACAGGATTACAACACTGGTTCCGTTGTCTATGGCAGCCGTTGTGTGATTTAAACTGTCCGGCTGGCATGTTGCACAGGACCGACCTTGCATGAAACCGTGTTGCGAATTGCTGATGATGTTAGCGTTTGAGAAATTTAAAGCAGTTAGTTCCCTTCAGAAATTTGAAAAGCACGGTAAGGAAACGAAAGCTGGTAGATGCATGCATTTCGTATTGTCTCCTCAGTACCATTAACAATAACCGGTACGCAAATATATACTTAAATATACGTGTGACCGAATATGCGTGAGGTGCCAAATGAATGACGGAAGTTCCACCCCTATGTCCACGGCAGTCCTAAGCTGATAAATAATTGCTTTTGAACATACAGGGCCGGCTTCATCCGGTTTATCGCATCGGCCTCGGCGAAACGGAGGAAGCGGGGATTAGGGTGACGTAATACAAGTGTGAACGCTGATCCGAGCTCTATCCGGTGACGCGTAGTCAGTAGGTGTTTACATATTGAGGAAGCTGGCGACTTGCACAAGCACGGAACTTCAGTGGGACAGGGATGCTGGTCAATTTCACGTTGAACCCACCTTGGCACGTGTTCCTTTATTCTGGAATTCAAAGACCGATTGGTTCTGCCTATGTAACTGTCTCCGCAGTCGCACACCAATTTGTATATGCAGTGTGAGTTGGCCTCTATCGGTTGAGCTTCCTTCGTTCGAGGCACCGGCGAGTTACAGGTTCTATTGATGACCACAACCTGAGCAGCACAGTAACATCTCTGCGTAGCAGAGATTAGACGTTTCATGATTTTCAATACAGTGAAGTCACTCATGAAAAGCCACTCGATATAGATCTTTTTCTTGACTGCCGTATGCACCAAGTCTTTCGGGCCTCGCTGTTGGCTGTGTCTCTCTATAAATCTACGTGGATGGCCATTTGCAACGTGTGCTGTTGTAATTAACTCTAGCTCGTCGGCTGGACAGTCAGCCGAGCAAATTCGTCTAGCACGACTAACTAAAGTTTTCACAAGGGTCCGCTTGTACCGCGCTAGTGTGAAGTGCAGGTATTGGCTGGACCAGGTTGCTTTGCGGTAGATAGATCTTTTAATGAGCCCCTCATCCCTGAGACTGATGAGGATGTCTAAGAATGGCAGACAGTTCCGTTCCACTTCGCAGGTGACCCGCAAGTTGGTTTGTGCACAGTTGAATTGCTGCTCCGATGAACAAAAGGCTAATATGTCATCCACATAACGCTTATCGTATGGTAACTGGGCTATTTCTGCGGATATGCCTCTTTCTATCATCAGCATGAAGAAATCGGCAAATACAGGGCCTAGTGGGCTACCCATTGCCATACCATCGATTTGACGCTATGGGGTGTTCTGAAAGTGGAAGCCAACATTTGCTGTCCACAGAAGTAAGGATTCCTTTAGAAATTCGACTGGATTGGTAACGAATAACTAGGTTGCTCATCTAGCTCACATACGTAATCAACAGTTGTTGTAGTGGGACGTTGCTGAATAGAGATTGCACATCCAAGGAACACATAACCTTATTCGGAGAGGTTGATGCCATCTAAGTCAACGATAAGTTGAAAAGAATCTTTATGACTATATGGATTGGACAGTTGTCGCAGAGGCGAAAATACCTTCACTAGCCAGCGAGCCAATTTATGCTGTGGCGCATTTACCATTGATAGAATCGGCGTAAGTGGTACTCCACTCTTGCGCGTCTTCGGTGACCCGTATAGATGAGGAGAAGTGCTGCCACTTGGCTTCAAACTATTAAATTGCTTCATCTTATAGTCAGTCTGAGATGCAAGCTCGTGTGCGCACGTGTGGAAATATACTTTCTTAGCAAATGTATTCACCTGCGTAGACACCCGCGCCCGGTTCTCACACTGCTGCGTAGAAATAAACTCAAACCATCTGTGGCTAACCTCAAACGTGTGGCATCCGCTCATTTTGATGCCTCTGTTCTTCGATGAGCTTGGACTGCTGTAATAATAGCGTAAAATCAGCGGTCAAGCCGAATTTCTGCCGAGTCTTATGAAGCTTTCGTGCTGCTTTTAACGTCTTGCGATCGGATTTATGTTTATTTTGGTAATCACATTTTAGTGGCACTACAGAATCGATGCAGAAGCCAAATGTACTTTTAATCAGGTCCGTCACTTGTTGGAAGAAATGAAGTTATCCCAATTCATTGAACGAACCAGGTCCTTGAAAGACTTCCAGTTGACGGAACTGAACAGACGATAATGTATTGTGTTCGGTACATCAGCCACGCGTAGTTTTAGGTGGTATTTGATCACGCGATGATCGCTCCACGGAAATTCATCAAGAACGTTAACACTGATTGCAGGTATGCCCAATGAAAAAATGAGATGTAGAGTACTTTCACCTCTGGTAGGTTGAGAGATGTGTTGCTGCCAGCCATTCATTTGGATACAGGAGATAAGATTTTAGCATTTCAAAGGAGCGGTTTCCATGGGCCATGAAATCGAAGGCAGGTTCAAATCACCTCCAATAATCTTATGTATAAATGGTAGGTTAGCGGCACATTCAAATGCAAGCTTCTAAAGTTCTCGGTCTTCTTAGGTGCAGTTTGGCTCGATGTATTTACATCCCATAAGCAGCTGCTGCTGGTTGACGGATATCGTAAGCCATAGTGATTCCTGGACATCGTTCATCACTGGGTCCTCGAATGTTGCTGCCGCAAATAATGTTTTCTGGATAAATTACACAGCCATTACCTCGACGACCAGGCCAATTTCTGGTAAAATTGTCATACCCGAAAATATTTAGCTGATTGTCAGACAAGTCATCATGGCACCATGGTTCAGTAATAAATATTATATTAGGATTTTTTACCAAACAAATGAGCGTAGTGTGTAGATCTTAGGGTGAAGAGAACGAATGTTTAGCAAAAATACCGAGATAGATGTGAGATGTGAGGAAGACTGTTTAGGCAGTGTTATAAACCCTGGGGTTTGAAGTCGTGTGCCTGGACCCAGGCTAGAAATTGTTGAAAAAGTGTGTGTATTGTTAACTGTGGAAAATGACTTGTAGGTGACCACAGCGGAGGTGATTGCGACTGAGTATGGACCTCTAAAAAATGATTAGAGGCAAAGAGTCCATGGTTGTTGTAATAGCTTGTGGGAGCTGGAGAATAAGCTTGTGTCCTCTGCATCAGGTCGATTACGTAGCGTATTGATAGGAGTTAGTGGTAGCCATCATTTCCATAAATGGGTAAAATTCGCTTACTTGCGCTCGATATACAAGGCTTCCCTATATGCGGTTGAGGAACACTGTTGTCAATCCATACACCACCATCAGCATAATCCGGGTGGCTATAGAATTGAAGACGGGTAGCTCAGGTTGTTCAGATGGTGGTTGAACTGTTCGCTGAGCTTGGCAGTTTTGTTGCAAACGTTTCGTCACCAAGTGAGGTGACATCATCAGTGCGTAGTTGATTGGGATGCAGTAGCGAAGAGTAGCGCAGAGGAGCCTCGGTGAGAATGCGTTGAGCGTGGAGTGTGTGCGCTTTTACACCGCCGTGGTTGCCCGTGGAGAAAAGCAATCCTATTGGTTGGGACTTCGATCCGCGTTCAGCTTAGTTGATGGGCAGATGACTTTTGATCTTGACCCTTGTGTTTCGTGACCGTTGTCTGCTTGCTCTTGTGAGCGAGTCTGTCGTCAGTTGTGCTTGTCTAGTCACACGTTCGACCGGATTCAATCGATCGAGTTGTTTGTCATGGGCCAGTAGTGTTGCGTATGCTGCATTCAGTTCGATCGAATACTTTGTAGAGTACCAGGCTTCCAAATACTCCCTGGCGCGTTTTGTACTTCTATGTGCTAGGATATCTACCCTTTCCAGAGCGAAATGGTAACCTTCCTGATTTTCATGCGCAGAAACCACTGCGTGCATATCAAGTCTTCCGACGGCCGCCTTGTATTCGATGATTCGTGTACAAAGCTTCCTTCCAGTTTGTCCCACGTCGTTGTTATCGCAGTCGTTGCATTTTATCTGGTAGATGACATTGCATTGGTCGGCTTGATTGACTTTTTCTTTGGGTCTTGAGATCAATTTCCTTAGGGTGGCACTTGATTTGTGAGTCACAGAGATCCCATGTGACTACAGCAATCATCCTGTTAGTTCGGAGACATTCTTGATATAGGGGAGCATCATTCGTTCGTCATTATAACTATTAGCTGCAGGTGGAAAACTCCCCAGCTGTTGTGCCCCAATACAAACACAAGAAAAATCGGTGGTACGCCGACTGAATACGCAATAACGGTTGGACATCTTTTCGGAGAGCTAACAGCCGGCTACCGTGCCGCAAAACTTACGTTATGCCTAGCGGATCCGATCGTGATTGGAGAGGGAGGCCTAGCAGAAGTGGGATGGAGAAAGGAACTCACAACACAAACGCCACTGGGGCCGGTCCTTTGTCATATCAGCAAGTGTGTCCAACCAAACGTGTTCATCGTCCTTAGGACCCCCAACAGGCACTCGGGAATCACCAACTGACGCCAACTTCGAAGTGAGGGTTTTTATCTCTGTCTACTAAGTCATGGTTTAGCCAACCGTCCACCTTTTCCAACTGCACCCCCGGTGCGCAAACAATGCACGTCGCGCAACACGTGACTCAGCCATCAGGGCCTGGTGCTGGGCGGTTCACTCGCTCTTCCTGCACCAAATACGCGACGCCGAACACGCTCATTGCTCACGCGATGCTCGCACCAGACATGGGCTAGGCTGCGAAGTCAACGATAATCGAATGTGACGAGCCGCTTTCTGTCTGTCGACCTGATGGGCGAGGTTCACAACCAAATAGGAGAGTTGAACGGATGGCTGCGTTATAAACTCTGCCCTTCAGGGCGAGAGTAATGTTGCGTCTGCGTCACAGGTGACGGAGATTAGCAAAAGCACCGAGCTTTCTCTATACGGTTCGTAACCTCCTCTTCGATCCCTCGGGCGCTAATGTAACTGTCCGGGTACTTGAATTCCTGAACGATTTCTATCAGATCACCACAAAGCGCTGACGCAGGGGTGGGTCCCTGCCAACCTTGGAGAAGTACTTTGCATTTCGATGAAGCAAAGCATAGCCCAAAACGATTGACAGCCAATGCTAATCGGTTCAATGCTGTTTGGCATGTTTGGGAGCTGTCACATATTAAGGTAATATCGTCCGCTTACTCTAAGTCAAAAGTCGTTCACCAGGAGGTAGCTCCACACCTTCTAGGTCTTGTCTAGCGAACGCTGTTTCCATGATTTCATAAATAGCGAAGTTAAAGCGGAAAGGTGACAGCGGACAAACTTGTCTCATACCGCTGGTGATACTGAAGGGTGGCGACACTTTGCTGGTCTGCCAGAAACATGCGCGTACATAACTTTGATAATGTTTTCACATTTATCAGGCACACCTTTCCTCAACAGAAAGTCCCAAAGCGCACATCGATCGACTGAGTCGAAGGCACCTTTTATGTCAAGAAACACGACACCGGTGGGTCGCCAATAAACATGGCGGTGCTCCAACACTTGACGCAATGTGAAGATGTGGCCGATGCAGCCCCGACCTCGACGAAACCCGGCTTGCTCTTCACGAATCTGGCTTTCACGAGTGCCAGTCCGTCTGTGGAGAATGACAGACGCAAGCAAGTTAGAATCAATTGAAATCAGACTGATCCCTCTATGATTGTCGCATTCCGAATGGGAGCCTCCCTTGAAAATCGGGCAATGACGGAGCTGCTCCAGCCTGTCAGGAAAGTCTCCTGCTCCTAGTTTCACTAGCAACGCGTGTAAATCATCCATTAGAGCAGGTCCCCCGAATTTGAAGAGGGCTGAGGGAATTCTGTCTGTCCCTGCGGACTTATGCAATGTCAACAGCCTGATATTACCTTCGACTTATGCGTGTGAGGGCGCCTCCAAGGAGACAACCCAGGGAGAAGCGCGCTTAATGCCCAAAAAGACCGATAACAGGTTAAAAGAACGAGCTATCCGTCACGGAGAGATGGGGAAGGAAAGCTGATGATACAAACATTGCACTGGTCTATAGACCACCAAAAGTACACAAAGATGGAATCCCACTACGACTAATCGTCTCGCTCCCCGGAACCCCATCATAGAAACTCGCCAAGGGTTTGCGGAGGTGGTTGAAAAATTTGATTGCTGCATCCGGACATAACATTAACAATGCTGAACAATTCCTCAAGAAGCTGCAGTTTCGGAATAAATGATGGCCATATAATGCTTTCATTCGATGTCACCGCACTCTTCACTTCAATCAATCACGAACTGGCCAAAGAAACCATAATGGAACTACTTGAGAATCAACTAAGCCCAACGACAACCATACAACCTGAAAGATTTTGGGAAATCCTGAACCTCTGCATGACCACTTATTTCCGTCTTGATGGACAAGTGTACCAGCAACTGACAGGAACATCCATGAGATCCCCAATTTCGGGGCTCATTGCAGAAGCTGTAACACAGAATTTGGAGTGCATTGCATTGCCATCCATCAGCCAAAATCTCTGGATACGATACCTTGACGACATGTTTGTCATCGTGAAATGGAACAGAGTACAGGCCGCGAACGATTTGCTCAATAGCACATTCCAGGATATCAATTTTACCATTGAATTAGAGGACGATAACAGGTTAACATTTCTTCGATATACTAGTTACTAAGCATACCGACAGGTCTCCGCAGACGTGCATATATCAGAAGAAAACACATACGGACCAGGTATTAAACTACTACAGCAACCACCGATGTATCACAAGAAGAGCTGCAATCAAAATCCTACTCAGAAAAGCGGTAAGGCACTGCTGCACAGCTGCATCGCCGAAACAAGAAGAAAAGCACCCATATCAAGTGTTCAGAAAATACCGCAATACGACAAAGTTCAGCAGAAGAAGCGTAAAGAAACGAATGTCTCAGCAACAGCAGCAGCAGTCACCTGAGCAAGCAAGCAAACAGATAGTATACACCTATATCAAGGATGTCTCCGAACTAACAGGATGATTGCTGTAGTCACATGGGATCTCTGTGACTCACAAATCAAGTGCCACCCTAAGGAAATTGATCTCAAGACCCAAAGAAAAAGTCAATCAAGCCGACCAATGCAATGTCATCTACCAGATAAAATGCAACGACTGCGATAACAACGACGTGGGACAAACTGGAAGAAAGCTTTGTACACGAATCACCGAATACAAGGCGGCCGTCGGAAGACTTGATATGCACGCAGTGGTTTCTGCGCATGAAAATCAGGAAGGTTACCATTTCGCTCTGGAAAGGGTAGATATCCTAGCACATAGAAGTACAAAACGCGCCAGGGAGTATTTGGAAGCCTGGTACTCTACAAAGTATTCGATCGAACTGGATGCAGCATACGCAACACTACTGGCCCATGACAAACAACTCGATCGATTGAATCCGGTCGAACGTGTGACTAGACAAGCACAACTGACGACAGACTCGCTCACAAGAGCAAGCAGACAACGGTCACGAAACACAAGGGTCAAGATCAAACGTCATCTGACCATCAGTTAAATATTTTCGAATAGGACAATTTTACCAGAAATTGGCCTGGTCGTCGAGGTAATGGTTATGTAATTTATCCAAAAAACATCGTTTGCGGCAGCAACATTCGAGGACCGAGTGCTGAACGATGTCCAGGAATCACTATGGCTTACGATATTCGTCAACCAGCAACAGCGGCTTATGGGATGTAAATACAACGCGCCAAACTGCAGCCAAGAAGACCAAGAACTTTAGACGCTTGCACTTGAATGTGCGGCTAACCTACCATTTATACATAAGATTATTGGAGGTGATTTGAACCTGCCTTCGATTTCATGGACCATGGAAACCGCTCCTTTGAAATGCTAAGATCTTATCTCCTGTATCCAAATGAATGGCTGGCAGCAACACATCTCTCAACCTACCAGAGGTGAAAGTACTCTACATCTCATTTTTTCATTGGGCATACCTGCAATCAGTGTTAACGTTCTTGATGAATTTCCGTGGAGCGATCATCGCGTGATCAAATACCACCTAAAAGTACGCGTGGCTGATGTACCGAACACAATAAATTATCGTCTGTTCAGTTCCGTCAACTGGAAGTCTTTCAAGGACCTGGTTCGTTCAATGAATTGGGATAACTTCATTTCTTCCAACAAGTGACGGACCAGATTTAAAGTGCATTTGGACTCTGCATCGATTCTGTGGTGCCACTAAAATGTGATTACCAAACTAAACCTAGATCCGATCGCAAGACGTTAAAAGCAGCACGAAAGCTTCATAAGACTCGGCAGAAATTCGGCTTAACTGCTGATTTTAAGATTCTGATTACTCTGTGTGACCTAATTTCATTTGCGCCCATGTTTATTCCTGAAAAAGTATTAATGCAATATCATGGCAACGTTGTGCTATTATTTGATCTGTTTCTTCTAGGCAACAGCTTCTCGCATCTTCGAGGAATATTCAATTTATTTATTTATCCAGTACTACGGCTGTATTGATGCACTCATATTTTTAGGATTATCCGACATTTTTGAACTGTTTCAGCGGGAGCCAAGCTGGCGGTTCCAAAAGCAGATCGCTGCAGGGAGGTGTTGTGTGTGCCCCAAATACTTGCTGATAGCGATCACACGTAATACATAAAATATACGGAAACGAAGAGAGGGGCGAAGCAATTGAACCCGACGTAACATACTGGGAATTCCTGATTCACTGATGTAACTCAGCTACTATATGCTGTTACTACTCTATTCTATACTACTGCTGCTACATTTCTGTGCTAGATCTAAAGCCCAGAACTGGAATCAGCAACCGAAAAATAGTTTGATCACTCACCTTAACCTTTGGCGAAGCCATTGATGCGGAACTGACGAAATTTGTTGAGCGAGTCGTAAATCCGGATGCGACGCGACCCAGGCCCACACTGTATAGTCCCAGAGCTATGTAAGGTCATCTGACGACCTTGCAGTTTACCATTAGGCAGCAAAACTTCTACTCTCTGATAGGCGTCTGTTTTCAGCTAGGCGAATCGGCCACATACATGTGTGCACTTTGCGCATCCAAATCGCGAGGGATCGATTTCGTAGTCACGGCCGTCTGAACTGAAGTTGGTGCGTCAAAACAATCCTGAAGGCACATCTTTTAGCTGAGTCCGTGATTTTGCGTGGAGAACGATGAGATCGATTGGCCCGAACGTAGAGAAAGGTTAGTTAGAAGTCATGTATTAAAATTTGCGCACCTAATCGTCAGCCCTTGGTAGCTCAGTGGTAGAGCAGCGGAATGGAAATTCGTGGACCGGGGTTCGATTCCCCGTCGAGGCTCATTATTGTGCGTGAATTTTAATCGTGACTTCTACTTCCTACGAAAAGTTAGTTGTCAATGCGCGGCTTGACGAACGATCGGGCAGGCCCGACATACGGGTTTCATGAATAATTACTTTCGATGTGTCAACTTGGGGGTGAGGGAGGATGAATAGGTAGATAAATTGTAAGGTTACACACTTGAGTCACTGAGGTTCGGCCGCTATACGCCAAGATTCAACCAAAATTAGAGAAAATCAACTAAAAGCAGTGGATTCAGTGAATGTAGGCTTATTGTCTGAAAGTACAGTCCCGCTAGTTTAACAGCACCAAAGCAGATTCCAAGTCTACGAGCAAATGGAAGCTATAAAACGTTACAGCCAATCTACGGTTTGGTTGACACAAGCACACCTAGTCATATACACATACATATGACGGTGCCAGGTTTGAAGAGTGGTTCCATCCTGTGTGGAACGGGCTAGGGCGCAGCCACCACCTTGCGGACATCTTGGGTGTATGATTTCCAAATTACGCAGGAATGCTTCTGTTTTGCTCGTTGAAGGAGTGCAGGTGGGCTCCGTTGATGAAACGTGGGTCTCATCCACAAGCCACCTGGTTTTATTCCTCCGGGTTCACACTGGATATGGGGTGTGCGGGTGGCGCAACGCAAGCCACCCATGGTCCCTCTGTAGGTCCAGGTGTTCTGCGGCAGTCACCGTGGAGGCCAAAGTGACAGAAATCCGCAACCGGATGCCGCCACTCGGCCGGTGGCCGAGGATACTGGCGAGAGTTGGAGGGATCAGTTCTGCTTCCAGCTATGTGAATTGGGGTTATTATTCCCAGCTTCTACATAGCGGGCACTTGATTCTGGTCTAAGCAGCGCTAGAAAGGCTGAGCCAAAGGTCCTTCCATTTGGCTTGCTGCTGTTTCCAGTGCCTCCAGACGTATGGTGTCGAAACCCGGCGAGCTGTGTTTGCATAGAGACGTCAGCATTTGCAATTAAACTTCCGCGGTAAAAGTGAGGTGGGTTAATCATAACGAGAAGACTACAAAGTTGGAAGATCGTTTGGTGGGAATTCCCTCTGAAGCGTGGAGTGCATATTACATCTGCAACGCCTTTGCTGCTTCCACTGCCCTTCCGGTTGGGCCATCAGCCATCCTGAGTGCAGGAAATCCTTGCCTCACCTTTCACAGTCTATTAACGTGCATGTACAGCAGTTTGTGGATAGCATTGAAGGTTTTTGCGATGTTCTGCTGATATGCGACCTTGTCTTCTCTGAGCAGCTGAGTGCAGTACTTACGTTGGGCTACCCAGTTGTCCCAAGTTTCTGGTGCTACAGCTTCACTGTACACTAGATACGCTGCGTTGCGTACTGTCATCCACTTTTGAGTTCTGCTCCCAATGAACGAAACTAATGTGCACTTCTTGCAAACTCTTCTCCCGGAAGCGTCTGCAATTAGCCGACTGAATTTGTTGACGAACTCGAATCAGGGGGACTTCGGTAAGGAACGACCAAGTTGTAGCGCTGAGGTGCTAGGCTAATCGATGGTAGCTTGTGATGGTTCGCACAGTCTCATCGTTCTCATTCCGATATTCCGCATAGCAGACGAAGTTGAAATTGATGATTGCATAATCACTGTGACCCAACGGGCAGTCTAAATCCAACACATCAATCATTTGCTCTTCGTTGGTACACACATGACCCAGAACAGTTGGCCTGTTACCTGTTCTGAACCGAGTGGGCAAAGTGATGTGATTGTAAAGGGGGACACTGGTTACGAGATCTTGTGGATCGGCTTTGAATTGTTCTCCGATCGTGGCAGGAGTTCCTACACAATGTACGTTGCAACCACCCACGATAAGTATATGAATGTACTTTCGTTGTAATATACATCTTAATGCAGCTGCACGGTGGCAGTCGGCTTCGGGTGTAGAGTTATTTGGGCGGTACACCAAGACAATAAGGCAAGCGTCTTTGTCTTTTAACTGCAAGCGGCAGCAAAGAGAGTCGGGAAACTGCGAGTCTGAATCCTCCACGGCTTCGCACTGCAAGTCGCTTCGATAATACTGACTTACCCCTCCTCTATTTGTGAGCCCATCTTTCCGGACCAGCGACAAGCCTGGTAGCAAAACTTCAGCATCCGTCATTCCCTTGTACAGCTATGTCTCGGTGATACCAATGATATACTATGAGCCGGAAGCTTGGCAATCATTCAGTTTGGCCACTTATTTTAAACGACCCTGAGCATTCGTATACAAACAGGCCAGTTTCTCGGTCTCTAGGAGACCACAGAGGGGTGAAGGAATCGAGTGTGGGAGAATGCCGACCGATGGGAGGTCGGCAGTTACTCGTTTTTCAATGGGACAATGATACCTCGTTTGAACTTGATTCGGCCAAGGCGCGTTGCAATCTTCGTTTAGACCTATGTCAGAGTCAATTAACGCAGCAGTCAAGTTGCGCTTCTGTACATTCGTCAGTAGGCTTGCTGCTTAAGGTGCTTTAATATTTGAGCTGTGTAAAGTTTCTGCGACCTTTAACCAAAGTTCAGAAGGAAAACTATTCCGATTTCTCCGCCATCGATCCAAAACATCCTTTGCTTGTTGCTCTGACTGAACCCCAAGTTTTATGATTCTAGGGTCGCATCCTCTATAATTTGGTGAGAGAGGTGTCCTGGTGAGCGCCACAATACCGCCACAATATTATCCACAGAAAATGTTTCACGAATGAACCGCCACTGTTCTAAATCGTGATCTCGGGTCTCTTGAACATCGTTAGAAGGATGTTCAGCATGCCATGTATGAAGATGGTGTTTAGGCGATCTTGCTTGCTGGGTCCCTCTTCGGGGTCTCTTTTTGATTGTCGAGCGCTCCAAGAAACCTCAGGATAGATGCGTATCCCATAGGATCCGTGAATTAGTGCGCTTGCGCAGAGCAAAATATTTTCTACGTCGGTGGATTATTCTAGCGTTACTCGGTTCTCCATAGCGTAGCGAGTTCGGATGACGAGTAATTCGTACTACGTTTATGGGCTTGGCTTTGATACTCATCACCACGCACAATGAGTTTCATTGGTCTTGGTCGTCCGATAACTTATCCTGCACTAAAATGGCGGTAAATACTGGGACTTTTGAGCATACAACAGTCCGGGCACTATTGTTGCATCACTTGTTAATCTAGAAGGTGTGGTACTCGTTTGTCCTGATCTGATGACAAGTGTTATTGTTTGCTGTTTGTCTCTCTATTTACGTTAACAGTGTTTACAACAGAAGAGGCCGAAACGCCGGATTCCCGGTGGACCCTTTACAGCAATCTCTACATATCTAAGTGATGTTCCGGGGGCTTTGTCTCGACACGAATCATTTGAACTTCAGGCACAGAGGTTTGGTGTTCGGCTGCTTCATCCATGTTGATGCTAGATGTCAGGTCGAGTGGAATGTGCTTAACCAAACGTCACGAGTGGTGCCTGATTTTCGTTGCAATGAATACTGTTTGACTCCCGTAGGTACGTTCAGTTTTCGCCCGGCGTTCTACCAAAATTGAAGAAGACAACGGAGATGCGGATGTGGCTGCTTGTGGTTCACGAGGATTGTGCAGCCTCCCGTTGCTTAGAAACCGCAACGCTTCCGTGGTGCCTACTCGCTTCCATTAAAGTAAGCTTGTCGTTTATCATCTGTTTGGCTTCTGCGGTAAATCGGCCGCACTTCTGAGCTGAGTTTACTGTGGCGGAAACGCAAGTCCTTAAACCGCTACAAAAACTGAACCCTTCCAAAGCAGTTGGACTTGATTCAATTCACCCGAAGCTTCTGCATGAGTTGGCGGGGGAACTAAGTGGACCGCTGACGATGATGTTCCAGAAGTCACTTGACAGCTGTACATTACCTTCCGAATGGAAGAGGCTGTCATCTGTCCTATCTTCAAAAATGGCGACAGGAGTCTGTCAGCCAAGTATAGGCCAGTTAGTCTGACTAGCGTCGTGGTCAAACTGCTTGAAAAGCAGGTGAGAGATTCGTTGGAATGTCACCTGAATAGATTTAATCTACTCAGTAGTGCACAACATGGATTCCGGAAGGGGTTTTCGTGTCTGACGAATTTGTTGGTTGCTCGTGAAGCTTGGGCCGAGGCAATGAACAATGGCCACGCAGTGGATGTGCTTTTCGTAGACTTCTCGAAAGCATTTGATAAGGTACCCCACTTGAGGCTATCACAAAAGCTGAGGCCCTACTGCGTATCTGGCTGCGCCCTTCACTGGGTATCTGCGTTCTTGCATGGAAGAGAGCAGTGTGTACGTGTGGGTCGCAGCTTATCCTTTAGGCAAGCGGTCCTTAGCGGTGTCCCACAGGGCTCGGTCCTTGGACCGATGCTGTTCTCTCCCTGGAGAGCTTGCGGTATCATCTCTATTGTTTGCTTATGATCTTAAGCTATGGAATGTTGTAAATGTTTCTGGGGGTTCTGAGGCCATACAGCATGCACTGGACAGACCCTGGGACTGGTCTACTTTGTGGCTTCTGCCCATAAATCAGGCTAAGTGTTCCGTCCTTCGTATAGGAGTAAACTTTCCCGCCTTCGAGCTACCTACTCGGTGGGGTCGAACTCCCGCTTTTCTCCAACCAGGTAGACCTAGGCGTCGTCCATTCCTCGTCTTTGCATTCTGGTGAAAACTGGAAGAAGGCCGCAAGAAGGGGTTTCAGAATGTTATGGTTGATATGCCGTTCTTTCTGTGTCTTAACTGCGGACATATTTGTGAAGCTGTTCTCAGCTTTCGTCCGGCCCCATCTGGAATACTGTGTCCAGACTTGCCCGCCCTGCCTTGTTCAGGACAAAAGGGAACTCGAGAGGGTTTTGAGAGTAGGTACCAAATTGGTCGAGTGGTTACGGGAGCAATCGTACCCCAAGCGTCTACTTAGCTTGGGTATGTATTCAATGCACTACCGACGGCTTCGAGGAGACCTAATCCTTACTTACCGCATTTTAACAGGGAAGGTTGGACCGGACTTGAGCTGGCTATTTAGCCCGGCTAGGTTGCCTTGTCTTCGCGGTCATCCCATGAAGCTACACAAGCCGCGTTCCGATCGGATCAGGGCGGATACTCGGTTATCGCGTAGAGTTATCGAGCGCTGGAACTCACTTCCAGCAAGTGTAGTCAGTGAACCTACGGTTAAGGGTTTAGAGCGTGAGCAGTAATTGGTTGATCACGGTGGGTTTCGGGTGTTTCGTTTTAGATCTATCAAGAACTAGCACCTTATCATTTCATGGCTCAACGATTTGCTCAAGAAGGAACACTCAAGGGATGTTCCTATCGTTCCAGTCCATCTGAATCTGAGCTAGGATAAGCGAGCATTTAACGAGTGTTGTGGTGAAACACGCAATACAGAAGCAAAGTGCATCTTGGGAGCTATTTCGCTCACGTACCTGTTGTTGGAACACATTTACGCATTTCGGAAAACTCTGTTAGTATCAGTGTGGCTTTGTGCGGTAACTGCTGCAGTGTTCTTACGACAGTGTCGTGAGTGAAGCTCAATTTGTACACAGTGGATAGGCAACAAAGTCCTGTGGACAAATCGGTTGTTAGTTGCGCAGTCTAGGTCCCGTATGGTGATTGTATGTTTGTGGTGAGTGCAGCGAAATCTGCGCAAGTTTGGTGGAGATCAACCAGCTCCGCAACGAGAAGTTTGCCCAGTCTGGATTCACACTTTCTTAAACAGTAACTTGCGCGCGCATAATCCATTTTTTGACCGTCAGTAACCAGAAATTAGGGCGCGGAAACTCGGAAAAAGTTTAGATGAATTTTGTTACTCGTGTTATGTTAACCCACTTTTCACAACATGACCCCCTGTGGACCCCCTAAAAGCCTTTTTCCTCCAAACGCCCCCTGGAATTCTCTACGGATGGGTTAGGCATTGATAAATCAGCTTAGCGCGTGTCCTTTTTGGCTACGCTGTGTGCGCGCCGTCTATCCTATGGCGTGCGTAGTAGGCCAATCGCGCATGCGCGCGTTGCTAATTCCGCCACAGTTAATGCGCTGTGTAATACGAGCTGCAACAATGGTTCAGTACGAGACCTTCGTACCCATCGCCATGCTGTCGAACGATAGCACGACAAGGAAGCGGCTGGTGAAGCCGTTCTATCCATCGCTTCAATTTTTAATTTACCTATCTGTCCGCACTCGTAGCCGAGTAAAATTCTCGTTTGCTTTGGACCACATGGGTCCGCTGCGTATCAGGCGGTCCACTTTGGGGTCGGTCTGCGCCCACACCAAAGGGAAGAGTAACAAGTGTGACGCTGTGCGCGCGTGCAGCCGTATGGACACTTGCGGTCACGTCGATTGGACGGTTTGACTTCGGAGAGAACGCCTCGGGTTTCCTTCAGGCGCGGATTGGTGCGTCACAGAATGTGCTAGGAGTTTTAAACAAGGACACATTTTGGAACGATTGTCATCTTGAAACAACTAGGTCCCTTGAGTAATTTGAATAAAGCCGTAGTGTCAACACAATAACATGGAAATATATAAGACGACAGGTAAGGTGAGACGGGAACAAGTTAGAACAGGGTAGGGGAAGCCGTGGACTTGCGAACAACTGTTTCTGCACACAGAGTGCGGGTTCGATACGGCTGATTGCGACTGCCTCTTTGAATAGAGAATAAGGTATTAGCATGTCTTAACACGATTATAAACATTTGGTCAAATCAAACTGATGACAGGTGGTCAGTGAATGCCTACCTATGGATGTAGCAGGTGGCTTACGTGAACAGGTGGTATGATCAACCGCTGACTTGGAGATTTGACGTAATGACCATTTAGGTACATGTTCCCTTATTCTGGAGTTCAACGATCTATTGATACGGCCGATGTAGTGTATACCACAATACAAGTAAATTGTAAATACAGTATGAGTTGGTGCCAATAGCTTGTTTTTCCGTCATTGGGGCAACAGGTATTCAATTAGTCCGATTGATAAGAACCGTTTCAGCAGCATAATAAGTCCTCTGGACTGCGTAAGTTATGCGCTTCGTTGTCCTCATATTGGCAAAGTCATCCTTAAGTGGTAGCTCGATGTAGACCTTCTTTTTAGACACTGTCGATACCTTCTGTCCCGGTACCCTCGCCTGACTATGTTTGTCGATGAATCTTCTTGGATGGCCATTTTTCTATAACGTATCATTGAACGAAGTTATCTCATCATCTAAACTGCTGGTAGTGCATATTTTTGCACGGTTGAATGGCATCTTGAATAAGGTCCGCTTGCACTGCATTGGGGAGAAACTGGTAATGTGCAGGTAATGTCAGCTGGTTTAAAACTACCTGCAAGCTGGTAACAGGCTTGCGGGTTCGCTGTACGATTGGCTCGGTCGCCTATCTGTTAATCGCAATCGGTGTACCAGCACACTTCTATGGTGTCGAGAGTGAGCATCCAATCTGAGACATAATACTTGATTGGTCAAGCTGCCAATCTCTCTCCCCCATAGACGCATACAACTAGCCCTGTGTTTGTATGCAGTACGTCCCAATGGCTAAAATCTCATGACCAATGAGAGTGTCACTGATAGTGCGTGCAGGTAACCCCTCAGGGAGAGAATCAAGTGATGCGTGCGTAAACTTGAATGAACAACACCTTATTCTGACTTGTTAACAAGCTGACTTATTAGCACTATACATGAATTTGCCTGTAAGAAGATTTAGTTAACCCTAGTATGATGTTTAAGCCAAGCATGTCTCTCGTTGTTATCGAGGCAAATATTCGTTGATGGGTACTTTGACCTTGTCGCGTAGTTCATATTCATCTGATGTATTCATGCTTCGTCTGATTAAATCACGTGCAACCGACATTTCCAGAATATGCTACTTCTGTCAAACGCCTCGTCTGCTCGCGCTCATGCAGGTGTGTTGGATTGCGTGATCGGAACAGTTTCTCATAAGTATTTAGCCCCACAAACGACTTCCCTCAAATCACAAGGTATCCTCGGATTGAAAATCACACTTGTATGGATGATGAGGAGTTCGCATAGCTCCGTGAAACTTGCGCAGATTTTGCCGGGCTCACCATGCGACGACTCAGACTGCGTAAGTAACAAATGAGCCGTCCCGAGGACCTTGATGCTAAGACTCAGGGAACCAACTGAGCTCCACTCAGGACACTGCGCAAGCTACTCTCTTCATAACGCTAATGTTTCTATCGTACCAAGCCGCAGTAAACCACCTAAGCTCTCCTCAGCACACTGCGCCAGTTACTACACAAAGCCGCACACATTGTGTTTCCCCCAGGACTAATTGACAACTCATGTGTCTTGGCAACATTCAACTTCCTCTATAGTTTATACATTACACTGTAAATATGAAAATGTCGAAATTATGCTTCGCCTTGCCTGTGGCACTAAAAGAACTCTTGCTAACGACCAGTCTTTCTTTCTTGTTTGGGTCTCCTTGCAGTCGTGCTAGAGTACGCGTGTACGTCTGGCGGCTAGGTCGTGTTAGCCCGCGGCGTTCCGAATTCGACTGGCTACTCTGTGTGCCTGGGGTGCTATCTTTGAGGAACGCTCGTCAGTTCCGAGCAAGAGTCTACGCAACTAGGACGCGTTATAACAATAGAGCCTACAAAAATCGTCCAGTTGATAAAAGTACTAAAGATTGATGAAACGGGAACAGATAGACATGAGAGACGGCCAAAGCATTTGTGCGAAATATAAGATCAACACATTTTTGGAAGTTAAGCAAGCGCAAAAATATTCCCTGAAGATAAAACTGGGACACCAAAAATTGAAAGAAATGAAGTCTACACCAAATAACATAGTATTTGAGCGTATCGCCAGGAGTTTACGCATGAGGTCTAAGAGTTTCGTCAATGACCAATGAACATTATGCTAAAGCGTTTTTCCTATACATAATCTGGCGGGGTGGAGTACCTACTGTTTTCAAGATGGGCGCCTGAGTCTCAGTGACTTTAAATGCCAGTAATCCGAATCAGTGATGTACTCAAACGGTAGGAGAATCTGAATTTGCATTTCCACGATTCTCCACCAATATGCTGTCATCCGGTGTTTCGTCTGCCTAGAAGCTTCCTATGTCCTCTGAATAGACTTCCTTTTCGAACTGTAATTAAGTTGGTTCGCTATAATAATACTCGATGCTTTATGCGACCGCAGAAAGGTTACGTGCCACATCTGTTTCAACTCACCAGCCACCGTATAGTATTTAACTTTCAGACAGCACCCGTAACTTATCGATGTGTTCAGGTAGTGATTAGCGAATTTCAACAATTCTACCCGAAACCAACCCGCATTGTCCGTCGATCTTAACGATAGCTTATTAAGCCGTTCACACAGATAACTAAAGTGCGCCGGCTCGCTGAGATTGCTTTTCCTCGTTATTAGTAATCGATATTTCAATCCAAGCGGAAGCATTTCCAACCGCGTACGAATGAACTGAGCAGATGATACGCATGCTTGGAGATCTTAGTTGGGAAGGAAGCAATGATGGCCACTGAAAGCGAACCCTGCAGGTCGCGCACAGTTTTTGTTTCAGCACGACGGAGAAGTGCAGCGAAAATGCCTCACGTTTCATGCGGCAAAACCAACGACAAGTCACCGAGTGTGCTACGGATTGTCTCTGCGTTTTGAGGTCTTTTTGATCCCATTCAGGATAGGCGCTGGTATGTGCGGATGCGATCCCAGTAGGATTGGTGTTATTTATAGGTAGTTTGTTCCTCGATAATGTATTGACAAGCCGTGATAGAAAACAGCATAAACAGACGAATTCCTCCCTAATAGATCATCAGTGTGCATTCCACCGTTAGACTGCAGCGTGAAGACAGCAAGCGGTGGAATGCCAATGTAGCGGCCGAGGGGACCTTCCTAGTAGAAACGTGAAACAGTGAGTCTCCTTCAGCTAATTCGTAAAAGCAGAGATAAGGTGTAGTTTGCGATAGGTCAACTTTCGGTTGTTCTTAACAGTCATAAACACAATACATGGTTTATGCGTTTTGCACCTTCGAATTGTACCACTGCGGTGTTGGGCCGGTAAATCATCAGCTCCCATATTCATAGAAGAATCGCTCCAAGTGGTCGATCGCTTAACCTGTCTGGGTAGCTGTCATCTCTGGTTTTCGCAGCACTGAGTGGAGCACCGGAAGTGTTCCTAAGGCTTGCATGGCTTTTCGAATATTGTCACTTACGGAGATGTCTGATATCCCTATGGACCAAGGGAAGAGCTTGCAGTGCTGCGGTACGGCCAGTGTTCAGGGCCCGATCGCTACACATGGAGGACACCAAGCGTTTGACCATCAATACCTAAAAAGTACTGATCATAGACAATGAGAAAGTTGAGTGGGTAATACCATTTGCCGTTTGGTGGTTACTCTTCGGACCACCCCTAATTTTGTGGCTTCCTGTATTTGGTTTATATTGGAAAAAACATTTACTGTATGCTAAATCTTAGGATGCGTAACCCAATAAAAAAGCAAGCGGACAAACCGCCGAGGTCCATCCTACATTTGTGTGCGCGTGACATTCCGAGCAGGTGTAAGCACAGTGTGGTAACGGTTATCCTTCCACGCATGTATCTGTTACCCTGTTTCGGAAAACTTACGTGCATATGTGGCTTGACAACAAACCCTCCGGCGCCTCAACGGAGTGTTCGTTGTACCTGAATAACCCTATAATAAGGTTACATGACCGGCATGTCTCCAGATCGACTGCCCCGGCATGGTTATTTGCCGGTACCGCGTCTAGCTGGGTAAAGTCCTAGGGCAGCCAATCAGTGATATTGTGAGCTGGAATGAAGAAATCGAATGGCTGTTATTGTTTTACTTATTGCAATCTTCTCGAGTGGATCACGTCAGCGGTCGGGCACTTATCGAATATGACGCGGTCATGTTGTCTGGGGTGTGGTTGCGTTCCCTCCGACGAATTGGAATCTTGATTAAACCATCTGCTCATTCCACCTATTATTACTGTTTTAACGGATACTGCTCTCATCATTATTCTAGCGGAGCATATCAAGATAACTAGATCTCCTGCAAATGAAAGCCATTTGCTGGCGTGCCAGTCATTAGCGCAATCTGCCGAAGAGGGCTTGTTCCACATCCACACCGGTTGCACGCTCTTTGGGAATGGAAAATACGCGGTCCCAAAATATGCATCCCACTTCAAATGCCGATGGGCCCGTTGATCATGGGAGTTGTAAGAGAGATGTAATTAATTTGAATATTGGTGAGGTACAGAGGCCTCAAACCACAACAATAACAAGCGGCCCTACTAGTGACCGTAGCGAAGTCACCACAAGAGCTGGATGAACAAAGCGTGAGTGAAAGCACAGACACCATTAGTCCACTACAATTGCAAGGGATTGGGTGGCTGCCAAACGATTAACGAGTGGGATTGCTAGTGCGCAACTACCTCTAGAGCACGAACATCTGATCCGACTGTACGAACAGCATCCGATCGATGGAATTAAGTTTGCGAGTTATTGCTGAGCACAAGGGAAGACAACAGATGAATATCGTCCATGACAACGCAATACAATATGATGCACACTGAAAATAGCAGTCTGCCTTGTGGTTGAATGAAGCTTGGTGGGCATCCAATCCAAGCATGGTTAGTGAAGAACAATCCTGTAATGGAGTAGAACTTTACTTTTAAAAACACCAGTTATGCTGAGCGATAACAAACGGGGGAGAAACGCTGTCAAATTATGTGCACGCAAGTATAATTAAAGTGGAAAGGAGCCTCGGGTCTTCAGGTATTCCACTAACTTCGGACACTTTTTCAGAACCAGTTCACGATGCTTCTGGATGGTCGGAAATTTCTCACTGATAAATCCAGGCACGACCACCTCTACCTGGTCCGTGGTGCACAGGATGACCAAGTCCCCTAATGATAGTGTGTTTCCAGCGATCAGCCCGCTCGGAGAAGAATCCAAATGTCGACAAATTAGCTGCGACAAAAAAGCTCAAGAAACACGAGCTTTGTGGTCATAATTGTCGCATTAATGTGGGCACATGGTTCACAGAGCGTCCCGGTTGAAACTGTTCGGTGAGATACCCGCATCCACCGGTATCAGCGATAAGTTTCACACGCTAATGTGAGCAGTAATTTGTGTCAAACATGCGAAGCACCTGAATGATCTACTAAGATACGCCAAATGCTACAGGCAGGTCCGTCCTCGGATGACCTAAGTAATCACCCTAACTCATTTAGCTGCGAGTTCCTTAAAGCTATCGCATCCGTTGGGTTCCACCATCGCGGGGCTCGCCTTCCCATCTGAGTCCTGTCATTCGCGGAATCTTCCGGCAGTACAGACCTTCATAAACTAAAGCAAATGCTGTACCTCAATTAAGAATTTGTTCTGTTCTCCGAGCTGAACAGTTACGTTGTAAAAGCTTCATCACCAATCATGTTGACTTCTTCAGTGAGTAGTAAGCAAACTGAGTGGTTTGTCGACGCTCGTCGAACTTATTGATGCTCTGGTGTTCGCACTACAGTTTCCAGCTCTGTAATCAATCATCCAACAACTCTAATACTCAGTCGTTCAACCTACTTTAACTGAATCCTCACCATAATAGCTGTGTTTGGAAATTACGGTGAAGTCTAGGAAGTAACTGGATCCACTGTAGTTTGGCGCACAGAACAGTCGATTGACTGGACACATGGGCTTGCTGAATAACGATAAACATCAATTGTGAAATAAGAAGTACCGTGTATCACCGAATACAAGCATTTCCATAGACAGACCGACAGGGTAACATCAAAACATCAAATTTGTCCAAAGTCGTAAGTCCCTATATTTGCCGACCCCCTGAAAAATTATCAAAAAAGGAAACGAAATGATCTCTCCACCATTTTGACGTCACCACTATCTGCTCTCACTTGAGTGTGTTCAAGAGCAAGCTGCTCTACTATTGGGCAGTTGTGATGATCGTAATGCGTTATAATGGCTGGGTGTAGAGCCCTCAGAACAATTTTCACTGCACCGGACAGCGCATTAACCAGATGGTAAGTCACCTGAAACAGGCAAGACAGCCGAGAGTGTGGTGTAGACAAGTAAGAGTCCTCACAAATTATTTGTACACACACACACACACACACACACACACACAAAAGATGCTCTTCCCTGGTCAGCTGTTGCATACATAAACGTGTGGACCATTAGAAACACGGCTGTCATGTCTACCTCCTACTCCAATCTTAATACGTGCTATGTTTAGCTGCTTACGTGTTGTACTCCGCCTGATGACGAACCACTGAAAACGTGATTGTGTGCTATATTGACTTTTCATGAGTAACACTGGACTTATTCACCATCTGAAGGTAGCGCAACGTGAGAGTGTATGTCAGACAGGCCGCGTGCATAGTCGGGGGACTCATGCATATAAGCCACAGTAGAGCAGTCGGTGAGATTGAAGTTCATGTTCACGGGTGTGGAACGACTTCCTACCTTCAACGTGTTTGATTCTGTATAACCCCGTCTGTTTCTGATACTGCCGTCTGTCACGAACGTCAAATGTGCAGTATACCGAGAACTTGCGACACAAAAACAATGTGTCCAGTTATAGGCACTTCAAATCCTCATCTGGAATATCGACCGTCACTAGTCGGTGTTGCTAAGGTGAGATAAGAGCAGAGGTATTCAGTGCATTGCTGGGTAGATTTTGCATGCGACATTTTTCAAAACGCGTACAGCCTTTTTATAAGCCGACTGCCCCATTAAAGCAATGACAAATTGCCCAAAAATCATCGACTTATATTCGCTAATATACGGTAGTTTTAACCATCCCAAATGGCGGAAAGCACACGTTACCTTCAAACTGAAGGGACGAGAGTAGACATGTGTGAGTATGTACTGAAACACGAAAAGGAAACGGGCCGCGCTGGTAGTGTGATGGAAGCAATATGTCCGCCGCACGGATTCCTGATCACCACAAGCAGATAGAAGACTGCAACATCATGTGGGATTCGGTATTGGCTGATACACAACTGGATTGTGGAAAGCGAGTCCGAATGCGGGATTCGTCTCACCACAGAGCGATGATGCAGCAGGCTCACTCAGCTGTTCACTGGGTCGACACGAAACGATAATCGACATTTGAGAAGCCGGTAGAAAAGTAGAGGTGAAAAGGGACCGAGTGCAATGCACACACAGTCGAAGAAGTAATGACAAAAAGGCATAATCGTACAAGCACGTGGGTTGTACTTAGGCAGCGCTATCTTCTTACTTTGATTCACATCTGGTGGGAACACCGTGTGAGTAATGAGCGTGCTCGGAGTTTTCTTTATGATGCGCGAGAAGGAAATGAAACGTTCAGCATCACTACTTCACGCACTAGGCTTCGATAGCTAAACCAGCACGCCAGCACGAAAAATCCCGCGATGTGCATTGTCTATAGGACGGAAATTCGGATAGAATAAGGGGAGGCCAATCAATGTCTTGGTCAAGAGGAATGATGGCCTTCACTTCAAAGTTTGTTGCGGCTGGATCCCATAGACTCCGAAATACGGTGAACACGTTTGGTTATGTTCACTTTTTGACATGGCGAAGAACTGACCTTAAAGGCTTTGCGTTGTGGGTTTCTTTGTCCGTTTCCAGTCCGCTCAGCATCACTCTCAAACCAGAACTCAGCCCCGAGGCATAACACGATTTTTCGCGTTGTGATGCTTTTGTTATGGCTTTTATCTTTCTCATTCTGCTATACTACTAGCTAGTTGTTTCCCCTTGCGGCACAATGTCTGAGATACTTCACACACCTAGCTAACGTGTATAGTGATGCTGAAGCAAGTAACGTGACACTTGTGTTAATAAATAAAAATTAAACCGTCACCTATAAGCCGTAACGGTGCTTCGCTGCCACGCGACCAACACCAGTCGCGTGTGTCCAGAGTATACCGCGAGGATCCCCGCCCTCACGCTTGCATTAACAAGCAGATGATTAAATGAACAAATTTCGATCGAGGTCATTGCTGCATATGCGCCCACAAACTGAAGCACTAACTCGGTGAAAGAGTGCAGGGGCGCGGATCTCAGTTCACACGGAAATGCCC
>OX104066.1:87003514-87044435 GCA_944474145.2 Dicrocoelium dendriticum | reverse complement strand
GGTAACAGGCTTGCGGGTTCGCTGTACGATTGGCTCGGTCGCCTATCTGTTAATCGCAATCGGTGTACCAGCACACTTCTATGGTGTCGAGAGTGAGCATCCAATCTGAGACATAATACTTGATTGGTCAAGCTGCCAATCTCTCTCCCCCATAGACGCATACAACTAGCCCTGTGTTTGTATGCAGTACGTCCCAATGGCTAAAATCTCATGACCAATGAGAGTGTCACTGATAGTGCGTGCAGGTAACCCCTCAGGGAGAGAATCAAGTGATGCGTGCGTAAACTTGAATGAACAACACCTTATTCTGACTTGTTAACAAGCTGACTTATTAGCACTATACATGAATTTGCCTGTAAGAAGATTTAGTTAACCCTAGTATGATGTTTAAGCCAAGCATGTCTCTCGTTGTTATCGAGGCAAATATTCGTTGATGGGTACTTTGACCTTGTCGCGTAGTTCATATTCATCTGATGTATTCATGCTTCGTCTGATTAAATCACGTGCAACCGACATTTCCAGAATATGCTACTTCTGTCAAACGTCTCGTCTGCTCGCGCTCATGCTGGTATGTTGGACTGCGTGATCGGAACAGTTTCTTATAAGTATTTAGCCCCACAAACGACTTCCCTCAAATCACAAGGTATCCTCGGATTGAAAATCACACTTGTATGGATGATGAGCAGTTCGCATAGCTCCGTGAAACTTGCGCAGATTTTGCCGGGCTCACCATGCGACGACTCAGACTGCGTAAGTAACAAATGAGCCGTCCCGAGGACCTTGATGCTAAGACTCAGGGAACCAACTGAGCTCCACTCAGGACACTGCGCAAGCTGCTCTCTTCATAACGCTAATGTTTCTATCGTACCAAGCCGCAGTAAACCACCTAAGCTCTCCTCAGCACACTGCGCCAGTTACTACACAAAGCCGCACACATTGTGTTTCCCCCAGGACTAATTGACAACTCATGTGTCTTGGCAACATTCAACTTCTCTATAGTTTATACATTACACTGTAAATATGAAAATGTCGAAATTATGCTTCGCCTTGCCTGTGGCACTAAAAGAACTCTTGCTAACGACCAGTCTTTCTTTCTCGTTTGGGTCTCCTTGCAGTCGTGCTAGAGTACGCGTGTACGTCTGGCGGCTAGGTCGTGTTAGCCCGCGGCGTTCCGAATTCCACTGGTTACTCTGTGTGCCTGGGGTGCTATCTTTGAGGAACGCTCGTCAGTTCCGAGCAAGAGTCTATACAACTAGGACGCGTTATAACAATAGGGCCCACAGAAATCTTCGAGAAGATAAAAGCACTAAAGTTTGATGAAACGCGAACAGGTAGACATGAGAGACGGCCAAAACATTTGTGCGAAATACAAGATCAACATATTTTGGAAGTTAAGCAAGTGCAAAAATATTCCTGGAAATAAAACTGGGACACCAAAAATTGAAAGAAATGAAGTCTACACCAAATAACATAGTATTTGAGCGTATCGCCAGGAGTTTACGCATGAGGTCTAAGAGTTTCGTCAATGACCAATGAACATTATGCTAAAGCGTTTTTCCTATACATAATCTGGCGGGGTGGAGTACCTACTGTTTTCAAGATGGGCGCCTGAGTCTCAGTGACTTTAAATGCCAGTAATCCGAATCAGTGATGTACTCAAGCGTTAGGAGAATCTAAATATGCATTTCCATGATTCTCCACCAAGATGCTGTCATCCGGTGTCTTGCCTGATTAGAAGCTTAGTATGTCCTCTGAATAGACATCCTTTTCGAACTGTAGTTAAGTTTGTTCGCTATAATAATACTCGATTCTTTATGCGACCGCAGAAACGTTACGTGCCACATCTGTTTCAACTCTCCAGCCACCGTATAGTCATTAACTTTTAGACAGCACCCTTAACTTATCGATGTGTTCAAGCAGTGGTTAGCGAATTCCACCAATTCCACCCGAAATCAAGCCGCAATGTCCGTTGACCTTAACGATAGCTCAGTAAGCTGTTCACACTGATAACTAAAGTGCGCCCGCTCCCTGAGCTTGCTTTTCCTTGTTATTGGTAATCGATATTTCAATCCAATCGGAAGCACTTCAAACCGCGTGCAAATGAACTGAGCAGATGATACGCATGCTTGGAGAACTTAGTTGGGAAGGAAGCAATGATGGCCACTGAAAACGAACCCTGCAGGATGCGCACAGTTTTTGTTTCAGCACGACGGAGAAGTGCAGCGAAAATGTCTCACGTTTCATGCGGCAAAACCAACCACAACACATCGAGTGTGCTACGGATTGTCTCTGTGTCTTGAGGTCTTTTTGATCCCATTCAGGACAGGCGCTGATGCGATCCCAGTAGGATTGGTGTTATTTATAGGTAGTTTGTTCCTCGATAATGTATTGACAAGCCGTGATAGAAAACAGCATGATTAGACGAATTCCTCCCAAATAGATCATCAGTGTGCATTCCACCGTTGGACAGCAAGCGGTGGAATGCCAATGTAGCGGCCGAGGGGACCTTCCTAGTAGAAACGTGAAACAGTGAGTCTCCTTCAGCTATTTCGTAAAAGCAGAGATAAGGTGTAGTTTGCGATAGATCAACCTTCAGTTGTTCTTAGCGGTCAAAAACACAACACATGGTTTATGCGTTTTGCACCTTCGAATTGTACCACTGCGGTGTTGGGCCGGTAAATCATCAGCTCTCACAATCATAGAAGAACCGCTCCAAATGGTCGATCGCTTAACCTGTCTGGGTAGCTGTCATCTCTGGTTTTCGCAGCACTGAGCGCAGCACCGTACGTGTTCCTAAGGCTTGCATGGCTTTTCGAATATTGTCACTTACGGAGACGACGGATATCCCTATGGACCAAGGGAAGAGCTTGCAGTGAGGTGGTACGGCCAGTGTTCAGGGGCCCTATCGCCACACACGGAGGACACCAAGCGTTTGACCATCAATGCCTAAAACGTACTGACCATAGACGATGAGAAAACTGAGTGGGCAATACTATTTTCCGTTTGGTGGTTGCTCTTCGGACCACCCCTAATTTTGTGGCTTCCTGAAAAAAGCATTTACTGTATGCTAAAACTTAGGATACGTAAACCAATAAAAAAATCAAACGGACAAACCGCAGAGGTCCATCCTACATTTGTGTGCGGGCGACATCCCGAGCAGATGTGAGCATAGTGTGGTAACGGTTATCCTGCTACGCATGTATCTGTTAGCCTGTTTTGGAAAACTTACGTTAATACGTGGCTTGATAACAAACCCTCCGGCGCCTCAACGGAGTGCCCGTTGAACCTGAATAGCCCTACAATAAGATTACATGACCGGCATGCCTCCAGACCGACTGCCCCGGCATGGTTATTTGCCGGTACCGCGTCTAGCTGGGTAAAGTCCTAGGGCAGCCAATCAGTGATATTGTGAGCTGGAATGAAGAAAGCGAATGGCTGTTATCGTTTTGATTATTGCGATCTTCTCGGGTGGGTCACGTCAGCGGTCGGGCACTTATCGAATATGACGCGGTCATGTGGTCTGGGACGTAGTTGCGTTCGCTCCGACGAATTGGAATCTTGATTAAACCATCTGCTCATTCCACCTATTATTACTGTTTTAATGGATACTGCTCTCATCATTATTCTAGCGGAGCATATCGAGATAACTAGAGCTCCTGCAAATGAAAGCCATGTTCAGGAGTTCCAGCCATTAGCGCAATCTGCCGAAGAGGGCTTGTTCTACATCCCCACCGGTTGCACGCTTTTTAGGAATGGAAACTACGCGGTCCAACAATATGTATTCCACTTCAAATGTCGGTGGACTCGTTGCTCATGGGAGAGAGATGCAACTAATTAGAATGGCAGTAAAGTACAGAGGCCGTAAACCACAACAATAACAAGCGGCCCTACTAGTGACCGTAGCGAAGTCATCACAAGAGCTGGATGAACAAAGCGTGAGTGAAAGCACAGACACCATTAGGTTCCTGGATAATTATGCAAACTGGCCAGTACAATTGCAACGGATTGGGTGGCTGGCAAACGATTACCAAGTAGGATTGCTTGTGCGCAATTACCACTAGAGCACGAACATCTGATTCGACCGTACCAACAGTGATGAAATTAAGTTTGCGAGTTATTGCTGAGCACAAGGAAAGATAACAGATGAATATCATCCATGACAACGCAATACAAGATGATGCACACTGAAAATAGCGGCCTGCCTTGCGGTTGAATGAAGCCCGGTGAGCATCCGATCCAAGCATGGTTAGTGAAGAACAATCCCGTAATGGGTTAGAACTTTACTTTTAAAAACACGAATTATGCTAAGCGATAACAAACGGGGGAGAAACGCTGTCAAATTATGTGCACGCAAGTATAATTAAAGTGGAAAGGAGCCTCGGGTCTTCAGGTATTCCGCTAATTTCGGACACTTTTTCAGAACCAGTTCCCGATGCTTCTGGATGGTCGGAAATTTCTCTTTGATAAATCCAGGCACGACCACCTCTACCTGGTCCGTGGTGCACAGGATGACCAAGTCCCCTAATGATGGTGTGTTTCCAGCGACCAGCCCGCTTGGAGAAGAATCCAAATGTTGACAAATTAGCTGCGACAAAAAAAACATAAGAAACATGAGCTTTGTGGTCATAATTGTCGCGTTAATGTGGACACATGGTTCACATAGCGTCCCGGTTGAAACTGTTCGGTGAGATACCCGCATCCACCCGTATCAGCGATAAGTTCCACAAGCTAATATGAGCAGTAATTTGTGTCCAACATGCGAAGCACCTGAATGATCTACTAAGATACGCCAAACGCTACAGGCAGGTCCGTCCTCGGATGACCTAATTAATCATCCTAACTCATTTAGCTGCGAGTTGCTTAAAGCTATCGCGTCCGTTGGGTTCGCCTTCCCATCTGAGTCCTGTCATTCGCGAAATCTTCCGGCAGTACAGACCTTCATAAACTAAAGCAAATGCTGTACTTCAATTAAGATTTTGTTCTGTTCTCCGAGCTGAACAGTTACGTTGTAAAAGCTTCATCACCAATCATGTTGACTTCTTCAGTGAGTAGTAAGCAAACTGAGTGGTTTGTCGACTCTCGTCGAACTTATTGATGCTCTGATGTTCGCACTACAGTTTCCAGCTCTGTATTCAATCATCCAACAACTCTAATACTCAGTCGTTCAACCTACTTTAACTGAACCCTCACCTTAATTGCTGTGTTTGGAAATTACGGTGAAGTCTAGGAAGTAACTGGATCCACTGTAGTTTGGCGCACGGAACAGTCGACTGACTGGACACATGGGCTTGCTGAAGAACGATAGACATCAATTGTGAAATAAGAAGTACCGTATATCACCGAATACAAGCCTTTCCATAGACAGGCCGACAGGGTAACTTTAAAACATCAAATTTGTCCAAAGTCGTAAGTTCCTATATTTGCCGACCCCCCGAAAAATTATCAAAAAAGGAAACGAAATGATCTCTCCACGATTTTGAAGTCACCACTACCTGTTCTCACTTGAGTGTGTTCACGACAAATCTGCTCTACTATTGAGCAGTTGTGATGATCGTAATGCGTTATAATGTCTGGGTGTAGAGCCCTCAGAACACTTTTCACTGCACCGGACAGCGCATTAACCAGATGTTAAGTCCTGTGAAACAGGCAAGACAGCCGAGTGTGCGGTGTAGACAAGCAAGAGTCCTCACAAATTATTTGCACACACAGAGAGAGAGAGAGGGTGCTCTTCCCTGGCCAGCTGTTGCACACATAATCGTGTGAACCAGTCGAAACACGGCTGTCATGTCTACCTCCTACACCAATCTTAATACGTGTTGTACTCCGCCTGATGACGAACCACTGAAAACGTGATTATGTGCTATATTGACTTTTCATGAGTAACACTGGACTTATTCACCATCTGAAGGTAGCGCAACGTGAGAGTGTATGTCAGACAGGCCGCGTGCATAGTCGGGGGACTCATGCATATAAGCCACAGTAGAGCAGTCGGTGAGATTGAACTTCATGGTCAGGGTTGTGGAACGACTTCCTACCTTCAACGTGTTTGATTCTGTATAACCCCGTCTGTTTCTGATACTGCTATCTGTCGCGAACGTCAAATGTGCAGTATACCGAGAACTTGCGACACAAAAATAATGTGTCCAGTTATAGGCACTTCAAATCCTCATCTGGAATATCGACCGTCACTAGCGGGTGTTGCTAAGGTGAGATAAGGGCGCAGAGGTATTCAGTGCATTGCTGGGTGGATTTTGCATGCGACATTTTTCAAATCGCGTGCAGCCTTTTTATAAGCCGACTGCTCCATTAAAGAAATGACAAATTGCCCAAAAATCATCGACTTATATTCGGTAATATACGGAGTTTTAGCCATCTCAAATGGCGGAAATCACACGATACCTTCAAACTGAAGGGACGAGAGTAGACATGTGTGAGTATGTACTGAAACAAGTAAAGGAAACGGACCGCGCTGATAGTGTGATGGAAGCAATATGTCCGCCGCACGGATTCCTGATCACCACAAGCAGATAGAAGACTGCAACATCATGTGGGATTCGGTATTGGCTGATACACAACTGGATTGTGGAAAGCGAGTCCGAATGCGGGATTCGTCTCACCACAGAGCGATGATGCAGCAGGCTCACTCAGCTGTTCACTGGGTCGACACGAAACGATAATCGACATTTGAGAAGCCGGTAGAAAAATAGAGGTGAAAAGGGACCGAGTGCAATGCACACACAGTCGAAGAAGTAATGACAAAAGGGCATAATCGTACGAGCACGTGGGTTGTACTTAAGCAGCGCTATCTTCTTACTTTAATTCACATCTGGTGGGAACACTGTGTGAGTAATGAGCGTGTTCGGAGTTTTCTTTATGATGCGCGAGAAGGAAAGGAAACGTTCAGCATCACTACTTCAGGCACTAGGTTTCGACAGCTAAACCAGCACGCCAGCACGAAAAATCTCGCGATGTGCATTGTCTATAGGACGGAAATGCGGATAGAATAAGGGGGAGGCCAATCGATGTCTTGGTCAAGAGGAATGTTGACCTTCACTTCGAAGTTTGTCGCGGCTGGATCCCATAGACTCCGAAAGACGGTGAACACGTTTGGTTATGTTCACTTTTTGACATGGCGAAGAACTGACCTTAAAGGCTTTGCGTTATGAGTTTCTTTGTCCGTTTCCAGTCCGCTTAGCCTCACTCTTCAACCAGACCTCAGCCCCGAGGCATAATACGATTTTTCGTGTTGTGATGCTTTTGTCATGGCCTTTATCTTTCTCATTCTTCTATACTACTATCTAGTTGTTTCCCGTTGCGGCACTATGCCTAGGATACTTCACACACCTAGCTAACGTGTATAGTGATGCTGAAGCAAGTAACGTGACACTTGTGTTAATAAATAAAAATTAAACCGTCACCTGTACGCCGTAACGGTGCTTCGCTGCCGCGCGACCAACACCAGTCGCGTGTGGCCAGAGTATACCGCGAGGATCCCCGCCCTCACGCTTGCATTAACAAGCAGATGATTAAATGAACAAATTTCGATCGAGGTCATTGCTGCATATGCGCCCACATATGGTAGCACTAACTCGGTGAAAGAGTGTAGGGGCGCGGATCTCAGTTCACACGGAAATGCCCCGGAAGCAGCAGGAGATCCGGACGAACGCGGAGACTAAAAACGGGAATCGTCAACCCAACTCCTGGCCTACGATGCAAGCCGGGAATGGGTCGTCAGCGACAAACGATACCGCGGCCACGCCGAGAAGAACAAGAGGCGACATGAAAGGGAGCCCGATTTTCCCAAAAGATATGCCTTTATCTACGGCCCCAGGAATCGGCCCGACCAGAGCAACACAGCCCCAAGCAAGCAAATCGAGAGCTTTGGTACGAATCCAGTCTGGATAGGCTGCGACGCAAGGGAGCAGAAATGTGGGCGGGAAACGGCACATTCAATGTCCACGTCGGATCAGCCTAATGGCGCTTTGTGGACACCACTTCACTCGGCGGAACGTGGTGTGTCGTAAGTGGGAAACGCGGCTATATTTGTGTGTAAGCGTGGGACATGTGTGTGAACCTCTCAGCGTGCAATAAACAGCGTTCTCCCCTACCGTGTCGTTCTCGCTACAAGGGGACTTCTGTCACCAATCGAAAGAGTTCACACGTTAATAAAGTACGGATAATGTGGTGCTTGTTGATGATCTGAAGGCCCAAGTTGGAAAACTGTCCACTGATGAACTCCGTTTGAGCTTCTAACACTGTACAGGCCTCCGTAATGGTAACGGTGAGCGGTTGCTACACTTGTGTGATGTTCATCTATCGCTTGCTTCTTACTGCAACTCAGCAGTACTAGAAACTTGAGAGGTCACTCCATGAAATTAGCAGGACAGTATGGCCGTCTGGAGTGCCGCAGAAATAGGTTTCCTATTCGCATATGCCACCCGTGGAACGCCCTCCGCACATCAATAGTTTCTGCAATTACATCAACCATAGTTAAAAGTCGGTTGGATGGCGCACCCAGCCATTCAGATTTTATTACTTACCACTACCTCTCAATTTCAATAGCGGGAAATATCTTGGATTTACTAATTATCACTTATCGGAACTGGGAAACTACGCGGCCTACTGTATTATAAATTCTTTTGGCAGTAAAAGTACTAACTGCATCTTTGCATTAAGGTTTTTCGATAACCCACCAGATCACTCAACGAGGTTCGTAAAGCAGTGCTTCTTAACCCGTATAAAGTTACGTTTATTGACATCAAAGCGACCTTCGATTCGGTAGATCGATGTGCTCTTGGGGATTGTCAGTTCTGGAAAGTTGTGCCCGAGCCCTGTACGCCTGTAGTTCGGGCAAAGTGAGGGTATTTGGCTAACAGTCGTCACCCGTCAATATCTCCAGAAGCGTGAGACAAGTTTAACCGCAGTCACCTTTCCTCTTCAATTTAGCCATAGACGAAGTCATGGAGACTGTGTTTCCTGGACACGACCTGCAAGCTGTGGAGCTGCTCTAAGATGATCGACTTCTTGAATTGAAGTATACTAGCGACATTGCTCTTATCTGTGACAGCTTACAAACGTGCTAAGCAGCACTAGACGGATTAGCACTGGCTGGCTGCTTCGCACCCCCGAAATCTAAGGTTCTCTGCGTTGACCCTTCGCGGTGATCAGCCAGTCGTATGGAAATTTAACAGGTAGATTAGTGCCTGTGGAATAGATGAGGTCACGAGGTGTATAGCAAAAGCTCGGGGCGGCGCGACATCCCTATGAAAGGCATAGTCTAAAACACAGCCATGCGTTCAACCCTTCTTTACGATTGTGAAATCTGGCCCATCAAGTCGGCATACATAAAAAACATGGTTAGTTCGACCGACGCTGCCTTTCGCATATCAGCTCATGCCTACTGGGAACACCACGTGAGCAATGAGCGTGTCTGGCGTCGCGTACCTGGTACTGGAAGAGCGGGGAACCGAGCAGCACCAGGGTCCGATGACTGCGTCACGAGTTGCGCATATCAGCACACGGACTCCCGCGTCGTGCGTTATTTGTGCGACCGGGATGTGGACGAAAGAGGAGAGGCCAAACGATGACCAGACCAAGAGGTATGACGGCTCTGACTTCGAAGTTGGAGTCGGTCCGTGTTTCCTGACTGCCGGGCTGGGGTCCGAAGAACGATAAACACGTCTGGCTAGATACACTTGTGGGCATGACGACAAGCTGACTTCCATGGCGTTTGTGGTATGAGTTTCCTTGCCCCTTCCATTCCGCTTAGCCTCCCCGTTCAACCACGATCGCACACCGGATGCGCAATATGATGTTACCATATTACTTTTCCTAATTTTTACCTTGATCTCTGTCATATTTAGTATATCGCGTTTTCCATTTATCTTATCTTTTGTACTGTGGCACATAAGCTTAGGCGTGTTTCTCAATTTCAACTGTCGAGTAATGATAAATCGAGGTGAAATACTACCCCAAACACATAAAGAGCTCAATGCAAATCCTGTATCAGTTTCACCCCAAACACAGTACCAGACCCAGCTATTAACCAAAGAGTTACTGAGAACATTTCACGCAGGTGAGCATGCGTATGCCGCCTCATATTTCGCGCTCCTTCTATATAGCTGCATTATACCCTGCCAGTAGAGAAATTTGGGCGACGTCAGGAAATTAGCGACGTATTCAGAAGGGAGCTTCGGCTGAGTAGATTAACGTAGTCTTTATTTATCCACATTTGGACCAAAGTTTGCTAAATAAAAGCCCATTGACAACGATGGATAACACCTTGGAAGTTGCACCTATGGGAGCTTCGTACAAGGATGCGATAGGTCCCTCGCATAGGTTAGTCTGCCCGGTGTTTTAAGTCCAAATTATCTAACCACCCACTGCCCAAGCACTGGGTATATCGCGATGCGCGGACTACACGTTATAACGCAACTGGGGCTTGTTCACCCACTTAAAGTGCCGTATGGACTACGTGACTATAAGGGATATCCAAGACAACCGACAAATGATGTGATTCACTGAAGCCCAGATGAGATGAGGGTAGGAGCAGAATGCACCAACATTTGAAAGGCAAGAATCGAGAAGCATAGCAGAGAATTTTCCGCTGAGGAGCTAGTGATGATGATATCCACCATAGAGAGGGTAGCTCGTGGCGCGGAAAACAAGCACCATGCACCATGCAAGGCACTACTAACGACGCATATCGTCGACAAACTATTCCAAATGGTGAACATCACCACTTTGCAATTAACAGGTAGTAGGTCAACTTGGTGGACAACCCGTCTGTTAAGAAGAGATGAGTACACGCGGAAAGTAGATGCACTGCTTCATAAGTTTCACAGACACAAGTACCGCAGCGGTAAATATCATCGACTACCTTTCGGCTGCACCTCCTTTGTTTTGTAATGTGTCCAATGATAAAACAATTGAGAACAACGGTAAGAACCCATAGACAGAACTCACTGTCAATAGTCGCAGACCAGCTTCTCCTCTGAAGGTCTGTGCTATCTTCGATTTTTCTTCATCCGAGGCTCTGAATGCGGGAAACAGTTCCCTATCGATATCGGTACACTGGGAGAAAGGCATAGGTTAATAAAGCAGAAGATCGATGAAGGAAATAACACATCTCTAACTGACAACGCCCTGCACACATCTATTAGAGAATCTGGCTTCATTCATACATGTAACTTTAGTGCGCCTGTGATCCGTCATTAGTAACCTAGATACTATGCTCTAACGTGCAGGAATCAAAGGCCCGCTCTATCAGAAACATTATTGGACGACATAAAAGAGTGGGACCTCATAGGCCAAGAACAGGGGAACCAGACTAAGTAGGTCAGATTGGTTTGCATTGTCCGCCACCCAAAATCAGCTCATTCAATGGGTGGCGAAGTGCAGCTCGTTCTCCAGTCGTTGTGATTGGTCATGCGCTGTACCTAATTCTACTGACATCCCTTTTGGCGAGTGTTGGCAAAAGAAGCAAAACCACAAGTCAAACGACGAAAGATTAACCTTTGTCCATGGTGTTCCCGAAATCTAGTCATCCGACAAGTCGCAAAACTAAGCTCATGGATTGGAGGATTGGTGCTACACCCGTGAAGCTTTCCCTCTCAGTGGCGTGAATGCCAACTCAGCGTCAAGGATATCTTTATTCCCTAAGCACAAAGGATGTGATCCAAGAGTGATAAGCTATGCTGCACTGAAAAAAATGGTAGAAACGGTGCTTGGAAGTTGGTACAAGCTACACACCAATCTGCTACCAGAATAATGTTTGAAGGCAGTTGAAGCCAGATGAACATTGGACAAGAGAACAATAAAATAACGGAATTTGGTTGCGAGGCAAGGTAGCTGCACTTCGGAAACGGGACATTGCAACTCTCCAACTATATGAAGTATAAACAGGTAATCCACCGCACGCCAGAACTGGAGAGTCAAGTAGTGGGTGATCTGCGCACCCGTCCGAAGCGACCCCGGGTGGTAAGTTTGAAATTCACTCAACAAACGATTGTCAGCTGACCTCACAAGGGTCTGTAAGGTGCACTTCTGTGCTCAGATAAGCCTTTGGTATCGGTGGCTTGCAACTGTTTAATACACGCACAAAACCTCCTCAACAAAGCGAGACCTTTGACCCCATCAAGCCTCAATATCTTGGTCTTAATCGTGATAACTGAGACATGACATAATGATGAGAAACATACCACTCCTGCACAAAGCCTGACATACTAAGGGAGGCAGTGTAGTTCACTGCCCCTACTCTGACCTAAACGTGTGTCGCATGTATTCAAGCTATAAACTTATTATAGCACCGCCTGAACCTAAGGCAGGGAGATATTGATATACTAGTAATTGTATATCGTCCACCAATATCCGCACTAGAAATGGGCCAGGTTCTACTTGTGTACTCTAACAACCACATTCTCTTGGTAGGGAACTTAGACCCACGTGATCTAGAAGCCTCGACCACTCTCGGTGAGCTATTCAAGGCGGAACTGCAAGAGCTAATCGCTAGGTTAAGATATGCAACTGTTACCTCACCAACACGTCGCAGAACATGAAACGAACCGGTCATGCTGGACCACGGGTTCACCAATGAAGGTCGATATAGTAACAACGGTACACCTTTTGGCCGCAGCGATCCTGCAACACCAGTAATTCACTATGTATTACGCAGAATACCTTGGAGAAACCACCAAAGAATCTCACGTCGTAACCAACCATTGGCGCAACTGGCTGGTCCTTCCTAGCCGAATGGTGACCTGGGGGTTGTCACTCAGTTCAACAGCCTCCTGACAAGCAGGTCAGAAAGCAAAATCCAAAGTCCCTAAAAAACAGCACAAGCGGATTGGATTCAAGACAACTCGCTGCCGTGGATCATAGTTGATAAGCTGAAATGAGCCTCATCGATAGCTTATAATGATTCCAAATAGCGCGAATCAGCAAGCGACGAAACTAATTTGGAAGTATAAGCAACTACAATCCGTTCTTCTTAAAAGTCTACGGAGCTAATGTGTTTCCATACAGCCACGATAACTAGCATAGAGAGTTCCAGGAAAAGCAAAAAGAGAATAAATTGGGTCAGAACTCACTTGTCCGATCACACGCTCGATCTCGTAGTACTCCTCATCCGTACTGCCCATCATGTGGTGTTTTTTGGCAAACAACCGTGCAATAGCCAGACTTTCTGTGTAGACTTTAGTCGCACCACCTTGGGTGACTTCCAGTATGGGCACTTTGCCCCCAGGAACTGTGGACTTCAAAGTAGGCCAGTCATTCGAGTTGATACGGTGGTCTTCAAAGTCCACATTGGCAGCCAAAAGGGTCAGTCGGATCGGTTCAGCGCGGCCGCGCAAATTAAAATAAGTTAACTGCACGGAAGGAGGGGAAGAAAATTTAGGAAAACCGAGGTTTAACATTATGTATATACATATGTGAACCATGCTGAGGACGATGTTACATCCTTGGTGCTTCTTCACCGCAGTTGGGTTAAACCAACTTACACTTAAACTAGGTCTTTTTAAGCTGGATGAATTTCATTCCACTTTATTTAGTTTGTTCTGCTCACCTGAATAATCCATTAACTTGCACTCGTTGCTAACGCTAGTCGCGGTTATCTTCGTTAACTTGATTGCGTTAGTGCTATATTTTGGTAACTTGTGGACATTGTGTACTTATGGTGGATTCGTTCCTAATTAACATACTTCATATGCTAATTTAGCGGAGGGTTATGTCACCGTATCTCTATGCATTATTTGAGTTATCTTATTTCATGTTGTCGTTTCAAGTGATTGGCTGTTGCTTGAGATCCCCCGGTGACTGCGCTTGATGTGCATGTTGACAACGTGTTTATCTGTCTATTACCCACTACCTCATCCATACTGGCTCCAGGAGACAGTTGGTCGTTGTTGGAGGGGACGGGGTGCACGGTCCTTGCGGTTCCATGCACTCAGTGTGGAGCGGACTACGGTCCAGCCACCGCCTTGTGTACGCTTGATTCCCCAAATACCGCGTGCATGTGTTTGCCTGTGAAGGAGCGTGGGCCGGCTCCGTTGATGAAACGTGGCTCCCATCCACATGCCTCCCGGTCTAATTCCTTCGGGTTCACATTAGATATGGGCTGTGTGATTGGAGTTGTGGGTGGTGAGCGCAAGCCATCCATAGTCCCTATGTAGGCACAGGCGTCCTGTGGCTGGTCACAGTGACAGGCAAATCGAAAACCGGATGCCGCCAACCATAGATCAATCTGAGTTTTCCTTCTCCACATCATTGGTTGGTCACCCTCACATCGTTTCCAGATCGCTTTCGGGAAGCGTTTATAACGCTGAACGTAAACGACAAGTGGTTAGCATACGCAATAAGTCGCCGAAGCAACACTTGCGGTGTCGTAGGAAAACCTTTTGGAGTCAAACGCTATCCATCCAAGCACTCGGTTTCGAACTGCCAGGTTGTTTACGGGGTTGCCAACTCACACGACTAGGCTATCGCAAATATATATATAATTTAAGGCCCTGAGCAGCAGATTTCGAATCAGCTAGTCGCGATACATACCAGTTACTTGTAAATCGTGACGCTCAAGCGATGTCCCCCCTGGTTTAGTTGCGCCAGCTGCTAGCTAGCGGCGCAAGTCCATACTGGCTATGGGTACGAATCCTGTTGGAACCCATACATCTGCACAATCGAGACGTCCGGATAAGACAAAACGAGCAGTTAGTAGTTTTACGGATATGATGAGGACTATCTGATTTGGAATTCGCCGCGAAGAACATCCAATCAATCGCGCCGAAAACCTACTCATGTTACATGGATTGGCGACATCCATGTCCGGATTCGCCTCTACGGGGACAGCCACAGAACACCTGCGCCTACAGAGGGACCATGGGTGGCTTGCGCTGCACCACCCACAGCTCCATTCATACACCCCATATCCAGTGTAAACCCGAAGGAATAAGACCGGGAGGCATGTGGATGGGAGCTACGTTTTATCAACGGAGCCGGCCCACACACCTACAAGAAGCAGAACGGAAGCATGCCTGCTTAATTGGGAAACCACGCATACATATATACTCATTACATCCTACATCAGGTCACAACACGATCGGTTGCCCGCGGAAGTCGCATGCCACCTTGCAAAACACATAAAATCGGGCCTGGAAAGTACGCACATTCCTAGACCAGAACTCGGGTGAACGTCACCAGCGACGCACTACACTGATCATGACGAAACTTGCGCGCTACGGGATTGATGTTGCTCCACTGTGAAACACGGCTCGCTGACTAAGGCAACTTGCATGAAGCTGGTGCTAGTTACACGTTCTAATGGGTGGGGAACGCCATTACAGCACGACGGGAACATAGGGTTAGATTTTCACTATTCGACCGCTAAATGGCCACCTGGCGAGAGAGCCGAATGGCATCAGTCCACGATTGACGACACTTCGTCTGCGACTTGGAATAGGTAAATTTGCCACTTTCATTAGCACGTATGGTCGCACCATGTGTTATCCTGATGACACAAGGGATCAGTTTTATGGTATGTTGCCCTACGTGATACGGTCCATGCCGAGGAGCGCGAATTGAGCGTAGTGCCGTGGTGCGAACAGATGTAATCGAACCGATGGCATTGGCTCAGTCAATTATAAAGATGATCGGCTGTTCTCACTTTGCGCCACACGCGAGTACGAATGATATAGCTACTTGGACGCACCCACGGGATGGTCACACTCACTTGCTCGACTATGTCATCTTACGTCAGCGTGACATGCGCAAAATGCGCACGACACGTGTACTACGTGGGAAAGACTGCGGCACTGATCACAAGTTGGTGCAGACCAAGTAAATCTGTATTGTAAATCTTGGTATTGCTCACTTGGCATGAATCGGTGTAAGTGTAATGTTCTTTTTCCAGGTACTATCGAAAAGTGGATGGAGCTGGCGAATGCGACGGCTAGCCACATTTACGATGTTGACTCTAACGCCTTAGTCAGCGACCTGTGACACCACACGGGGCGGGAAATCTTTTGCTAGGTCCATAAGGTCACTTGGATTTCATCTGAATCTAACATAAACTCATTATTAGCTATCTGTGTTAGTAAAGAGCAACAGCTTCTTACCATCGCCTCGTTTTTGGACCAATGGGTCTATATACGTATTTTCCTCCACGCGAGTAGTGTCAGGACTGATCCGTTTTGCTTATTTTCACTCCATCTTCATATTTGTATCACTGTATCGTCGCCTTATCTATGACGCGGGCTATACGTAACAGTCATAACGTTAAGAATGTGAAAAGGGTTACGACTATCAACGGTGCAGCACCAAAGGTGCACTCAACTTGATGACGAGGCACAGAGGCATTTTTGTCGATCAATTGACCGAAGCGCTTAACTCACGAAAACAAAGATTATGCCACTAGCCCAGCTGCCAGACATTTACGAATCCGTTAGTCCCAATAAGTTGAAAGCAGCCGGCGAACTTCTCGCGACTATTGCCAACGAAGCAAGTGAGCGCGCTCACCGTGACTAAAACGTGGTCCACATCAACTTTCCGGACAGTGTGGCTCTTGACAGAGTGAAGAGCATACTGTTAGACATGTGTAACACGCACTGATAAGCGACTGAGGAAGACGACGTCAGGGCGAACCTGCCCCATCGTTCTTACCTTTAAAAGCCGAGAATTTGCCAGCTGTACGCCATAACGGCGCTTTGCTTCTACGCGACCAGCACCAGTCGCGGGTGGGCTGAGTATATCACGAGGACGTCCATCCTTACGCGGATTCGAATCGCTGACCTTATGGTTGCAAACCAAGCGCGCAGACCACTCGGCTACCGGCCGACGATAGTAGGCTTAACTTGAGAACAGGCGAATCTAGGCCAGATCCTAGTTACACCTGATTTATACACCAATACAACGAGCCATTCTATCATCACGCGCAACTCATGCCGAGCAAAATAGACACTGATATGTATACTTTCGCTTATTCCTCGTTTGCCATGACCTTTCCACTTTGCATTTCAAGCTACATGCTTGCTGAATAAAGTCTAACCTCTCGGGCTCACATTCTTCTCACTCGTGGTATTCTTCCTCATTCAATTCCATTACAATTTATTTAGCCAGAAGGTTTCGATGCCAACCGCAGCAACCCGAACTCGGCGAAACACCGGGATCTATACCATTTCCCGGCCAAGTTGTCCACTTGGGCAACAGAAATAATCTGAGGGGGCATTCAAAATGAGTCTACTCATTTTTCAATGGTCAGGCCAGGTGTCAACTCGTCCTATTGCTCTATCATCGCCTAATACTAAGTACGTCCATTCGGCCGTGCATGTGCTCCCCGGTCGCCAAATGGAATACGCATGCGTTGGTGCAACAACACTGTTCACAACCAACTGGACGAGGCAAGTCACGGACTTTGGTATCCGATGGCAACAACCGGCGTTATGCACAGGAGACACTGATAAGTGTCTTGAAATCCTGTGCTATGTTGCAAGGCTAGTGCAAGACTGACGTAACACGGAAACAGCAAATTCCTCATCCCTTGCTATTGGGGATCGTGATACTGTGTCATCGCGTTGTAACAAGAGGACGCATCCAAAAACCCAGACCTCTCCAAGTAGCAAGGGGGAGGAATTTGCTGTTTCCGTGTTACGTCAGTCTTGCACTAGCCTTGCAACATAGCACAGGATTTCAAGACACTTATCAGTGTCTCCTGTGCATAACGCCGGTTGTTGCCATCGGATACCAAAGTCCGTGACTTGCCTCGTCCAGTTGGTTGTGAACAGTGTTGTTGCACCAACGCATGCGTATTCCATTTGGCGACCGGGGAGCACATGCACGGCCGAATGGACGTACTTAGTATTAGGCGATGATAGAGCAATAGGACGAGTTGACACCTGGCCTGACCATTGAAAAATGAGTAGACTCATTTTGAATGCCCCCTCAGATTATTTCTGTTGCCCAAGTGGACAACTTGGCCGGGAAATGGTATAGTGGTTTGATAAGTTTATTTACTTTTTGGGCACGGTTGACCTATTGTTGTTCAGTAAGTTGGGGATTTTTGCGAACTACGTATCTCCTGATGTATACAACTACATTGAAAAGTGCACAACCGACGGACTGGCTACCGAAACTCTCAGGTCTATATACATCAAGCTGAGAAAAACGAAATCTTTGCATGTCATGCCCTAGCTACTAGCAAGCGACAAGTAGACGAGACGCCCGGCCAAATCACGCAGCAGTTGGAACCACTGGCCAAACATTGTAACTTCAAAAACGGTCACAGCGAAGAACTGCGAAGACGCCACTCGAGATGTATTCCTAATTGGGTTTCACTCTCAAGCTATCTGTCAACGTCGCTTGGGAAATGTGTCGCCCGTTTTACACACCGCTTTTGAACAAGGAGGAGCTCTCGAGACGGCTCATCATCAGTCACAGTTATACCAATCAGAGAACGCTTAAGGTGCATCTACCGTAGGCCAATCTAAACCTTTGTAAGCGTCAAGGGCCACGGTAGTTCAAGATAACAATATTGCCACCACCGTATCGAATAGCAAATGTTTCTTCCGCGGACTGGACAGACATAGTAGATCTCAATGCACCGCGCGCGACGACATTTGCGACAGCTGTAGGAAGGACAGAATGGGAAACTTGGTCGTTCCTTATTTAAAAGTACTGTTTCGGTGCTCCATGGTTGTCTATCCTCCAGTACGGTCAGATAGGCATCAAACAGTCTCTCCCACGATGTGCTCATCAACAATGTTCCTCTAAAAGCTTTGATGGATACTGGAAGCACTGAAAGCCACATTGCCACATCGGTTGTTAAACGGTTTAACTGGAATCTCAGCGGTTCACATTGCAACATTTCAATGGTTAACACTCAGCTAGTGTCGTCAGTGTCATTGTCTTGTCAATGTGCAGTATAAAGATCATCACAGACGTTAAACTGTCAGTACTACCAAAACTTTGTTCAAATATACTTTTGGGACAGGATTTTCTTAGGCATTACCAGTTTGATCAAATTCCATTCTTTGGTGAACAGCCCGCCTCTCTTTGTGTGCATTATTTGCAGCCAGTTTGGAAAGGATGCCTCCACGCATAAACCGATCGCGAAAAATTCGAGGCGTAACTCCACTGCGGACGAGAGGATTATTTGTGTAGAAATATGAAAGTTTCTTAAAGACGGAATCATCGAAACATAGGCATCTCCGTGACCAGGTCAGGTTTTAGTGATTACAGAGTAGACTCATAAATGCCGTATGGTTGTAGATTACTGCCAAACCATTAACCAGTACACTCATCTAGATGTGTATACTCTCTATAGAATTAACGCACTTATCGATAAGATTTCTCGTTGCTCGGCGTACAATATTTTAGACCTAAAGTGTGTGTGTCATCAGATTCCTATGAAGGCAAACGAAAGGAAATTCTCCGCATTTGGAACCTGCGGAAGTCTCTTCCAGTTCTGTTGTAGATTTTGTGGTGTAACCAACGGAGTTACCTGTTTTCAGAGGGTCATCAAGAAAGTAATAACCGACGATAATTTGAACGCGACATTCGCCTACATTGACAAAATATCGATGTGCGGTGCAACCGAGGAAGAGCATGATCGCAATCTAACAAAGCTTTACGAAGTCGGTCGAAAACAACCAAACAGTCAACGAAAGCAAAAGCGTCACAGGTTTGGGAAAGATACGACTACTGGGGTAACAGGTTTCATACGAGGTTATTCAACCAGACCAAGACCCCTTTAACCTCTGAGATGCCTGCCCGCACCAACTTGTCTAAAATCTTAACAGCGCGTGGTGAGAAGTTTTGCACATTATTCCCAATGGATCGCACATTTCGCTGATAAAATCCGGTCACTAATTGACAATCGCTGCTCCCCCCCCCCTACACTCTGGTTTCGGAAGCAGTCGAGAATATTAAAGGTGAAAAAGAACTTTGTGATTGTCTCTTTTAACGATTGCATACCCTTAGTAATTGATGAGGATGCATCTGATAATGATATTGCTGCCACAATAACACAGAACGGACGACCGGTTGCTTTCTTTTCACGAATGCGGTCCGCCAGCGAACGACACCATTCAGCTGTCTAGAAGGAGGCACATGCTATGATTGAGTCGGTCCGCAAAGGGCGGCATTTATCTAATAGGCAACTGCTTCACTCTTATTACTGATCAGCGATCTGTCTCATTCATGTCTAACCTTAATCAGAAGGGCAAGATCAAGAAGGATAAAATTCAGCGTTGACGCGTTGAACTCTGTTATACTTATGATTTGGTTTACCGCAATGGAAGCGATAAGGTGGTTGCAGACGTTTTACCACGCATATGTGACTCATCACAATTACATGCCATGACACTCCGGGAATTACACGATACTCTGTGCCATCCCGGAGTCAATAGAAAGTTTCATCTGGTTCGATCACGCTATATGCTTTTTTCAGTTGAGCGGAAAGCCATGACCGCCCACTGCAACATTTGCGCTAAAATGAAACCCCGATTCTACAAATCTTCCGGAAGGCTCATCAAGGCTACACACCTCTTCGAAAGACGAAACATGAATCTCAAGGGATTTTCGTATTCAGCGACAAATAAGGAAGATCTATTCATAAGTGAGGTTCATCACAGCCAGCCTCCAAATCAGATAGTCGTCCACAGGCCTGGAAACGTACTAGATTGCAGTTTCAACCTGTTGGGCATCATCAGTAGTGCGTATCCATCAGCATTCGAACCCATGAACACCAGCGGCTTCCACCGCCAGTGATATAAGCTGCTGACTGGCGGTGCAAACCGCTGGGGGTCAAGGGTTTGAATCCTGATGGATCCGATGGATACGCACTACTGACGATGCCCAACAGGCTGAAAGTGCACTCTAGTGCTTTTCCGGGAATGTGGACGACTATCTGATTTAGAAGCTGACTGTGACGGACCTCAGTTATCTAATTTCCAAACCGCCTACTGATGAGTAAATCCGAATATCTATGCACCGTTGTTGATGAATACTCGCGCTTCCCGTTTCCCTCCGCATGTAGCGACATGACCGCATCGACTGCGATTAGCTGTCTAAGTCAACTGATTGTAGTCTTCGGCGTGCCACTTTATATTTATTCTGATCGTGGTTCATCGTTTGTCTCACGAGGTGCGACATTTCCTAGTACAGGAAGGTATTGCGGTCAGCCGGACAACACTGTACAATACTCAGGGTTATAGGCAGATGGAACGTAGCAGTGTTATCTGAAACTCCATTACTCTTTCGCTTAGATCCAATAGCCTGGAAACTACACAATGGGAAAGTGCACTGCTGGGCGCATTACATTCTATTCGTTTCGTTTTCTGCACGGCCACAAACGCCATTCCGCAAGTGAGAATCTTCTCCTATAATCGTAAACCAAAATCAGGAATTTCACCACCGAGTTGGCTGAGTGTGTCAGGACCAGCGTTGCTACGAATGTGAGAGCTTCAAGATCCGAGCCCTTTTAGTGGATGAGGTGGAATTATTGGATTGCAATCTACGGTATGCCGGCATTCACCTCCTGGATGGAAAAGAAGATACTAGGTAACTGCGCAACCTCGCACCACCAGGACTGGATCTGTCTAGCGACTCTTCTTTTCCCCCTCCCATAGAACTCCTAAACAACCCTAGCACATACACACAATGTACACTCAGGTGCCCCAAACGGATACTCTTTGTCCACCGAATCCTTCGCAGATTTTGGAACAATAGCAAAAAACACGAGCATACAAACTGCGAAACCGCAAGGCTTAAAACCTACTTATCCTCTAGTTCACTAGTAGGTTGGAGAGGAGATGTATACATCTTACTTATTACTCGTTTGCCATAACAACAACGGCGACGACGACGACAACAATAGCAACAACAATACAGTAGCCATTTGAACTGATGTTCCGCTGCCATACAACCATGGTGACCTATGGAATAAAAGATAAGAATAGGGAGAGAAGGGGGACCTGGAGTAAAAACTTTATGCCCTAAAAAAACATTTAGGGTCAAGGCGCCTACACCTTGTGTAGACAACATACCGTCACAAACAGCTGGCTATCGTGCAAAGAGAAGGCGGCATCGCCGAGACAGCTTCCTTGCGGCTTTCACCGCCACGCGTCATAACCAGCTATTACCCCGCAGAGAACTCAGCACCAAACACACTTTAAACAGGCAATCCGACTAGGAGACGGCAGCAGATGTGTCAGTGGTATCAGTTGCGAGACATGTCCTGTAAAGTCTCGAGCCAAGAACAAGGCGAGTCACGTGGACTCCAGCCCGGAAGACGAGGCGGACCAACGGCACCCAGTTTGGTCGTCAGTAACTTCATTTTCCGCTGCCATGTCAACTTCTGTCCACCTCGAGCCTTGCGCCACCCTACACCTGGCAGACTGAACAAGGCCCTCATAGGTAAGCGGTAACCAGGCAAATGTAGCACGTGACAAAGCCAACGTAACTTATTCACTGCTATTTGTGGTTTTAGGGAGTTAGCATGATTATCACTATTTAGTACTCGCAAACGCACATCATCGTTGTGGACACGCTGGTGCCATCCGACACCAGCTATGCTTCACAGACAACGATGATCAAAGACTTGAAGGCGCCTCAGATCTTCAAACCGAAGGGGCCAAGTCTCACCCCTATAGAGCAGAACGACCCTCACTGTGACCTTGTATACACCGCCTTTCAGATGGAGGGAAATTCCCTTCTGTCGCCAAAGATGCCACAGGTTCAAGAAGGCAGTTCTGGCCTTTGCAATGCGTGAGCTGACGTCAGTTTCTATGCGCCCCTCGCTGCTGATGCAGCTGCCATGATAAGCGAATTGACCAACCATCTCGAGTTCCTTGTTAGCAAGCGTCAAGGGGTCATCAAGTGGCTGGTGGTCCTGCAGCAACACTTTGCACACAGAGAAAGGTGCGAATTGCATACCAAATAATGGGACTACTCTAGACAGGCTATTCAGGGTTAATTGTGCCACAACATCGTCGAAAAGCAAAACGACATCGTCCGCATAATCAAGATCAACTAACCTTTCACCAAGCAGAACCTCAACGCCTACATCGTAAGATTCCCTAAGGAAACACTCCATGATAGAATTCACGACGAAATTGAGCAAAAATGGGGAAAACGGACAACCCAGACGAACGCCACTTGTGGTCGGAAAGCCATCCGACAGGTCACCGTAGATCCTGACACGGCCTGTAGTGTTCGAGTATAGAGCACGTAGGATGTTCACATATTTCGTGGGAATACCCTTCCGAGCAAGTATTTTGAACAGAATCGATCGATCGGCTGAATCGAACGCACTCTTGGAATGAAGGAACACAGCTATTGTCGGTCTGCGGTATGCGTGGCGCTGCTCTAGCACCTGCCGCAGAGTGAATATATGGTATGTACAGTCCCGTGCTGCCTGCTCTTCCATTATACGAGATTCCCGTTCCACAGTGAAGCGACGAACGAGAATCGTGGCCACTAATTTTGTCACAACTGGCGTTAGCCTAATACCCCTGTGATTAGAACAGTCCGTCATAATCTTTCCGCTTTACATTTCAGCCTACATGCCTCCCTTGATTGCTGAATGAAGCCTAATCTCTCTGGCTCATACTTTTCTCACTCGTCGTATTCCTCCACATAAATTCTATTACAAGCTCTAGACCACAGAATGCAACTTCCACTAGCTTGCCCATAACTCCGGGCGTAGAGCAAGACTCAACCCACACGCAGGTAATTTTGGCTACAACAAACCGAAAAGTTGAGTCACGAACGACAATGGAGGCTGTCGTGGACCCCGCAAAGTTTATCCCAATCTTTGCTAATGTTGCTATTAATTCGACCACAGCATCTGGAACAAAAATGGAACCCCGACATGCAGAATGTAGACAATGAGCTTGAGATCGATGGCGCCCCGCTTCATGCTGCTACTGATTCTCAGGATGTTCCGTTACAAAATGCTCCCCTATCCACCACTTGGATGCGGGTAAAAAATTACCTAAAATAGATAAGACTTCCTCGACCCCATGCTCTCAAAATTACGCTCCTCAGTGCCACGATGAAAATCGTTTTTGATAATAAAAGGAGAAATATACGAAACCACGATACTAGGAGGTATGTGTGAGAATTCAGACAACGACAGCCTCACAATAAATGTCTTTCAAAGCCCCGCAATCACTCCGTCATCCGTATTTACTGGAAACATCGAACGCGCCAAAATGCAATTGGCACCCCTTCCCTACGACACCAATCATCACTCCATGAGCAATCGCGAGTTAAATTGACTGACGGATGGAACTATACGAATAGCAGACTTCTGCAAAACCCCATTCGTCATCCATTAGATTCTGGTACCACACAAACAACTTGGGGCATCTGCCTCGCTCTTACCAACACCCGGACCTTTTATGGTATATGGCGAGTTACGACTCGCAACACCAATTCCAAAGGGAGATCGCAGTTACCCTGTATCAACTACCCAGAATTCTATGTCTCAAGCCCCCACAAATTATTGAATTCCAATACCCGGGTGTCTCCTGTCAACTCCATTCCGCTAGATGACAAGTCCTACAATGACACTGACCACGCTTGTGTCTCCATTCCATCAGCAACTGATCCTGCAGCTGTCCACAATCATCATAGTATTACGCGTCACATCTACTCTTCCAATGCATTGGCCTTGCCTTTATCACCTACGAATGTATACAACGCCCCTACTTTGAAAGCAACCTCAACATCTATACACTCTGAAAGATGCAAAGAGCCAGTGACGGTGGATGAAGGTAGCAATATGGAACTTGGTACCCCTACTGCAGTTATCTCCAACCAGTAGCTTGGTAAAGCGCTTCTCATTAACGCTCCCACAATCAAACATAATATACTCTTATAAAACCCAGTTAACCTTTTATCTGGTCCTCAGGTGGTGCCCGCTACCGAAATTTGGCAATTCTCTAGTGTGCCTGACACGCTTCTTCACATCCCGGGTTGCAGGACTTTAAATACTTAACGCGTCAATAGCCGAGGTGGCGAATCGTTGGGGCTTTATATCTCGACTTTTGAAGTCTTGCCTATTGGTAGCCCCGAAGGTTCAATCTGGGTGGGGAACACCGTGACCTTTTAAGGAGCTACATTTATAACCTACCACACACTACGAGGGAATGTGAAATGGAACTTGTCAAACTCTTGCGCTCAATTTCAGAACGATCGCTTACTCACGAAATAGTGGGGGACTTAAATGTGCTGTACATCAATTAAGACTCAGATAGCGCCACCAAAATATATGGCTCTATTAGGCACTATTACGACATGCCATTAGGCTCAGCATGTACGTGCACCCACTAGACATGATAATGTTTCTGGCAACAGGAATCTCTGTGCATTCAAGTGTGCTAAACAATATCGAAAGTAGTGACCATAAGGTAGTGGAGCTCTCGTTTAAGATAGCCAGATTAAGTGATTGCCTTGCGTGACCAGTGTCGGCTTACCAAACAATCCAGCGTAATAACCGGGACAACTTCTCCAATCTGTTCAGATTCATGGACTGGTATAGGTTCTTTCTAGCAACCGAGTTTGACGTGGCCAACAACTAACTGTACAACGACATTGTATTCGGCCTGGATATACTCGCAGCAAAGCAAAGTGGACATAGATCACGCTCTCAACCAACGTAGTGATTCTAAAGGCAATGTTTGCCAAACTCAAAAAATGTGTCCAAAGATAACGACACAAAGCAGTTCCATTATACTATGCGCATCAATGAAACCATAATGCGGTAAAGTCAACACATGAAAAACCGTCGGAATCGCTTACTAATAACTAAAACATAGGAGCTCTCGTAATGTGACACATAACAGTAAACTGTAAGGTACCCCTGCTCAAGTGGAACATCAACGGATGCTCCGTGATAATCTCACTTTCTCCCCTTCCTGCTTCGGATGGTATGATCGGTCGCTTCCACAGACAACTTAAAACATCCCTCAGTGCAGTTGATGCAATCATTACCGATCGCACTATTAGGTATCTGTTCAGCAATCAAGAGGGACTTTCAAACTGTCGATGCACAAATTGGTCAAAGGCCAGGCCCTATGACTTCCTGGAGATCTCTTCTCCTGCGTTCCAAAACACTGTCGCTACGACGCTACCTAGGCTCAACACATTCCTGCTACGCTATAATCAACGACTGTTCGAACCCTAGGAACTTGAAGGCAGATCTTTCGTTCTCCAAGATCTACATCGCTGTTCCCGCGCTTTTGTTCGTGTTGGCAGCCTCCGCAAACATTTAAAGTGCCCAGACGTAGAACCACTTGGCTATAGCAACGGACAAGTGTACCAGCAACTGAGAGGAACCCCAATGGGATCAACAATTTCGGGGCTTATTGCAGAAGCCGTAATGCAGAGATTGGAACGCATTGCACTGCCATCTATCAGCCCAAAACTCTGGATACGATACGTGGACGACACGTTTGTCATCGTAAAACGGAACAGAGTACAGACCACGCACGATTTGCTCAACAACACTTTCGAGGATATCAAATTTACGATCGAATTAGAGGAGGATAACAAGCTACCATTTTTGGATGTACTGGTCACTAGGAATAGAGACGGAACTATGGAAACGTGCGTATATCGGAAGAAAACACATACGGACCAGATATTAAACTACCACAGCCACCACCCAATGAACCACAAGAAGAGCTGCATTCAAACCCTGTTCAAAAGAGTGGAAACGCACTGCAGCACAGTTGAATGTCGGAAAAATGAAGAAAATCACCTATATCGAGTGTTTAGAAAGAACGGTTATCCGAGAAATGAGCTTAAAGAAACGAATACCTCAGCAACAACAGCAGTCATCTGATAAAGCAAACAAACGGATAGTGCTTCCTTACATCAAGAACGTCTCCGAACTAACAGGAAGATTGTTGCAATCACATGGAATCTCTGTGGCGCACAAGCCAAGTGCCACCCTAAGAAAATTGATATCAAGAACCAAAGGAAAAGTCAATCAAGCCGACCAATGCAATGTCATCTACCAGATCAAATGCAGCGACTGCGATAAAAACTACGTCGGACAAACTGGAAGAAAACTTTGTACCCGAATCACCGAACACAAGGCGGCCGTCAGAAGGCATGATCAACACTCCTTGGTTTCCGTGCATGAAGATCAAGAAGGCCACCATTTCGATCTGGAGAACGTAAAGATCCTAGCCCATGGAAGTACAAAACACGCGAGGGAGTTTTTAGAAGCTTGGTACTCTACGACGCACTCTATCAATCGACACATCGAACTGGACGCAGTATACGCCACCCTACTGAGGAACGACCGCCAACTCGATCGATTGAATCCGGTGGAACGTGTGACTAGACCAACAGAACTGACGGCAAACTCGCTCGCAGGAGCAAGCATACAAAGGCTACGAAATACAAAGAGGCGAGGTCAAAGGTCACCTGCCCATCAACCAAGCTGAACGCGGATCGAAGTCCCAACCAATAGGATTGCTCGGCTTCACGGCCAACCACGGCGGCATAAAAAACGCACGCACACGACGCTCAGCGCACTCTCACCGAGGCTCCCCTACGCTACGCTACGCTATTGCATGCCACTCAACTACGCACTGATGATGTCACCTCGATTGGTGACGAAACGTTTGCAACAAAATTGCCAAGCTCAGCGAACAGTTCAACAGCCGTAGAACTACTTCCTAACAAAGACCGAGTCGTCATTATCGAACGCTAGGACAAACGCGAAGCAGTTAGCACCTATCGACTTAAAGTTGGGTATTTCGATTTCGACGATATTATCAAAGATGACCATAGGTCAACAGTTCCGCCACTTACAGCCGAACCGGAAGGCACATCAGTTGCTGCTCCACAGACTTCGCGATACACGATGCGGTTCGAAATCGACCGCGTCCGCAAAAATCGTCTAGGTCCAGTAGACGAGTGCACTGACCGCCGCGTCTAAAAGATCGACGTCCTTCTCCTTGATTCACACATTGGTTTTCCTTTTGGCCGGACCAAAGTGCTCAATAAACAACAAAATGCTTTGAACAACAGCAAAAAGGACAAAACCTATCGAAAAGACAAAAGAGTTACATTTTCTCCCGTTATCGTACTCGGTAAGTGCTGTCGCCCGTTCCTTTGCTACCGTCAGCTGCGCGTGCTTGAGGTCCCTCAATTTACTTCTTTTCCATATTCCAACCCACGAACTCTCGAATATCGCCGGACACAACGCAGCCAAACGCTTTGTGATCGAAAACTACGTTCTCTCCCATTTTCTCACACTTAGTGAGGACACGGTGGGTGCCCTCATAGGTCCGATCGTAGTGGTGCTCAAGCAGCACGTACATCAGGTTCCCCCCCCCCCGGTCTCGCGAAAGGATGGCCGGCGACGGACATTTTGAATGCCGATCGAAGGGTCACCTACGGTTCCCTTCTAACTGCGCGCTGTGTAGTGACCTGGGGATTCCACATACGATTGTGTAATAGGTATAAAATAGTGAAACTACATTTTCTTTTGTACATAGGAAAATTAACCAGTTCATCTGTCTTAGGTAAAAAAAACTACTTTTATTTGTGCACACACGTTCGAAACACCATCCAAACGCTACCCGCCACGTTCTCGGAAAATTCGTCCTTTCCTTCCGCTAGCTATCATTTTTTGGTGCCCATAAGCACAACGACCTTGTGCGTTCCGTCAATAAACCTATATCTTGTCTATTTTCATTTGTCTTTTTACTTATGAAATGAATTGTTAATCGTGCGTATACATACAATGTGTAATTAGTCCCGTCTGAGAACAAACAAAAATGCTATCAGAACGATGGTTGTAGTAGAATATTAAAAGCATTATACAACGAACATCGGATAACAACATTTTCCTTCTTTTTGGAATGCGTCACATACCGTTTTGAAATTTTTTCGTTTAACATAGAAAATAGGATGAAAAGGAAATGTTAGAACAGCATTGACGCCACTGATTTCGGTTGCAAGCCATAGGCTCCAAAACTTCCAGCCATTTGGAGTCCCAATCACACGGTCCCCAACCTTGAAGACGAACAGATCTTAATGTTCCTTTTCCACTTCATCGTTTGTCCGCATCGGGATTTTTCTACTCACGCCCAAGAATTGCAAATCATCCTCGGCGACGAAGTCGAGTGGCTGGCATGCGCAAAACGTGACCCCGCCAACGTGAACGGTGTTCAAGAGTAATGCCCCAGAAACTGGGCTTGTGTGCTCCGACTACACAACTTAGTGCGTTTCCACCACACACAAACGATCGTTCGCAAGCAGCGGTTGTCGAAAGATGATAGTCGTTTCATATCTTCCACGTGAACAGGCCAAGTCTCACAGCCGTACAGCAAGACCGCGCGGACAGTGACACGGTACAATCTGCCTTTGAGCCTTAGACTGGTCCCGCCGCAGCGCTACAAGTGTCGCAGGTTAGTGAACGTCAGGCGGGATTTAGTGATTCGTTGAGACACTTCATCTTCAACACCGCCACCCACCGTAATACCAGTCCCAAGATAAGCGAAGCGATTCACTTGTTCCGGGCAATTAGCCGCAATTGTGTGTAAGCACCGAAACTTGCCAATCTTGAAGCTGGACCTTGGATGCGGCAAAATACAAACCATATTTAGATGCCTCGATCGCTTAGCCATACAAAAAGTCATCGATGGCTTGGGGGTCATCTCCAGGCAAAGCAATGTCATTTGCGTAATCCAGATCCGCAATTCTGTCCCGGGGAGGAGCTCGACACTGCGGCTCTCAGGTCCTTCCAGACAGCGGTGAAGAACATCATCGATGTCAAAGTTGGATAAGAATGGTGGGATAGGTCAACTATGGCATACTCAGCTGGTAACAGCAAACACCGAAGGAAGCGTACCAAAAGCTTTAACTTAGCCCGATGTGTGCAGATAGACTCCGTTCATGATTGTGACACCGCTGCGTAGCAGACAGTTCCAAAGAGATGTTTTGTTTCTGGAGGTCCAAAAACACCACTATTGTTATATCGGAGGTAAGAATACTCCACCACTCCCCGTGGTTTTGTGAGTTTTATTCCACTCACCCCTATTTACCCCGTCCTCTTTTACGGTTCCCCACATACGTTTCTATTACTTCACCTTTGTGACTAGCTTGGGTTGACACTGAATCTTATGCTTAATGGTTTTTCCCTTACTCTGTACATTTCGCTCGTTCGTGAGACATCGTATCGATCCTTCGCCCCGGGAATGACTAGGTTTGATTGATCGATTGTCAGCCTTTCTGCATAGCCTGTGTATATGCCCTAATTTGAATCATGTCACTGAGTTGCACACACAGACGTTTGGTGGCCGGTTTGGCGTGCGGCGTGAACCTTATTTTCTACCCGGTCGTTGGTGTTCTCACTATGGTTAGTGGGTGTAAGCAGTCGTGGGCTCCGACACAACAGTTGGTTTACGGTGAAGGTGACAATCTTCAAGAATTCGACGCAACGTGAAGATCGTCGATACAACCTTGAGCAGTAGGAAAAGCAGCTTGTTCTTCGCGAGACAAACTATCTCGAATAGCTGAAAATCTGCGGAGCGATATGGACACAAAAATCTTAGGTGTGGCCGAGATTACTGACGTTCCTCGACAGTTAATACAATCGCTGCGGGAACCTTTCTTGTAAATCGAAACCGTGATGGAGTTGCCTTACGGGTTGGGAATCTTCTCATCGACCCACACCTAGGCGAAAAGCGAGAGCAGTTTGCTAACAACTGTGTTCCCTACATTTTTGAATGGTGTCGGAGGAGGGCTGTTAGAGCCCGGGGTTTTGTATCATTTTGGAGTCTGGATTTCTCTGTGAATCTGTCTCAGTGGGAGGATCGTCACAGAGGGGCCTTAAATCACAAGATATTATAGGGGATGTCCACGGTGTTTTAACAGAAGAGCAAAGTGCTCTGCTCAGCGATCCAGACGCTTGCGTACATTAGTGGTCCACGTAGCGTCCAACGCGCAGATTGTCTCACTGATGGTATGTGTTTTGATCTAGTGGATCCGATGAGGTCAAATAATCAGCGGGTTTTCCGATAACGGCAGCAGCTTTCATTCGCGTGGCTCGTTTGGACAACCCGGATTCGGGATTGCGGCAAAGACTCGCTTATAATTGTTGAGAAATGGTTCGTAGGAGTTTTAGGTGCTCTACACTGACGGGAATAGACCGCCGACGGTCAAGTAGTTCAGGTGATATCGCCGAAATCCGACTTTTAGTTGTTAAACGAACAAGACCACAGCTAGACAGAGCCGCAGAAAACATGATATGTTGTAAAAGCAGCCAATGCTAGTCAACGTTTGGACGAGGGGGGAAAGTGAAATTGTCACAGAGCAGCCGTTGATATTCCACTTGAGCAGTAGGATCTTTCAAGTTACTAATGTTCGAACGCGTCTGTTTAATCCTAGGCGAGTCGCGGAAACGCATGCTTACCATCGCATATACCAGCGCATGATAACATTCGATACAAGTTGCCCAATGGGATTCAGTCTCGAACACTGCCACGCCCCCACCGACTTAAGGCGATGTGGTCAATCTGCGACCAATGTTGCGATGATGGAGCACGCCACGTAGCGTAGTGGCGCCTCGGGTGGCGAAAGTTTAGGTTGGATAGGTAAAGTTTCTGGTTAGAGCATAGTCTGAGCCGCCTGTCTCCATTGTCCGAGCAAAGTTTATCGTATTCATGTGGCAATCGTTTGGCAGTAAACGATCAACACGCGCGTTGAAATCCCCGCTATAACAATGATGTCCGTTGTGGGAGCTCCTAGAAGGAGGTCATGAAGATTCTGATAGAATGGGTCTTTGATTATATCCGGGATACTATCAGTAGGCCCATAGGCGGAGAGAACAAAAAGAGCAAGTTTGTCTTCTCGGCGCCTGTAACTTTTGTACGATCCTTGGAGCCCCATAGCGCGGAGTCAAATGTTAATAGGAATCCAACCAAGAAGAGCGAATTCCGCTGTGCAACTAAGGGAAACCCCAACACCTTGCCCAACTGCAGTGGACTCAGCGTCGCCCGAAAGGCGAAGTAGGAAATGAGTGTATAGGTGAATGGATGAAGACAGTTGGTGGACCGTGTTGGGATTCTGAAGTTGGGTTTCAGATAAGCAACAGACATGCATTGCAAGAGATTCCAGGGTGAGTGCGAGACCGGATTGTTGTCCAATCTATATTAAATTAGGCACATTGAATGTACCCAAGTTGAACTGTGTTTGGGTTGAAGAAGAGGAGAGAAGAGAGCATGGGAATGTCTTATCTCGGTTTGGTGTTGCGTAGTTGGTATAGCGACAGCTTCATCAGAGAGCACGACGCTTTTCATCGATGAGGGGTCAGAAGAAAGTGGTGGATGATACACAGGAATCGTAGATGAGTAGGTGGCATGTGGTTGAGAAGTAATAGTAGAAGTAGCAGAATAGAAATCCATTAGCAGAGCGAGCGAGCGAGTGTAGTTGATTTCAGTCCCATTATTCCTTGGTAGGTGGAATATGTCCATGTTGCCTAGGGGGAAGCAGGCGGTTTTCCTTGGGGACCGCCATCTGGGCCATTCGCCAAAATAACCTAACCCACAATGTAGTGGGGCGATATGAGGGACTCGCACTCGTTGGGAGCCAGTAACAGATTGCTCGGTTCATACGCCTTTCAAATGGCTAAAAACCATACCAGGGGCTCAACCCTCTCCTTGCCAATGACTTAAATTAGGGGCAAACCACATCCGCCACGTTACAGTGATTTTATGCAGCCGGTGGCTTTTATAGAAAGAACGCTTGTCAAACGAAAACCCGCCATGCCATCTAGCATTGCCATTGAACTGTTCACTATTGCTTATTCAAAATGCAAAGCATGTGAGATTTATTGTTACCTCCGCAAAGGAAGCAGCCCCTCCCAATCAGTAACCTGGGAGCGCGCCAAATAGCCTACAGAACGGTTATGGCTGAATAGCCGTTGCGAATATAGCGTCCGTCTATCGACTGCGTTATACTTGGCCACCCCACTGAGATTCCACGAATTAAGTTCCAAGTCTACACCCGCTCAAGTGGCACATTAAAACAGTGTGTGGATATCTGCGCTACACAAATTGTCAGTAAAGAAATACAAGAAAATGTAAAATAGGCAGTACAGCAGGCAATCCAGTTTCTAAATACAGTTCTGGCTGAACATTCATTCTTCACGGCGGCATAAACGCATCGACTATGTCCGATATTTGTGGCGGCAAATGTGAAGTAAAGATATACTACTTATAAATATATGGTAGCTGAGTTACATCAGTGAATCAGGAATTCCCAGTATCAGTTACGTCAGGTCCAACTGCTTCCCCATTCTCTTCGTTCCGTATTTATGTATCTTACGTGTGATCGACATCAGCTAGTATCTGGGGCACACACAACACCTCCCTGCATCGATCTGTTTTCGGAACCGCTAGCTTGGCTCCCAACACAACAGTTCAAACATGTCGGTAACTCCTAAAAATATGAGTGCAGTCTTACAGTCGTAGAATAAAAAAATAAATAAGTTATTTATCTCGGAATATGGTTGTGAAACCTGGCCCATCAGGTCGACAGACATAAACTGGCTCGTCACATTCGATCATCGCTGCCTTCGCAGATTAGCTTATGTCTGGTGGGAGCATCGCGTGAGCAACGAGCGTGTTCGGCGTCGCGTATTTGGTGCAGGAAGAGCGAGTGTACCGCTCAGCACCAGGCACTGATGGCTGAGTCACGTGTTGCGCGACGTGCATTGTTTGCGCACCGGGGGTGCGGATGGAAAAGGTGGAGGCGTGGATAAGCCATAACTTAGTAGACAGAGATAAAAACCCTCACATCGAAGTTGGCGTCGGTTGGTGATTCCCCAGTGCCTGTCTGGGGTCCTAAGGACGAAGAACACGTTTGGTTGGACACACTTGCTGATAGAACAAAGAGCCGGCCCCAGTGGCGTTTGTGTTGTGAGTTCCTTTGTCCATCCCACTCCTGCTAGGCCTCCCTCTCCAATCACGATCGCATCCGTTAGGCACAACATAACTTTTTGCGGCAGAATAGCCGGTTGTTAGCTCTCCGGAACGATGTCCGTCGGTTATTGGGGACTAAGCCGGCCTGCCACCGGTTTCTCTTGTCCTTTGTATTGCGGCACAACAGCTGAGGTGTTCTCCACCTCCATTTAACGGGTATAATGATGAATGAATGGTGCTCTCCTATATCAAGAACGTCTCCGAATTAGCAGGAAGATTGCTGCAGTCACCTGGGATCTCTGTGGCTCACAAACGAAGTGCAACCCTAAGGAAATTGATCTCAGGACCCAAAGAAAAAGTCAATCAAGCCGATCAATTCAGTGTCATCTACCAGATAAAATGCAGCGACTGCGATAGAATCTACGTCGGACAAACGGGAAGAAATCTTTGTACACGAATCATCGAATACAAGGCGGCCGTCGGAAGACATGATCTGCATTCATTGGTTTCTGCGCATGAAGATCAGGAAGGTGACCATTTCGATCTGGAGAATGTAAATATCCTAGCACATGGCAGTAAAAAACACGCAAGGGAGTTTTTGGAAGCCTGGTACTCTACAAAGAATTCAATCGAACTGGATGCAGCATACGCAACACTACTGGCCCATGACAAACAACTCGATCGATTGAATCCGGTCGAACGTGTGACTAGACAACCACAACTGACGACAGACTCGCCCACAAGAGCAAGCAGACAAAGGCCACGAAACACAAGGGTCAAGGTAAAACGTCATCTGCCCATCAACCAAGCTGAACGCGGATCGAAGTCCCAACCAATAGGATTGCTCTTCTCCACGGGCAACCACGGCGGTATAAAAGCGCACACACACCACGCTCAACGCATTCTCACCGAGGCTCCTCTACGCTGCTCTTCGCTACTGCACGCCAATCAACTACGCACTGATGATGTCACCTCGCTTGGTGACGAAACGTTTGCAACAAAATTGCCAAGCTCAGCGAACAGTTCAACCACCATCTGAACAACCTGAGCTACCCGTCTTCAATTCTATAGCCACCCGGATTATGCTGATGGTGCTGTATGGATTAATACCAGTGTTCCTCAACCGCATATAGTGAAGCCTTGTATATCGAGCGCAAGTAAGCGGATTTTATCCGTTTATGGAAATGATAGGTACCACTGACTCCTGTCAATACGCTACGTAATCGACAGCCTATTAGTGACCGGATGCAGAGGATACAACCTAGCGCTCCAGCTCCCACAAGCTATTACAACAATCATGGACTCTTTCCCTCTAACCATTTTTAGAGGGCCATACTCAGTCGCAACCCCTCCGCTGTGGCCATCTACAACTCATTTTCCACAGTTGGCAATACACACACTTTTTCAACAATTTCTAGCCTGGGTCCAGGCACAAGACTTCAAATCCCAGTGTTTATAACACAGCCGAAACAGTCTTCCTCATATCTCACATCTATCTCGATATTTTTGCTAAACATTCGTTCTCTTCACTCTAAGATCCACACACTACGCTCATTTGTTTTGGTAAAGAATCCTGATATAATATTTATTACTGAATCTTGGTGCCATGATGACTTGTCTGACAATCAGTTAACTATTTTCGGATATGACAAGTTTACCAGAAATTGGCCTGGTCGTCGAGGTAATGGCTGTGTAATTTATCCAAAAAACATCGCTCGCGGCAGCAATGTTCGAGAACCCAGTGCTGAACGATGTCCAGGAATCACTATGGCTTACGATATCCGTCAACCAGCAGCAGCTGCTTATGGGATGTAAATACAGCGCGCCAAACTGCAGCCAAGAAGAACAAGAACTTTTGACGGTTGCATTTGAACGTGCCGCTAACCTACCATTTATACATAAGATTATTGGAGGTGATTTGAACCTGCCTTCGATTTCATGGCCCATGGAAACCGCTCCTTTGAAATGCTAAAATCTTATCTAATGTATCCAAATGAATGGTTGGCAGCAACACGTCTCCCAACCTACCAGAGGTGAAAGTACTCTACATCTCATTTTTTCATTGGGCATACCTGCAATCAGTGTTAACGTTCTTGATGAATTTCCGTGGAGCGATCATTGAGTAATCAAATACCACCTAAGACTACTCATGGCTGATGTACCGAACACAATACATTATCGTCTGTTCAGTTCCGTCAGCTGGAAATCTCTCAAGGACCTGGTTCGTTCAATGAATTGGGATAACTACATTTCCTTCAACAAGCGACGGACCTGTTTTATAGTATATTTGACTACTGCATCGATTCTGTAGTGCCACTAAAATGTGGTTACCAAAATAAACATAAATCCGATCGCAAGACGTTGAAAGCAGCACGAAAGCTTTATAAGATTCGGCTTAACTGATGACTTTACGCTATTATTACAGCAGTCCAAGCTCATGGACGAACAGAGGCATCAAAATGACAAAGCTCTCATTCTAGGAGAGTATAACGCTCTGAACGGCCCTAGCAAAACAGCTGGGCTAGCCAAACTATTTTGTGTCCGGGGTTCGTGTTGCAGCAACAATTTCAATTTATTCACCACGCCTGATGGAACATACTAAGACGCACCAGGTGATATCTGCGAAGCTTTCAGTGCTTATTTTGCCGAATCAATGGTCAATAAATCATCAGGAACATCAGCACTTATTATGCCGCACAATAATGAAAGTATATGCCCAGTATAGTTCACTACAGCGAAAATCAGTTGTCAAGTCTCTCGCTTATGCTCCTCAACCTGCGCAGGCCCTGATGGGGTCCACTTTTGTTAAATAAAAAGCAGTGATAGTGACTACCTTCTGCTTTTGCTCAACATTTTTACACTCCCTTTTAACAACGGAGTATATGCTACTCAATGGAAAACCTCTGTCGTTATCCCGCGACACAAAAATAACGCCGCCCACGAGGTTAAAATCTTTCGTCCCATCAATCACACACACATCGTATCTAGAATAATGGGAAGTAGTAAAAGGTGAACTATTTGTATTCTTGAACAAGGCTAACCTCATCAGCAATTCGCAACACGGCCTCATGTAAGATCGATCCTGCGCAACATGCCAGCCAGACTTTTTAAATCACACAACGGCTGCCATAGACAACGGAACCAGTGTTGTAATCCTCTTCCTGGGTATGCACAAAGCCTTTGATAGAGTGCCTCACAGAGTACTGAACAATCTGAAGCCTATAGACATTGGATAACCGATGTTCTCTTGGCGGTCTTCATATCTATTTAGTAAACAGCAAGTGGTGCGCATCGGCGACCATTTCTCTAAACCGAAAGCAATCACCAGTGGAGTGATTCAGGGGAGTGTACTTGGTCCACTTCTTTTTCTAATATATCTTTACGATATATTCCGGAGAAAAAGAAATGGTGTTACATTTATCTTTGCTGATGACATTAAACTTGTCAACTCACAAGCACCTGCAAATACCCAGGAAGCCGTACGTCTCATTCAGAATGACCTATCTGCCCTTGACTCTTGGTGCCAACTGTGGCTGATGTCATTTGCCGTGGACAAGTGTAATATTTCGTCGTACAAATGCCAAGTACCGCCAGACAGCTTATTACTACAAGGCGCATCTCTCGCAATGCAGCGCAGTTCGCGACTTGGGCGTGCGATATTCAGTCACTTGTAACTTCTCTGAACACTGTAACTTTCAAGTTTCGAAAGCCATGAAGACCATCGGTTACATCTGCCATCATGTTTACTTCACGGAATCTCGCATATCGCTTTACAAAACATATGTATTGCCGTGTATGTAATACTGTTCAGTGGTCCAGTCTAATTTGCGGAAATCTGACCAGCATGCTCTTGAGAGGGTTCAGAGACGCTTTACCAAAATGCTACATAGATATTCCTCAAAGCTGACATACAGAGAGCGATGTGGTAAACTTGGATTTGACCCAGTTTGGCTTCGGAGAATGAAGTTGAACCTAATTGTTCTTTACAGAATCATAAGCCGTCAAATTTGCAGTCTTGATAACTGTGTTCACATATCTGTAAACAGCAGATATCCAATCCGTAACAAAGCGATAAACCTCATGATTCCTAAATTTACTACGAGAATTAGGGAACGCATCTTTCTAACCTATTACTCAAAGATTTGGAACAAACTTCGAAGTGATATCAGAATATGCTATACAATTTGCAATTTAGAGCTTACGATTAGTAAGCAGTTAACCGTCCAAAATGTGATTAATACAATCGGAGCATCACAGTCCCTGGATAAGGCATTCGAAAACGGTACCGCTGGTACTGAATAAATTTCCAAACACACATCTAACATTTCGGACAACAACGGCTTTCGTTTCATTTAATTTTTTCTTGGCCCAAACGTCCGGCATGTGAATGGGAAGAATCCTGGTTCAATGACAGGGAAAAAATAACACAACAATTCTGATTACCTTGTGTTACCAAATTTGAAATTGCACCCATGTTTATTTCTGAAAAAGTGTTAATGCAATGTGATGGCGAGGTTGTACTATTATTTGATCTGTTCCTTCTAGGTAACAGCTCGCATCGTTGAGGAATATAGAATTTATTTATTTTGTATAGGTGGTTTTCTGAGTACGTAAGTTTTGTAGAAAGTGGAAGCCACGATTAAACTTCGCACAATAATCTACAGTAATCTGGAAGAATGGATGGTATCGATTCTCCAACGCACGAACTAGGCCGATATTTGGCAGGTTTGTTGCAACCTCTAACAGGGAGAACAAACACGTTCGTACGGAGCTCTTATGAGTTCGCGCGAAAGATAGCAGGTCTGGCCATCGCGCCAGACGAAATAATGGTTAGTTTCGACGTTAGCTACCTATTCACTAACGTGCCCAAGGATGACGCATTGGGTATAGCACAGCGTTGTCTTACTGAGGACAATAGCCTGGAGCAGCGAACTAAACTCACGGTAGATCAGATAATCGATGGAATTAAAGTATGCCTTAATATGTCATATTTCACTTTCAAGTCGAGACTGTACTCTCAGGAACAGGAACTTGCCATGAGGTCATCAATATCCCCCGTATTGGCAAATCTGTATATGGAAGACTTTGAGAGAAGGGCGCTGACAAACTCCAGTAGTTCGCCAAAGATTTGGTGGCGCTACGTGGATGATACGTTTGTGATTATAAAGCGAGATATGAAGGAAAAGGTTTCTAAATCATCTGAACTCCATTAATGGAAATATAAACTTTACTATGGAACTAGTATCTTGCAGTGGTACACTGCCATTCCTCGATTGCCTAGTTCACAGGAACGGTGGACGGCTAAAGACGACGATATATCGCAAGCCGAAAGATACGGACGGAGTGCTTCATTACAGTTCGAGTTATCCAAAACAAGTCTATGCCGCTATCGCATCCTCTGTTTCACAAAGCCCAGACTCTGTGTACAGAGGAGAAGGAGGAGGAGAAAAGTCGCTCGTAAGGAGACGGTGAGCAAATTACTAGACAGCGGATATCCGAGGCGGTTAGTGAAACGCCAATTGCGGAGAGCTCTAAATCCACCTCCGCGACGCACAACGGAGTGGATTGGGACAGTGGGAATCCCCTATAAAAAGGGAACCTCAGAAGCAATCAGACGAGTACTAAACAAGGAGAAAATAAGAGTGGTTTTTCGAAAGGGTCAAACGCTCTATTCAGCACTTGTGCGTTTGAAGGATCCACTTCCAAGAGACAGGACGACAAATTGTGTTTATAAAATCAATTTCAAAGACTGTGAACACGTGTATATAGGTCAAACAGCGAGAGAGCTACGCACGAGGATAGCAGAACACAAGAGGTACGTTTCGCGTCCACCGAGAAATGAGCCTGAATACAGGGCCCTACTAAAAGATTCAGCGGTGGCCGTACATGCGCTAGAGGCAGGACACGCGATTGATTGGGACAATGTCAAGATACTTAGGAGGGGATTACCAGCAACAAACCAAAGGTTGATTGTTGAGGCGATCGAGATTACTGAGACTAATAACTGTGTGAACAGAACAGACTGGGTGGAGTTATCGAACGCGTGGCGGGCTGTGTTAACCCGGTGAGTCAGAAAAGGTGTCGGCGGGCGAACTCAGCTCGGAGCGTAATTCAGCAGCTGCAAAAAAGGAATGTCTCACATGTGAACGACCGGTGATGTAGATCAATGAGAAAAGGCTCGATGCTTGTTGTTTCACTAGTATGGCCACTTGACCTATTGACCTGTAACACTATTATCCAATGGTTCATGTTATGTCTTGCAACCTTCAACCTCCGTTCCAATAAAAATATAAGTCAATTTTGTAACGATTCAGCTGGCCTGTAGAAGCTCTTGTGTCAAGGGCGAAACGTTGCCACAATAAAACCCCACCAAAACCGATTTGTACTCAAAACCTTCTGAAACACATATGTCCGCTTAACAACACTGTGACCTGGCTGATGTGACTCGTCACTAGATAAAGGCGGCACTACTGGACTGGTTCCCTATTAACAGCCGACTATGTGCAGTTCGGCTTCGGGGTTCATGTAGGATCAACAGGCACCGCGAAGAGAAACACAACTTGTTTGTGATCTCCATGTACGGTCCAACTAACTGCAGTGGCGACTCGGTCAAGGACGAATTCTACCGGGATCTACAACAGCTCTTGATTAATGCTAAAAAGTCTGGATGTCGTTATCCTTGCTGTGGATTTTAATGCACGGGTTGGCCGACTGTTACCATACGAACGCCATCTTGGTGGTCATCACTCGCCCGATGAGAACCGCTCTGATAACGGAGAGACTTCTCAAATTGTGTGAAGACAACCGTCTGTTTCTTTCGAGCACTAACTTCAGGAGTACGAAGAAGCGTTCCGCAACGTGGCATCCCCTTCTTCAACACAACCGTGGTCTCAAATTGATCACATTGCAATTAGCTTCAGATGGCGCGGCAGCGCACTGGACTGCAGGTCCTTTTGGTCCACCTTCGTTGACTTAGATCATGC